>VMRM01000007.1:0-280000 GCA_010277075.1 Poeciliopsis retropinna | reverse complement strand
CAGATCCATGCGTGTTCATCTGAGCACAGCATATGCAAATGTGGACTAAATAAATCCCACACGTTTGTGGA
This sequence comes from Poeciliopsis retropinna, assembly GCA_010277075.1. Classification (NCBI taxonomy): domain Eukaryota; kingdom Metazoa; phylum Chordata; class Actinopteri; order Cyprinodontiformes; family Poeciliidae; genus Poeciliopsis; species Poeciliopsis retropinna. Next base: position 279,929 of record VMRM01000007.1, on the reverse strand, counting down.
TCGAGACTTCAAGCATGAGTGAGCATGCTGAAGTGCGAGGCCGCGGGAAGCCTTTCTGCATGCGCGGAGCGAGGAGTGTGTGCATGTCAGAGGGGAAGCAGAGCAGGAGTGTCAGCGCTGCGTGAAGCTGATGTGTCAGATGTCAGAGGAAAGTGTCAGAGCGTCGTCCCTGCAGGGCGTCAAGACGCCCATCACGCTCTGTTTAGATGCTTGTCACCTCAGTCACACAGCGAGTACGTAGCTGGTAACATCTGAGCGAGGAGAGATATTTTAATGGCATGTAGAGTGTTACTTTATTTCAGATAAAAATCTGAAATAAAGTTCAGGATTTATCGTCTCAGTCTCTCTACGCACCAATAGGAACTTCCTGCAATTCATCAGGATTTTTCACTAACAGAATTTTATTAACTGGTTGCAGTTTCAAACTAAATCAACAGGTGGCGACTCTGAGCTGGTGGGCAACTTTTTACATAATCAGCTTTGTTATAATGATCAAACAGTGGCAGGCTAACTGCTGCTAATCCGCTAAAGTCAGAGCTAATTTTGCATTTACATCTTTAGCAATTTTGCCAACTTTGAAAAAGTTCAGCTCTTTTATCTCCCCTAAACTTTCCAGATAATTTATAAAGAGTTAACTTACTTGACTGTTTTGTAAAATTTCAATTGAATGAAGTTAAACATCTTTGTTAAAATTTTGGATTCCGAATATTAAAAATGATCTAAACATGTTTTTATTCATGCTCTTATTTTGAAGTGGGTGAAGACTGTTTCCTGTCCGCGTGCTCTCCACCTGTTCATCCCCTACCCAGAATGCATCACTGTAGAACAGTAGCGGTTAAAAACCCCTGATGTTTGGCGTCATTTATAACCAGTAGCAGAGTTAGCAAAACTCAGCAGCTGGAAAACTGAGTGAAAATTTACCTGCAGCACAAACCGAGCAGGAAGGAGAGAAATAAATATTTAGATCCTGTTAAGGATGAAATACTCAACATAATGACATTTCAGTGCTTTGGAGTTTTAGCATTAGTTTCCGCATTAGCAGAAGTAACATTTATGATTAGCGCTTTAGGGTTAGCACAGCTAGCACTGGTTGAAAAACTTTCTTCTAATGTTACTATAGTTATTTAGTTTGGAAGGAAAAGTCACATCACTGCAAATATGAGATTTTAAAGTCTTCAACAAATAGAACAACAGCTGAGCTTTAACGCTGCACATCCAGAGCAGATCAAATGTTTAAACTGCCCACCTGAACAAAGGGATGGTTATCTTTACAGCACTACACTGTCTGTGGAGCAAATGTTAATCAAACATCAATATTGAATGAATTCTGCTCCTCTGAAAGCTGATGGAGCGTAAACGTCTGTCAGACTTCGTTAGGACTGAATCTCTGCGTTGAGGCTGATTGACATCTCAAAACCTTTCCAAAGATCCGACACATAAACAACCAACAAACACCAATTTATTCTTATCAAAAGATGATGTATTCACACAGATAATTCAAAGCAGCAACAGGCCTGTTATTATTCATTTCCATCTGAAACAAAAGCCCTACAGGACTTTTTTCACACATATCCTTCCATTTGAACACATCAGATTTCTTCCAGATACTGAGGTTTAAATGTTTCTCTGTTGCCAGATTCAGGTGGTATAATCCACCAATTTATGAGAAAAGAAACGAGAGTTCAGTGGAGAACTCTCCACTAACACATACTGGTTGTTTCTTTTGTTCTGTTTGGGCCAAAGCAAAGAGCCACTGGAAAAAGGCATTTCAAAGCTTTAATAAAAAGAGAAAGTTGCAGGTTCTCCACAAAGTAAAGAGGCCAATGAGCAAAGAAAAGAAAGAACCTCACAAAGAGCCATGAAAAACCAGGAGCTTAAATACTGAGGTAGAGATTAAACGTGACAAAAGCAGCAGATGAAGCGATCGCAGGCGGAGTGGAGCAGCTGTGGCAGCGGGGGCAGCAGGGGGTGTGGGGCGGTGGGGGCAGCAGGGGTGGTGGGGGCAGCAGGGGCGGTGGGGGGAGCAGGGGGTGGGGGCAGCAGGGGAGGGTGGGGGGCAGCAGGGGGGCGGTGGGGCGGTGGGGGGGAGCATGGGGGGGGGCAGCAGGGCGGTGGTGGGGGGCAGCAGGGGGGCGGTGGGCGGTGGGCAGCAGGGGGGTGGGGGGGGCAGCAGGGGGGCGGTGGGCAGCAGTGGGGCGGTGGGGGGGAGCAGGGGGGCGGTGGGGTAATTAACACAGAGGAACCAAACTAAGACTGAAGGATCCTCAAACCAAAAGGGAGAATAATGATCTAATGCACAAAGAACAAAATACAAAAACTAAACGACAAGGAATGAATTCATATGGCAACACCTTGCTAACAATAATGAACACAAAGAAGTTAATTTCATGTGGGAAAACACGTCACACATGAATAAAGCAACTAAAATGCTAAAAAACATCAGAATTGCCTCTTTTTCTGTTTCAAGTTTTAATCTGGAGTTGATCAGCAGTCAGCACAAAAACACAGAACAGCGTCGACATCAACCCAGGACCCATTTCCTGTCATACTTCAAAACAAGAGTCCAGTATAGATGCTTGGTCTCCATCTTAAAACAGCCACTTATTATTATAGTCCATAATAATAATGCCATTATTTCCCCTGATAAAGTGATAAAGGTATTGTGCCATCTTCATGTCAGGAAGTCTCGTTACAACCGATTCCGAACCGAACGTCTAAACAAGACAATAAATATCACACATTTCCTTTACTTATCTTAAATATTATTAAGATATTGATCCAGTTTTGTGAAGAAATGTATTGAACCCTTTCATGCATGAAATATGATCCTTTGTGTCAGGATTTCTTTCCCAATTTTTTATTTTTATTAATATTTTCTTAAGGCATAAAAAAAGGTTTGGAAAAACAATTTTGTAGAAAACAAAGTTGTTGTTTTTTTAGGTGATGAATTGTAATTTTCTCCAAATACAAAGTTGTTATTTGAGAAATACATCAGTTGTATTGTTCTTTGGGTTGGTCGGCAGGCTTTGTTGTCTGTCGGCCATATTGGATTTAACAAAAATAATTTCTTGCGTTTGCAGCTGATGGACATTTTATGATGCATTATTGTCCAGTGGTCTGTGTGCATTTATAACATACAAATCCACAAGAAGCACAAGAACATGGCTTTTAGACAGCTGTCCACTGTGGTGACCACGATGCATAAAAAGGTTAATTGATGTAATATGTGGATCTGAATTAGCTGCTCAAAGGTTGGGTTATTTTTTGTTGCACTGTCATTTTCAAAGCAACCTGTCGGAGCAACAATCAGCTTGTTTTCTGTGCAGGAACATTTTTGATCTCAGCTTTTAGTGTTTCCCTACAGAATGCTGCTTCAAACAAACATCAGGCTTTATGACAGACAAGAGGAAAATATTAGAGGCTTTTAAATTCCTTCTAGGGTCTTAACGGCTTTCTAAGACTTCTGAAGACTTGTTTTCATCAAAATCCTTTTCAGTCTGCAGCACTGAGGTGCTTGTGTCCATCTTAGTCGAACGTTTCAGCAGCAAATCCAGCCTGCAGTAATAACAAAGCTGCACAATTGTGCATTGACCCATAATTTTACTCTTCATGTAAGGAGTGACAGGAATGTGATGTTTATCATAATCCAACATCCACCTTGAGGGTTTTACTGAATAAGATGCTTCACCTTCACTTCAAAGTCAAAACAGACAACTAAATATGGATCCAGAACCAACAATGATGAATGTATTAGAGAACAACTTGCCTGAAGGTAGCCAGCATGACACAGTGCTGGAGTCCTTTAAAAAGCATGAGGTGCAGTAAAAGTGTCAGAATCGAGTCGACTAAGAAGCCTGTGGAGGCTAAATTCACACCAGCTACAGATCCGGCCTGCGCTGCTAACAGACAGCCGAGCGATGTGAAATGACAAGACTCATTCGACCTCGGTGCCAACTCCAATCTAACTCAGCAAAACACTGGATTAGCCTGTGGCTCATCTGGTCAACAGAACAGTGAGGCTGACAGACCAACGGATGGACTGAACCGTCAGCTGCGGCTCGCCGCTCTGGTCTTATAACAGCCAAGTTTCACAACTTAGACCCATGAGAAATGATTTCTGAATGTTTTTACTGAAAACATCCCAGGCTTTCTTTAAATGAGATCCGTTAGTTTCTCCCCTTTTACTGTGTAACTCAGCCAGTCATGGTGGTGCGTGGAAAAATCACCCACCTTCCTTTTGTTCAATTACATTTATCTTTGCTTCTCAGGAAAAGTTGAGTTTTGAATATATTTGCAATGTCAAGAAGAAAACGACAGAATAATTTTCTGGTATATAAAGGCTGCAGACGCCTAATTTTAGGCTCAGCTGGTTCAGTGACTGGATTCAAAGTAAACCTCTGGTCATGTTTAATGAGCTGCCAATCATGGAGCGCTGAAACACAACGCAGCTAGCAGCGTGTTGGAACAATGAGTCACCGCCTTATTTTAAACTGTTTCACAATCATAACTTATCATGACTGAAATTATTTAACAACTAAGATTCAAACGTCAGTTTAGTTTTTTGAGCCCATTTAGTGTCTGGCTTGGGATGCTAATACTTAGCTTGGGATGCTAATACTTAGCTTGGGATGCTAATACTTAGCCAGGCTAGCATTTTGTCTAGCAGGTAGGCCTAAAGGATTCGGGATTAGCCACCATTTTGGAGTTCGTGGCATTTATCTGAAGTGAAGCAGATCAACAGTTGAGTTGAACTTTTGTTTCCATCCAGTAAGTTTCCAGAAACGAGACAAACGATATAAAGCTCGTCCAGAGCAGTTTCAGCAGGAAACACCTGACTGATTTAGGCCAGGTAATTTAAGGCATGAAGGTCCAACACGTTTCACTTGGTGCAGTTCTCTTTCACACTTCAGTGTTAAACCAACCAAAACCTTTAAGAGCCTGTTCCCCTCCTCACCTGTGGGGGCGCTGCACCAAGAAACACTGAAGCAAACAACATAAATGGAGTCAGATTTTAGCGCTGGTTGCATTTCTCTTTTGTCTTTAGCTAAACACTACAAGACATTTCTCCTGTTAGTGCTAGCTGAGCATGTTTGTTTTGGTTCCATTTACCCAGAATGCTCTGCGCTGCAATCAAATTCCTACCCGGAGTTCGTTTGTAGACGGACCAGAGTTCACACCTCCACCAACGAACCGGACTTTCTACACAAATGGACTGGAGTTAGAATACAGTGAATTTTATTTTGGATCTCAGTCCTGCTACAGAACCAAGCTGTTTCTGAGCAATGTTTTGATTTAAATCTTACATTTTTCCTCTGTCTTAAGGTTTTCAGACTAATTCACTCTGGTGAATAGCTACACAAACAGGCCTGTTTGCTACCATATTAAATATGTAATGGGAAGCTTCAGGTTACAGATGTGAGTGAATGAATGTACAGGAAGCCGGAGTATTCCTGAGTGTGTGTGTGTCAACTGTCCATTCACTCATTGTGTTTGCAGCACTGATACCCTCCTCCGTCCTTGATGAAAGAATCGGGACAGGGTGTTGCCATGGAGACCCTGCTCTGAAACAGTTGCCACAGCGATTAGAAGAAAAGCTGAGCTGAAGCGGTTGTTAGGGCGACCGCGCAGCGAGTGAGAAAGTGCAGCGTGGTGCAGGCTGGTGGTGTGGAGGGGCGGGGGGCAGCGGGGGGCAACGGGGGGCAACGGGGGGCAACAGGGGCAGCGGGGCAGCGGGCAGCGGGGGGCAGCGGGGCTGCGAAGACCTCAGTGAAATGATTGGAGGGGTTAAATGGAGAACCGTTGTGTTTACTCCACCCTGTCAGCGTGGAGCAATTCAAGCTCGCAGCCCGCCACCTCCCATTCCTCCGCTCTTCAAGAAGAAGACTTCCCTGATCGGAGTCAGCCCCAAAGAGCAGGAAATTACTCACTTCCTCCCAACAAAAACATGTCACATGGCGGCGCCTTTCTTTGGTGAACAGTCAAAAACAAAATGAGGCTGCAGAAAAAAAGGGAGGGCAATTTCTCAACGGAGGCAATTAAAGATGTTTTGTACCACATCTGACCCTTTAGTGGCAAACTCAGCTGCTTCTCACACATTGGAGGCTTCTGATAGCAACGCAAAGAGCCGGACATGTTTACGGGTCAACCATGCGTCACCACGACGCTGACCTGGAATCTGAGCTTCTTCAGGACTCAGTTAAGCCTCGGCAGGCATCCGTTTCCTTAAAAGCCTGAAAAAGGGCAGCTTTCTGTGAGCCACTGGGACACGAAGGATTGATCAGTGACACACTCCGTCCATGAACAAGTATGCCACCTCTGCAGGGAGCAGCCAGGCCAGTAAACGGCGCCGGCCGTGGTGTTTGAGGTAAATCAACATTAACGGGTTTTCACGCCGAAGTAGGAGTCAGGCTGCAGACTTCCAGGCAACGTTCCGGTTGGTTTGGTCTGAGCTGCAGAAGTTCTGGTCCAGTTTGCCTGTGAGGTGTCAGGCAGCGACGTTTAGCTCATTAAAACATTTCCTGCTTATTAAAAAAAGTGCGCTGACTGTTAGTCACGCTCTCTGCTGGTCATTAGGATCCATAAAAATCCTCTCTTCTTTTTTGCAGCGTTTAACCTTAAACCTGCTTTTCTTCTCTTTTCCATTTGATAGCTGCAGGAATTACAGAAAATCACAACCACTTGAACATCCACTTGATGAGCGAGGGATGCATTTACTCAAACCGTTCAGAGAATACAGCGTCACCCGTTCAGAAAGTTTCATACGGGGGAAAGCAGCAGCAGCCTGGAGACTGACAGCCAGCGAATGCTGCCAATAATAACCCTTCATCTGAAAAACCCAACTGCAGCCAATTGCACTTAATGTGCATCAGATTTGACACAAATGCGTTGATGGAACTCTACCCTGCCCCGGTGCGATTAGCTGCCCGCCCGCTGCAATATGACTCAAAACCATTTTCAAAACATGATGCAATGCCTGTACTGAACGGCTTTTTTCTAGTTGCAGTGGAGAGTTTCAGAGGCAAATTGCTCCAGACTTGAAAGATTTGGAAAAAGACATCGGAGTTGTAATATTCTGAAATGATTGTGTAGATTCTAGGGAACCAGAAAGATCTGGTTTACCAGAACGTGTGGGTTAAATCTGATACATAAATGCAATGATGGGACTTCCTGTTCAGATGGGGAATTATCAGAGTAACGAGACGCTGAGATCAAACATGAGATGAAAGATGAGGAAACATCTTTTTAACGAGACAGAAACCAACAACATTCAATCAGGATGGATGGATGACAGACGGTTGGATGACAGACGGTCGGATGTCTCACCGATCCAGACGTCGTTGTTGAACCAGCTCAGGTTCATCTGGGAGCTGTCATAGTAACCAATCTTCTTATAACTTCCTCCTGCAGCATCAAGAGGAACAACAGGAGCTAATTATGTGTAAGTTCTTCTGTCACAGAGCTAGTAAACATGTATTTATAGCGCAGGTATTTCTGTCAGTGCAGCCCACGAGAGCAGCAGAAATGAGATAAACCGCTAAAGTAAATGATGGATGAAAAGCATCATGGGGAGGAACAAGGGGAGAGAAGGAGAAAGGGGGAGAGCTGGACCAGGAATGCTGATGAGCTCCGGGTGGGATCAGGCATTCCAGTCAGGTCGCCTCATCCTGGATGTCAAATTACCTCAACGCCACGGCAGGGAGCGGGAGACACAGCGTCACGGAGACAAGGCGGCGGATTAGAAATTTTCATCCGTTAGGACGCCAATGAGAACAGAGGTGGAAAATAATCCCCCCTTATCTGGAGCTGGGAAACTCATTAAGTCTCTGGTGACAAATAGGATGCCATTTCCAGAAACAGCTTAAAACCGAGAGGCTTTTGGCCAATTAGAGCGAAGCCTTGAGTCACCACATCCCTGCATTAAGGCTGTTAGCATGCGCCGTTACAGCGTCAAGACTGCAGCTGAGAGCAGCAGCACCGTTACTCTGAGTCTGACTGGGTTTACCTTGCAGTTGTTCAATGAGGGTCATTGCCATCCTGGAACCCTGAGCGTCAAACACCACATGACCCTGGAGAGGACAGAACTGGGTTAGAAAACACACACACACACGCCCGCACACCCCCACACACACACACACACACACCCGCACACACACACACACACCCCCACGCACGCACACACACACACACACACGCACATGCACGCACACACCCTCCTCTAACACATCGAGCGTCCCTGATCATGCAGGCTGCACCGCTGCAAAGTCTAAAATCAGAAAAACACAGCATTGATTAGCATTTAGCAGCTACATTTTAATAACTCAATTAGTTAAAATCCCAGGACAGATGATCAATAATCGCCAGACCAATCAATGGCGATTGACGACGTCTTCACGCAGGAGACATTTGCACCGATTTGTCAATTTAGAACAAAAAAGTCCAAAAATGTGGGAATTAGTCACCAAAATTACAAAGTTGCCTGTTTGGGATTTCTTTGTCTTCAAACAGGAAGAAGAGGTAAACTACGGGATGCCATTAATGGAAATAATTTGGTTTATTTGGCCTGTCAGGAAAAAAACGTGGGTGTTAATTTTAAAGTCTGTTTTCCTTTTTTCTGATGTTTCCATCACGTATTTATTGTGTTAATTGTATTTAATGTGCCAAATCGCTCACAAAGACTAAAGACTGCAAAGGAGATTTTTATTTACTGATTTTTAAATGCAAAGCAAACATGCTCACTAGAGATTTTTCTATTTTAGTTTTGTTTAATTTTGTATTTGTTGTTTTGTACTCAAACCTATAAAAGTGATAAAACTGGGGAAAAGCCAGTCTATCTGCCTCAGTCCCACCACTGGGGTTATTATTTAATAAATGTATTTTCTGAACTTTCTGGCTTTTTGTACCAAGTTTGAAAACAAGAGCCGCTGCACATGGAGTCACTCTGGAAAATAAAACTTTGCTTGCAGCTGGAAGGAGTTTGTTCATTGTCTGATGGCTCCAATCAAGAATTATGACTATTATTAAGACAATCACTTCTAGGCAAAAAATAAAAACTAGCCGCTGAACGGCTGAGCCCGTAGCCCATAAATTTACCCAACAGCCGAACCGTATCCAGCCGACGTAGGAAGGACGCCTGCATGTTTCCAGCGGTTTTCACAGCCAACAAGAGGAGCTGCTGAAATCGGTGCGCTCAATTGACTCCTTTCAAGTTCACAACATGAGCTGCCAAATGTAAATGTCACGCTGGGAATCGATAACGGAGCTTTCATAGGATGAACAAATATTGATGCGAAGCCACGGAGCCGTCAATGAACCAGGCCGAGAGCGGACGCACCGATCAGATCCGTTTCACAAACTTTTCCTCAAATCATGATGAGAAAAAGTTCAAAATGCAGCTGAGCTTTCAGTCTGCTGAATGCTGTTCAAAAAGATCAGGATTTATTTCAATAATAGTAAATAGTTTAGTAATTGTTAATTATTCTCCTTCTGCCTGCACCAGTTCAGTGGAGACGTCACTCAGACGTAGTGAAGAGTTTTTACAGGTCAGTGGATCCAGAACATCTGCAGAACGGTTCGAGTCTGACTCTCATGTGTTTTGTTGATCTGCTGCACTCACCGAAACCCCTTCAAAGGAGCTGGTGTTGAGCGCTCTGTAGATCTCAGAGGTGATGTCGTGGTTGTTGTAGTTGAAGTCCTCCAGCCGACGGCCCTTGGCCTTCAGGGGGGCCACGGTCTTGTTGAGGGCCAGCGCCAGGGCCCACACCGCGTCGAAGGCGAGGGGCGCCTCCTGGAAGCCGCCCGTCTCCTCGGGGTTCTTCCCCCCGAGACGAGACATCAAAGCTCCCAGAAACTCCTGTGAAGTCTGGCGGAGAGGAAGAGGAGAAACCAGTCCAACCAGTTAACACAAAAAACTTTCTTACAAGAATCTGCAGGGCTAAAATCCATCAACTAAGCAGCATGCTGGAATAATGCGTTCAGTTTGAACTTGGAAATTGGATTCCTGAACTTCAACCTGCAGCATGGCTGCCTGGTGTGGAGAAAAACTGCAGTGAAACTTCTTTATTTGAACTTCATTCAGTTTGATTTAAGGGGATCTTTTGTGCTAAATTCACATTTTCCATTTGTGCTTCTGCTGCTTCTAAACACATCCAGCTGTTTTCCAGTTGATGTTTTTTGGTGTCTGGAAAATGAGCCATTTCAAAAACCTCCAGAATGTGACATCACAATCCTCCAGCACATTTGCTCAGCTGGTTTTACTGATGTACAGGCTGCACAATGGCTGCTGGAAAAGACAAGTGCTTTGTTGTTGATTTACTCTCCACAAACCACTTCCTACATTCTTGCTGGTTTTGCAGGAGGCTCCACTTCTGCTTTTCAAGGATGCATACTATATAATTGTGGATCTGTTTGTGAGTGTAAACGCTGGGTCGGAGGGGCGTGGCCAGCAGCAGATTATGTGGATTTAAAGTGACAGAGTCCAAAAGCAGCTAAAAGTAGGAGGATAAATCTCATTATCTAAGAATAATTTTGGGCAGTAAATGTGATGAACTAGTTTTGTAGCCCACAGTCCAATCACAATGTGTTTCAGGGAGCATGACAGGTCCCTTTAATTCATTCAGAGAATGCTGCTGAACTTTTCCTAGTTTACAGTCTTTCAGTACGTTAATTGCAGCATTAGCTTGTGCTAATTACTCAACACTAGCCTTGTCATTACGTACAACAATTAGCAATTCCCACTGGTTTTCCAGCTGGAACACAGAAGAGTTGGTTGAAGCTTGATATTATTTCTCAAACTGATTTATGACTTCAGAGGGAAATAACTCAGCTGAGCTAACTGCTAGAAATGAGCAGCTCCATCCCAGAGGAAGCCAGGAGACACACAGGCAGTTAAACTCCTCTCAGCTCACTGATCAATCACTTCCTGGTTTTTCCTCTGTGGACATTTCCTTAAAAATGTCCACAGAGGTCGAGCTCCTGCCCCAGTGGAGGAGCTGCAGCGTGTCAGGGTCATGAATCGATGGGCGGTCCTGCGTCTGCGGAGCCTAAAGTCAGTCTGTGTTCATGAGCTCTGTAGCGACAGGAAGAACCAGATCGTGGTTCAGCGTTGGGTGAGAAGCTTGGAGCCCCAAACGAAGCACCAGACAGACAGTAGAGTTTGTTACGAGGAGTTAGCGGTGGAACATTGTTAGGAAGAAACGCCACCATTTATTTAGGTTTGGTCTTAAAAGAAGTTTGATTCATTAGAGTTGAGTTCATTGGGCTTTCAGTGTAAAATCCACCTCTGCTAACTGAGAAGCATCTGGTTTTGGTTTGATCTAAACGTCGAGTCTCTTTCTACTCCCTGAACAAAAGAACAGCTGTTAAAATTCAAAGAAAGATAAATATAAGCTGAGAAAATTTAACCAAGCTTTTTGCTCTTATGGATGAACTGAGGTTCATTTCTGCCTGTTTTTTTATTTTTTTATTTAATTTCATCATATTTTAAATTCTGAAAATGTTTAATGTTTTTAAATGCATGAATAGCAATAAGTTTAATTTATTTATTTTGCACACTATGCTTGTAAATGATACTTTAAAGTGTAAATATTTGCATTTTACTTTGTGCTATGCCAGAAATTAAAGTTTTTTGCAAAACTGGAATTAAAATCATATTTTAGAGGAAAAGCAATAAATAGAAATAAGTGATCAAAAGCACAGGAATAAAACCACGTTCCCTCATCGTTACCTGAATGTTTTCCACGTATCAAAAGGCAAAGGAAAAAAGGACATTTGTCACCAGCAGCTTGCCATAGATCCGTTCATCAGACTGAGCAGAAATCTTCCCTGCATGTCGCTGGACTGGCCTGCAGGAACAGTGAAGGACAGCAGCGCTGACCACACAGCCACTCATAACCCCGTCTTTTTATGCGGGAATAAAAACGCCTGCTGGGATCAGAGTTGTGCCAGCTAAGCTAACTGCAGGCGAGCCCGAGGGACCGAGAGGGACAGTAAAGGTGACCGCAGAGGCCCACACGCCGCTCCGCTTGTTTTCTTTCTGTTTAATGTGTTTATTAAAGCTCATTAGCATTCAGAGCTGGACGCACCAAGATGACTGCTGCAATGTCACATTTGGTCAAACATGGCTGCTCTCTTCAGCTTCTAGATGTAAAGATTAATGGAGGTTTTTTATCGACGCACAAGCTGCTGATCTGGAGCCAGCGAGGGTCAGGCGAGAAACTGGCGCAGCAGAGGAGATAAACTGCTGAAATATAAATCAATAACAGTATGGGTGGAGCCAATAACTGGATCGATCACAATGCCATTACTCAGGTGTTAATGCACAACTTTTTACAACCATTTTTATTTACCAAAAACTAAACAAATATTGACTTTTTTTCAGGTTCTTTACCCAAACTTAGAGATTAACTCTATTGTTCAGTTTGTGATGCTGCTGGATGGGATTTGCATATAAATTTAACCCACAGGGTCACAAACTATGACAACTTGAGAAACCTTGGCTGAGCAAATCTCTGATTCACTGCAGCACAAAGTCAAATATCCTCTAAACTTCTGGGCGATTGTGACAAACATGAGTAGATTTGAGGTTTTTGTGCAGCAGGTGAACAAACTGCAAACTAAAACATGTCATTACATTTTCATCACACAAAATGTGAAAACGTGTTTTCATTTCCAGCCTGGAAGGCTGAAGGATTTTCCATGTTTTCCTGCATCCTGGTCCTTCAGGGATGTGAAAACAAGGCCGAGACGATTTTTAAGAAAACAAACTGAAAACAAACTGAACCGGCTTGTTAACGGCTGATTTGACCTGATTTAAGGTCCACAGTTAAAACACATTTAAACAGAGACACAGCAGACAGTCACTCTATAAAGACTCAAAGCTTCTCACTTCTTTTCTTGCAGACAGTTTTTTTTTTTTTTTTGGTGCTTTTGTGATAAAACCCCTGAAAGCAGAGACTCCATTCATCCAGCCGTCTCTCTGGATCCTTTCAGGATAATTAGGCCTACACACCTCTGATTCAGTTAAGTCAATTTCATCTGATTGAAATTCCTCCCCGGCTTTTGCCATTTGAATCTGCCGCTGCCCACTGAAAGGCAGCTGACAGTCTGCTCCGGCTCGGCCCGCAGCATCACTCCAATCTGCCAATTTCAGCTTAGAAATTGAATTTGAATGGATCTGACTGTAAGCAGGAGGTCTGGCTGTAATTCTTATCAACTGCCGAGCGGCGAACGGACAGCTAAATCCGCAGGTAGTGGCAGGTGCTGTTGGAATATAAACAGCAGCTGCTGATGAAGAGGAGCAGACAGGAGGAAGGTGGGAGGAGGGAACGCTGACGGAGAGAGAGACGGATCATCAGACCAACAACTGGACGGATCCGGAGAGGAAGAGACAACGTGAGACGATTAGAGGACGGCGGGAATCTGAGCTGCTCCACCAGAATCTCTCTAAACGAGAAACGAGCCTCAGCGGATTCCCAACACGAAATGGATTCGGGTCACACACAGTTCACCAAGCCGTATCGTTACTGTGCCCAACACTCCGGCTTAAATAACTCGCATCTCAGGGGATTCCATACGGGAGCCGAAAGTTTCCAACCACGATGAGCCGACCGAGCTCAAACCGCGTCAAAGAACCGGGCCAAAGAACCGGGCCAAAGAACCGGGCCAAAGAACCGCGTCAAAGAACCGCGTCAAAGAACCGGGCCAAAGAACCGGGCCAAAGAACCGGTCCAAAGAACCGGGCCAAAGAATCGGGTCAAAGAACCGGGTCAAAGAACCGGTCCAAAGAACCGGGTCAAAGAACCGCGTCAAAGAACCGGGCCAAAGAACCGGTCCAAAGAACCGGGCCAAAGAACCGGTCCAAAGAACCGCGTCAAAGAACCGGTCCAAAGAACCGCGTCAAAGAACCGGGCAAAAGAACCGGTCCAAAGAACCGGGCCAAAGAACCGGGCCAAAGAACCGGGTCAAAGAACCGCGTCAAAGAACCAGGCCAAAGAACTGGGCCAAAGAACCGCGTCAATGAACCGGTCCAAAGAACCGGGTCAAAGAACCGGTCCAAAGAACCGCGTCAAAGAACCGGGCCAAAGAACCGCGCCAAAGAACCGGGCCAAAGAACCGGTCCAAAGAACCGGGCCAAAGAACCGGGCTCAAAGAACCGGGTCAAAGAACCGCGTCAAAGAACCAGGCCAAAGAACCGCGTCAAAGAACCGCGTCAAAGAACCGGGCCAAAGAACCGGGCCAAAGAACCGCGTCAAAGAACCGGGCCAAAGAACCGCGTCAAAGAACCGGGCCAAAGAACCGCGTCAAAGAACCGCGTCCAAAGAACCGGGCCAAAGAACCGCGTCAAAGAACGGCCAGAGGGCCAAAGAACCGCGTCAAAGAACGTCAAAGAACCGCGTCAAAGAACCGGCATCAAAGAACCGGGCCAAAGAACCGCGCAAAAACGGGCCAAAGAACCGGTCCAAAGAACCGCGTCAAAGAACCGGGCCAAAGAACCGGGCCAAAGAACCGCGTCAAAGAACCGGTCCAAAGAACCGGGTCAAAGAACCGCGTCAAAGAACCGGGCCAAAGAACCGGGCCAAAGAACCGCGTCAAAGAACCGGTCCAAAGAACCGGGTCAAAGAACCGCGTCAAAGAACCGGGCCAAAGAACCGGGTCAAAGAACCGGGCCAAAGAACCGCGTCAAAGAACCGGGCCAAAGAACCGCGTCAAAGAACCGGTCCAAAGAACCGGGTCCAAAGAACCGGGCCAAAGAACCGCGTCAAAGAACCGGTCCAAAGAACCGGGTCAAAGAACCGCGTCAAAGAACCGGGCCAAAGAACCGGGCCAAAGAACCGCGTCAAAGAACCGGTCCAAAGAACCGCGTCAAAGAACCGGGCAAAAGAACCGCGTCAAAGAACCGGGCCAAAGAACCGGGTCAAAGAACCGGGCCAAAGAACCGCGTCAAAGAACCGGGCCAAAGAACCGCGTCAAAGAACCGGTCCAAAGAACCGGGTCGAACCGGGCCAAAGAACCGCGTCAAAGAACCGGTCCAAAGAACCGGGTCAAAGAACCGCGTCAAAGAACCGGGCCAAAGAACCGGGCCAAAGAACCGCGTCAAAGAACCGGTCCAAAGAACCGGGTCAAAGAACCGGGCAAAAGAACCGCGTCAAAGAACCGGGCCAAAGAACCGGGTCAAAGAACCGGGCCAAAGAACCGCGTCAAAGAACCGGGTCAAAGAACCGCGTCAAAGAACCGGTCCAAAGAACCGGGTCAAAGAACCGGGCCAAAGAACCGCGTCAAAGAACCGGGCAAAAGAACCGGTCCAAAGAACCGGGTCAAAGAACCGCGTCAAAGAACCGG
Source organism: Poeciliopsis retropinna (assembly GCA_010277075.1). Classification (NCBI taxonomy): domain Eukaryota; kingdom Metazoa; phylum Chordata; class Actinopteri; order Cyprinodontiformes; family Poeciliidae; genus Poeciliopsis; species Poeciliopsis retropinna. The sequence goes on along the minus strand of VMRM01000007.1, from coordinate 264,593 downwards.
TCCAAAGAACCGGGCCAAAGAACCGGGTCAAAGAACCGGGTCAAAGAACCGCGTCAAAGAACCGGGCAAAAGAACCGGTCCAAAGAACCGGGTCAAAGAACCGCGTCAAAGAACCGGTCCAAAGAACCGGGCCAAAGAACCGCGTCAAAGAACCGGGCAAAAGAACCGGTCCAAAGAACCGGGTCAAAGAACCGCGTCAAAGAACCGGTCCAAAGAACCGTGTCAAAGAACCGGTCCAAAGAACCGCGTCAAAGAACCTCGTCGAAAATCCAGGAGAAAAGACGGATGGATGGCTGACGCAGCAGACGCCACAGAATCAGGCCAGAATCTTTATCCAGCCCAGAATAAACAACATTTTCACCCTTTAACTGATAAAAAGTTTCAACTTTTCATCTAAAGATGGAAAACTGATAAATGAAATGAATTCAGACAACATGTGGAGTTCAGACGCAGCGTGGCGCCACAGAAAGTCAAAAACCATCTGATTCGAGTTGATCCAGCAGGGCTGGACGATCCGGAGAGCCGGACTAAAAATCCGTCAGCATAGAGAATCAAAACTAACGAGACAAACTGGAAATAAATCACTGAAGACCCGCAGAGAGCCGAGCGGCCGAGCTCCGACAGGACCGACTCAGAAGTCATGATTTCTGGTCCTGTTTGGCGGTTTGGGTCAGGATCAGAGGTCAGACTCAACCAGGCCACAAAAACTCCCACTTTCTGCAGCCGCTCTGCTTTTTATTAACCTCTTTCAGAAAAATTGGGACAGCAGGACAAAATACAACTTGTGGCTTTTTAATGCAACTGTATTTTTCTGAGTTTGAGTTTCAGAGAGCAGCTTTCTGAGCGCCGCCAGAGTTTAAAGGTTTTATCCGTCTTCTGCTTGGATGGCAAGTTAACATCTTTATCTGCTTAATTCTTTGTCTTTAACAGAAGAATTAAGACTAAGGAACAGAAGGAACCGTTCGTGTCTGAATCCATTATAGACTTTCCAGCTAGTAAAAAGTGCACACACCTCCAGGTTGCACCTACATGTGGCTGTGCTGGTTGCTAAGAGACCAAAGAGTTGCGAGATTTTCAGTTTGCAGTTTAAATGCTGTATGTGTCTGTAATACAGAGGAGTGTATGGTCAGTGTTATGGAGCCCAAGCATCATTCCTCCAACGCCGTGCTTCTGCTGATGAAAGGTTTTCAGTTTGGCTGAATGTCTTTACTTTGGTCTCGTCTTTTATCCTTCAATGCTTCCAGACGTACTTGCTAAGTGTTTTTTATTAACTTTGACCTTTAACCTGGCAGCTGAGGCCTGTTCTGAATATTGATCCAACATCAGGGAGATTGTTTTTTATGCTAGGTGTGGGCATTAGTCATATTGATTATCAATCATTGTGATAAATTTCTAATAATTTTGATTTATTGTTGTCACGATAAATTCCACTTAATGATGCTAAAACTGTCCACACTGTTGGGATTGGTAGTTTTATATTTTTCTTCACTGTTTGTTTGATGGAAGTGTTAATAAATATCGACAGTCATCTCTGCCTCTGGATACGTTCATGATGTGTTTGTGTTGTTCTGACTGCTGAGTCATGCAGCTACGTAAAAAACAAGGAATAACTTTTTGTTATCACTTTTATTGTTATCGAATTGTACCACAGAATATCGTGATAAAACTTTAAGTTCTGATTATTTTATATTTTTCAGTATTTGTAGATTTCATGGTTTAGCTTTGTTTCCCGTTTTGGATTTTTTTACGTCAGAACCTGCTGAGCATCTTCTCTAGGCCTGTCATATTTTACTCTGACTTCCTGCCATCCGTTGCCACGGTTACGGATCATCGTGTGAAGCGGTGGGACCGGGTGGAGCCTCACCATGTTGGAGACGCCGCGGACGGTCTCGGGGTTCAGCATGACGATCTCCGTGGTAACGTGTCCCTCCACGGCCTCCGTCATGTTCTCCACCGTGCAGTTGATGGCCGGGTCTTTGATCTTGAACCAGTTGTCGGCGTACCAGCCAATCAGGAACCAGACGTGCTTCTTCCCGTACAGCTTCTCCTTGAACACCTGCAGCGGGGGGCAGGGAGACGCATCAGTCCTGGAGACGGCGAGCCAAACGCGGGAGGACAGGGAGGAAACACACCGACCTCACAGAACACCTTCCTGGCCTCGGTTTCATAAAACAGCCCCACGATGATCCTGGCATCCTGGCGCTGCATCAAATTAGCAGAAAGCATTGCTTAGTTACATCAGCAGCATGAATTTGACTTCACAATATCGCAGCTTGATGTGGCAGCACAATGTGCCAAAGTCCCGCTGCTTGACAGGATGGCACATATTGCTGTTCAGGAGTTGATAATTAGCGTGGTGCATTAATTTCCTCCATCAAGTCGCCTCTATGCTGATGGCGTCGTGTGCAGCTGTGAGGCGGAGGAGGAAGGAGACGGCCAGCAGCCGAGGTGAATTTTTAATCAAAGCACCTTGAGGTTCTTGACAGCGACAGCCGGGTCGGTGAGGAAGCTCTGACGAACGCTGATCTCGATGCCTGCCTCCTTCACCCTCTGCTCCAGATCATCCAGAGTCTGGCAGATGAAAGGAAGGACGGGTGGGGGGCAGAGAGACACGCAGAGAGGTGACAGGTTGAAAGACAAAAGCAAGTCCGACGGGAAAAACAAAACTAATAACAGCACCTGGAGTGTATATTGGAAATATAGAGCAGAGGGATGAATGTGTGTGAGATAAACAAGAAAAGCAGGGAGGATTTTTTTAGACATCAGCTGGAAATGAGAAAAGTAGAAGGAGAGATGAGGGAGGACGGAGCAGAATCATTAACTTCCATTACAGGAAACGGGCCAGGTGCCGCGGCATCGACCGCCGCTCCTGAGGAGGATGTATTGCTTGATCAATATTTCTCACAACCAATATACCAAAAAAAATCCCATCAGTCAGCAGCAGAGATTGACTGTGGCCAGAGAACACAAAGAGAGCTAATAAACAAACAGCGAGAGGCGGGAGGACAATCAGGAAACCAAAGACTGCAGTGATAAAACAAAGAGCCGGGCGGGGGGGGGGTACTGACTGAGGTGAAGACTTCTGTGGTCTGCTGGATGGTGGCGATGCGTGACCAGTTCCACTTCTTGAAGAGCCGCACCCTGGTGGGGTTATGGAGGGTGGCAGACGGGTGGGTGCGGAAGAAGGTGGGGAAGCGCTGGCGGTTGGACAGCGCTGGAGAGCTGGAGCCGTAGGACAGCTGGGGGGGACAGAGGAGGGGCAGGGAGGTGAGGGGGGAGAGAGAAATTAGCAAAGTACATCTGTCTGAGAAGTTACTCTCAAAAGAGGCAACATTTATATTATGGATGCAAGATTATTGATTAATGAGTTAACCTAAATTTAATTGATCTTATTAATCAACTAATGATTAATTGATAAGCAGCCACTTTCTCAAAAACCTGAGTTTTCTCTGGAATCAGGTCGACTGTTTCGTATCATAAAGATGTTTTTAATCCTTCTGAATGAGACTTTAACTCTGATCAGCTCGGCTGAACGAACGCCATTAAGGTCAAACTAAAGAATAATCCAGTTTTTACATTTCAAAATAAAACCACATAAAGTGTGTTTTCCCTCCCACACTGGACTCAGCTCACACCTGTTCTGGTATGGACCCGCCATCTTTGTTCCTGTATCAACCGAATATGAAGAAAGGAAACGGAACTGCTGGCTAAATCTGACTTCAAAATAAGAGCTTGAATATAAAGGTCTAATTGCTTTAACTCTGGACAGTCGAACTTCAACACAGATGTTAAAATTTATTCAGGTGTTCAGAAACAGTATTTCCTATTCAGCTCCAAATTATTCAGAAACTTCAGTTTCTTTTTCATAGAGCATATCTAACTTATTAAAAATCTAGACATGATTCTAATCAACACAGTGGCCAATCCAGAAAGAGCATTTACTATTCTTGGTGTTGATTGGCTGCGAAAAGCAGAGATCAGGAAGGCAGCAGAGATAGGATGGTTTTATTCTGCACAATAATGAACATAATGATAGATTTGGTGTCTGAATGGTTAAACAGGCAGTAATGTTTAATACTTTTCCCCAGTGGGTGAAGATGTCTCCAGCGATCACCTGGAGTTTAAGATCCGCCGGTTATTAGAACCACTAATTCAAAAAAGCTTTTTTTATTTGTTTTTGTTCACAGACTTCTCAGTTGTTACTTCTTCATTAATAACTGATGACAAGGTGATTTTATAAAAACCAGATCATCTCTTCCAGCCCTGCAGTCAGAGGATGTACTTACTTTTTATGACGTTTCTAATCAGTTTTTACAGAACTGTTGTATTGTGCTCAAATTTAAAAGTAAAATGAACCACAAACATCTCAGCTTGGACGTTTTTATTGTTGCATTTCCTCTGCAGTCGGCTCAGAAACACCTAATCGTCTCTTCTGCCTCTTTTTAGCATCTCTCAATTTAATAAAATGTGTCAACAAAGTCTGTAACTGTGATTAAAAACCAAACATTTCCTGCAGGATTTCTCATGCAGATGCCACCATGAAGCTGAGATGGCACTTCGGTTTATTAGAGAGAAATGAAGAACTGGTCCGGTTCTTCCTCCGGCCCGGCGCCGCCGTCCGGACGCGGCGACGGTCCTCCCATCAAACACTTCCACAGCAACCGCTGGAGATAAAATCCTTGACAGGTCTTTCTTTAAAACGCAGAACCTGCCGTTCAGGGAGCCATTAGGGAGCGAAACGGCTCCGGCCCCATTACCCAAAAACCCACTGGGTTTTAACCACCGGCAGCCAGAGGGGCGCTGATGGATGTCACATGTCCGGTACACTGTGGGCTCCCCACAGAAACAAATCCCCGCAGGCTGAGGCAGGTAGATGGAAGAATCGATACACAGGAAGGATGAAATTAAGGCAGAAACAACGGATGTGGAGGAAGAGGAGAAATATCTGAAGAGAACGGCTTGAGAGAAAAAAAATCATCCAGCGTTTAAAGCTGTTTAAATCACACCTCCACAAACAAATAAGGCTGATTATTGCCCACTCAAACGTTTAATCGATGGAAGATTCATATTTATAAAACTTCCAAAGCGCAGAGGAAAGCCTGTTTTATGGTTTAATAATCTACAGTCAGAGAAATATGAGCTGGAGAATCACATCTTTACAAAATAAAGCCCTAAAAGACGCAGCAGACCAGTCAGCTACCCAATCAGTTTTCACATGTTTTATTGGATTTAATCTCTTTACCAACAGAAACACAATCAGAGCCGCTCTGCTGCACTAACATCAGGAATCCAACACAAATCAATGCAAGAACCAACCAAACAGGAAATATTCATATTAGCATGAAGGAAAATAAATACAGATATTTATTGGATGGATGGATGTTGCTATGGTTTCTCAGGTCAACTGTTCAATATTTTTCAGTTTATTTGCAAAATGAAACCGTTTAACATAAAACCCCGAGTCAAGAAAACCCCAACCTTCTTGTTGCTAGGCAACAGCGCCAGCATCGCTCCCCCGGGCTCCCCTTTTTGTTTTACACCTACGCATCTTTAAAAACTCCGATCCAAGATAAAGTCACAGCCAAACTGATCCAGAGGTCAAAGTTCAGAGAGATGCGAGCGCTTCTCAGCATCCGCCCTCCAGTCAACCTAAACCGGCGACCTGAGCAGAGAAATGTCGGCACAACTCATCTGCGGTTCTGTCAGGTCTTCATAAATTAGTCTGAGTTTCAGCAGAGGATGACTAAGGAGAATATTAAAGTCATTACGATGAATTATCTGGACTGTTAAAGCTGCTAACCGGCTCTGGGTTCACATCCCACATAAATCACAAAAAAGATCAAACTACCGCAGGAGCTGGAGAGGAAATATGTTCCGGACGCTTTAAAGTCACTCTGCGGCTTATTTAGGGCTGAACCTGGAGGAGCAGAACTATTTCATTTATGTCAAAACCCAAAATAACCGAGTTTAAGCCTTCCTGATGGCAACATTTCCATAAGGAGGCACAAATAAAGCAGCAACAGAAAAGATGCAAGAGTCCCTCAGATGTCTGAGGATCTGGGCTCCTTCCAGGAACGGGATCGAGTTAACGACCTCTGTGATCCGGACCGGGTCGCCGCGGGCCGGGCCGCCGCAGGCAGCGATAACAGCACCGCGGCTGGGAGGTTACGCCAGCAGTGGCCTGTAGTAAAGACAGACGGATCCCTTTCTTCTGCAGGGAGAATCTGCCGCTGGAGCCGAGACGGAAATGAAGACGGGGTGAAACAGAGAGGGAGGCGGCGGGGGAGGAAGAAATGAGAGAGAGGCTGACAAAGAGAAGACCAGCTCTAGGCAGCGACAAACCCACAAAGAAAAGGAGGAAAAAGAGCAAGTCAGGCAGTGGAAAGAGATTTTAATGATGAGGAAACAGAGAAAGACCAGAAACAAGAAAGAGGGCAGAAGCCAAGCTCTTGAGCTGATTGTTCTCACTGACTAATCTGTGGATGAAACATCAATTATGGGACAACGATAACGAGCCGAGAACGGCGGAAAGAAACGAACTGAAACTCAGAGACGCTGCAGATCTCCAGATCTGAGAGGAAACAAGCAGCTCTTGTGTTGTTGGAGGCTAAAGGATGAGTTCTGTCCTGGACAGAAGAGCCGCGCAATAATTAAAGGTGCAGTCAGAAACATGTTTCAATCAATGAAACTGCCGGGCATTGATTGGTGGATTTAAGAGCAATTAGTGGAAAACAAACAAAAAGCTGAGTTTCACATCGGTGAAGAATTTTATGGCTGAATCCTGAAATATGAGCAGAAAAATCCTTCAAGTTGAAACTTTAAGTCCTTTATTCACTGCAAAGGGAAGTGAATTCATAAGGAACGTCGTCACAGAGCCGACATCCTGCGGCTGCAAGGATCTGCAGCGGCTGCAAGGATCTGCAGCGGCTGCAAGGATCTGCAGCGGCTGCAAGGATCTGCAGCGGCTGCAAGGATCTGCAGCGGCTGCGTCCATCCGGCACTAAGCTGCACTATTAAAAATAATTTCACTTATTAGAAACACGGCAGTTTTTTTTACAAATCTTGTTTCTGTATAAAAGGCTTCGGCTCTACAGGGGCAGGAGTTTGTTTTTGGCTGATTGGTAAATGTCGCAAAACTGCAATAGAAACTTTTTTCCCTTCACGAAAATCACATGTTGAACAACCGGAAGTTGATGCCACGAAGACAGGAAGTGGTAGGAGGAGGATTGAAACTTAATGAGTTTAAATGAGTTTCTTAATTAACAGAAACAGAACCGTTACCCTTGTTTTTTCAACATGATATTAAACTTTTGTGCAGATTTATGATGAAAATGCAGCAGCAGCTATTTGACCTGCTTAACATCATCAGCTCTGCTGATCAACCTCCTTTGCTTTTGCTGCTCCTCCTTAAAACGATGTTGGAGTATCGGATATGATTCAGCATTTATGCATCATAACTGTCTGAAAGTTAAAAAGTCAAAATCCTTCCAGAACCGAAGGGGAAAACTGTTCAAGCAAAAAATGAGCAGGAAATAAAAAACTAATCAGATCAACAGGGCAGAAAAGGTCTAGGAACCGGGGGGGAGCTTCGTGGAGGCTTTTACTGCCCCAACCTGGAGGCTTTTACTGCCCCAACCTGGAGGCTTTTACTGCCCCAACCTGGAGGCCTTTACTGCCCCAACCTGCCCCAACCTGGAGACCTTTACTGCCCCAACCTGGAGGCTTTTAGTGCCCCAACCTGCCCCAACCTGGAGGCTTTTACTGCCCCAACCTGCCCCAACCTGGAGGCTTTTACTGCCCCAACCTGGAGGCCTTTATTGCCCCAACCTGGAGGCTTTTACTGCCCCAACCTGGAGGCCTTTACTGCCCCAACCTGGAGGCCTTTACTGCCCCAACCTGCCCCAACCTGGAGACCTTTACTGCCCCAACCTGGAGGCCTTTACTGCCCCAACCTGCCCCAACCTGGAGACCTTTACTGCCCCAACCTGGAGACCTTTACTGCCCCAACCTGGAGACCTTTACTGCCCCAACCTGGAGGCCTTTACTGCCCCAACCTGGAGACCTTTACTGCCCCAACCTGGAGGCTTTTAGTGCCCCAACCTGCCCCAACCTGGAGGCTTTTAGTGCCCCAACCTGCCCCAACCTGGAGGCCTTTACTGCCCCAACCTGGAGGCCTTTACTGCCCCAACCTGGAGGCTTTTACTGCCCCAACCTGGAGGCCTTTACTGTCCCAACCTGCCCCAACCTGGAGGCCTTTACTGCCCCAACCTGCCCCAACCTGGAGGCCTTTACTGCCCCAACCTGCCCCAACCTGGAGGCCTTTAGTGCCCCAACCTGGAGGCCTTTACTGTCCCAACCTGCCCCAACCTGGAGGCTTTTACTGCCCCAACCTGGAGGCTTTTACTGCCCCAACCTGGAGGCCTTTACTGCCCCAACCTGCCCCAACCTGGAGGCCTTTAGTGCCCCAACCTGGAGGCCTTTACTGCCCCACCCTGCTGCAGGATGGAGATCTGCCCCAGGAGAAAGCAGCATTTCAAACAGTTTTTACACATTAAATCTCAATGAATCAAAAATAATAAAAGTAATGATTTAATGATTTATATAATCATTAAACAAAAACTACATTTCTGAATATTATTGAATATTATAACTTTTGCCAGAGTTCCAACTGATCATTATTCCGTTCCAGAGTCTCCGCCGCGCTGCAATCTGGGATTTGGTGGAACGTCTTTAAAATCTGTTCCAGTAAAAACTCTGCAGTAAATTTACTAAAACTATAAAACGTGAGGCGATGACTGGTTCTAGTTTTATTAGTGGAAACTTTTACATTCATAACAGCAGCAGGAGCCAATCGAATGGTGGAAACATGCAGCAAACGGACAGAATAAAAGCTAAAGATCCTGGGGGAAAGTTCTAGAGGAAGAAACTTCAGAACCACAGAACCACAGAACCACTCACCACGATGAGGTTCCACATGCGGGCGGCTTCGGCCACCAGCGTGGAGACGCCGCTGCAGCCGGGCATCAGGACGATCTTGATGGGCTCGGTGTAGAGCAGGTCGTACAGCAGCTTGGTGGCCTCCCCCGGGTCGCACTGCAAGGACAAAACAAATGCATTTAGATCAGGACCAGAAATAGAAAAGATAAGACCGACGGAGAGACGGGAGAGATAAAAAGGGAGAAACAAAGAGGCAGAATGAGGAATGAGAGGGTGAAGATAAAGGGAGCTGGCAGCTGCCTTAAAAACAGCGACATCACAAGTGGAAGAAAAACTCTGGAAATAGAAGAAACAGATAAAAGAATCACAAACAGGGTGATAAAAATGGAAAAATAAGAAAAACACATTTTCATGCTGACAGCAACATTAAATCCACTGTTCTGACTCCAGACCAGCACAGAGAGGCAGCAGGCAGACAGAGGTGACCCGATGCGGCGCACACACATTTACACCCTCCATGAAGTCGTTTACCACACAACTGGGAACAGGAAACCATCACCGGGATCCATCACCGGGATCCATCACCGGGATCCATCACCGGGATCCATCACCGGGATCAGCTGACAGTCACAGACAAACGGCGACACGCCTCGCGATCAGAGACGAACGCTTCGCAAAATCCACTTGAGAGGGACGGCACGTCCACTCACATGACGTCTGAGGCAAAAACACAGACACGGTCCCTGGACGGCCCCGGTGCGGGCCCCCAGTGGCCCCCGGACCCTGCGGTTAGCAGCAGGGGGCCCGAGCGGAGTGTGTGGGATTGGTATTCAGCGGCTGGTCGTTCATTAACTCTCAGGCTGCGTCTCGTGGCAGACAGAGTCAAGGAGCCGACGAGCGATTAGATCATTCTGAGCTCCATTAAGGAGAATCGGCTCCCAATTTAAAGCCCATCTCGCTTCACTTTCACTATTTCAACAAAATTCAATAAAATAGAAGAATTATGACAATAAGTTAGAAAACCCAGATGTTCCCTGTCAGCGTTTAATCAAACTGGGTCAGGATTCATACCGGAGAGGTCCAGAATGAATATTCTTCATCATTTCAACCACAGTTCCCAGTTTGAAGCCGACAGATCCGCATCGCCTGAGCACCAGAGAGCATTCAGCTGACCGCGGATCGCTGCAGCTGCTTGTTTGTCCAGAAAATCCTCATTTGTTGAGAGAAAGCAGGAGCTGATTGGAAGTGGAGTCGTGACTGTGAATCCGATGAGAGTTTGTATGATCGAGCGAACGCAGGCGTGGAGGACCTGACGGCTCCCAGAGGGGAAGCCAAAACAGCTGCGCGATCTGGCGGCGAGCGCAAGTGGCCGCAGTGATCAGCCTGAATTCATGCCTGTAAATGGTGAGCTGTGATTACATGGAGGAGCTGCAGTTCATCACAACACATGGGCCTGAAGGAGCCGCTTCAAAACGCTTCAACGACACTCACAGCAAAAACTCTGCAGTTATCAGTGAAAACAGAAAGTCATGAAAAATCATTTCCCTGCTTTAAGAAGGCGGCGCACGTTTTACTGGAGGGGAAATCACATCATTCTGTTTCGCAGTCATCAGATGTAAATCTACAGTTTTCTCCTCCAGGACAAAATGTTTGATTTCTTGCAGTGTTAACAATAAGCAACAAAGTTTTGCTTTAAATAAGATGAAGTTAATAATGCAGCCCATTTGGAGCAGTTAAAGTTCTGCACATCTAAATGAATCAAATGAAACATAAATGCACCAAAAACCTGGAACAAACTTTCAGAAAACTGCAAAACAGCCGAAACACTGAGTTCCTTAAGTCCAGACTAATCTGTTGCTTTAGAAACATAATAAATGAAACGTTAATCAACATTTTGATGCCTAATTATTGCTCTTGGTAAAATGTAATGTTTTAATTGTTGATGAATTTGTATTTTTGTGTCTTTGCAATAAAAATTCAGTTTATTAGATTGTAAATAAAGAGCGTTTAAGAAAATGAAGCAGGAAATGAGAAAGTTTAGAGAAAATGTTTGCAGAAGGCAGAAACCAGATCTGGAATCATAGAACCGTTTTCTGTTCATTCAGAGGAAGGAAAGATAAATCCATCCTCGTCTCAACATCCAGTCAAACCCTCAGAGTCGCAGATTCAGGTTCCGGTTTCGGGTAAATCTGAGAGTCATCTGCATAACGACGAAATGAGACGCCATGTTTTTTAAAGATGGAGCCCAGGGGGTCCAGAAACAAACCCCTGGGGAATCCCACAGGAAGTGACATTAGAGGAAGAAGTTTCCTCACAATCTGACAGAAAAGTTTCACTTTATCTGTAAGATTCAGACATTTTGGATCTCCAGCTGAGACACACGGATGTTCTGATCTGCAGTATGAATAAAACGACTTCATGTTCCAAACATCAGCTGGGCTTTTTGCAGCAGCTGCTCTGCATTCTGACTTCATGAACCTGCGTGGGGCCAACGTGTCGGTCCGACTGAAAACACTCTGATTCAAATTTCTCTTCTTTTCGCTGGAAGTTTTCCAGATGAGTTCAACAAAGCTGTTCATTTTCCCTTAAAGTGAAAGTAATCCCTCTGAGTCTGAACCCGGTAATCTGATCTCAGAGTAAATATGCTGGAACAAAACTGCTGGCCTTCACCATCCGCCCTGCAGCTGCACATGAAACAAGCTGGGATTCAAGACGCTGCACATGTTCCATGTGAACGCAGGGAAAATCATCAGCGGTTAATTCAAACGTTTTACTTTGAAAAAATTTAAAACAGGCTTCACATTCATCCAAAACTAAACAGAGTCCTCCCAGACCCAGTCAGTCAGGTTTATGTTTATTGAACAGGAGAAAGTGGAGGCTGGGCCTGGATGAAACATTTAGCATCATCATTTTATACCAAATATTCTGTGAAGCCGTTTAGATCCACTGTGTCGTCCTGGATGATCTGATGGAGCGGGTTCTGGTTCTGCTGGAGGTTTCTTCCTGTTAAACGGGGGGTTTTCCTCTCCACTGCCACCACATGCATGCTGGGTGTGAGGCATTACACATCAACGTGAGCGCGGCGCTCTCAGCAGGAGGAGGCCGGCGGCTCCATGCTCTGCTGGATACAAAACGTTTTTCATTTTAATAAACTGAAAACTGGAATCATTTAGTGTGTGACTGGATTAAAAAGACGACGTTTGTTGTAAGTTGGTGCTACATGAATAAACTGAACTGAATTAATGTCTGAACTTCAGATCTCTTGCTTCCTTTTCCTATTTTCCATTTTAACAGTTTAAAGAGGCGTGTTGTTAGTTTAGTTTGATGTTTCAAATGAGTTCATGTCTCTATTTGGGGCAAACTTAGCTCAGCTGTCTGCTGCAGGTCTGCAGCGGTTCTGTTTGGGTTTCAGACAGACTGACTGAGAAACCAGCCGAGCTTCAGGATCTGACTATAAATACGTCTGGGTGGGAGTTAAGGCACCTCTGTTTAGCTTAGTAATTAGCAGAGAAACTTTCCTCTTGAGGAGCAGCAGATGGCTTCACTTCCCACCAATCCTCACAATCTGAATCCTTTAACTGATTAGTTCAGTTGTGAAACTTCTGAGTCTATATTTAATCGCAGGCTGAGCTGTTTTTAATCACTCGGATAAGAGCATTAATATTAATAAGAATGTTTATGTAAAGTGGGAGCGGAGAGCTTCTCTCAGTCAATCAGATGATTCCACTGATTTTCTCGTCTCCTCTTCCGACTTTTCTAAGTGAAAGCAGCGGGAAGCGCGCCTGCAGCCCGGCCCGGCCCGGCCCGGCCCGGCCCGGCTCACAGTTCGGTTCCTCGTGTTCAGCGAGCATCATGCAGATCGACTCGGAGAGCTTCCTAAACACTCCGGTTCCCCGAGGTTGTTTGTGTTCTGCGGGCCGGCTGCACGCTGAGGACCAGCTTGTTAGTTTTCTGCTGTTTCAGAGTCTTAACTTCACTCTGATGAGCAGTACTTCATCGCCCGCGCCAATTATCTTCAAATTATTTCATCAATCCATCACCACCATAGCAGATTACAGGTTTTAATAGCAGCTTGTTTTAATCAGCATTCCAAATGACTCGCTGATTATAACATGTAGAAATGAGAATTTAATCAAGAAGTGCAGCTTCTGGTCCTGTTGAGGTTATTAAAACATCCAAACCAAGACAAACAGCCATTAGCCCTCTTCATGTTTAGTCAAGACAATTTTCCTGCGTAAAAAACACATTAACTGCAGACTATTTACATGGAGCCGCAGCAACACGCTCGGCTGCAGAGCTGCACTTTTAAAAAAAGGGTCATTACAGCTGAATGTTTGCAGGGAAAACATCATGACTCACATTAGTCAGAAGAAGCATTTTACTGGGTGGCAAACTCAATAAGCAGCGAGCGCATTTCTCCTTAACAGGCTTTAAACGCCTCAGTCATCACCTCAAAAACAAACGCTCAAATACAACGTCGAACAAGAGAAAGAAAACAGCCCAAGGTCAAAGGTGAAGGTCACGCCTACCACATGACCCCCACCGAGCCCTCCTGATCCCACAAACGCCTCCAACCGGACAGACACAGAATCTGGGATAATCAGGACGGGAATGTTCAACTCGGGTCCAGATGAGCCTCAAAGCATCAGAATATCATCAGAACCTGAACGACTTCCAGCTGAGCTCAAAGTGAAGCTTCTGGCCTGAAGTCAAAGAAAACGACTCACAGCAGACCAACAAAATCTGTTCAAAACTCTAAGACCTGCAGAGAAGACGGCCCATATTAGTGGAAAGTTAAGTGGAAGGAAAAAGTGTGGCAGAAAAAGGTGCAACATTGAGGCGACACCTAGGTGACTAATTGCCGACTGGAGAATCCGGCGCTTCGGACCGCAGCTGCAGTCAGAGCGACACTCCCTCTGCTCCATCTCTTTATCCTTTCCCAGCATTGATTTTGCCAAAATCAATTATTTCTAAATGTTTTCAAATCAAATGTTGGATTTTTCTCTTTTTTCAGGGACGTTAAAATATGGATTCATCTGAAGCATTTTCACCGGAGGAGTTAATAAACGTGGCCTGAAGTAACGGCGCCTCCCTGATGATTCACGGCGCCAGAACCGGAGCCTGAAGCGTCTCTGCCGCTCCGTCCTCATGCGGCTCTCCAGGGTCTTCATCGTTTCCACTTCCAGCCCAGCTGGCAACACCTGATGCCGTCCGTGTTTCTGCAGCCTGCTGCAGCCAATCAGGAGCCGCTCAGAGCAGCCGCGTCTTTCTCCTCCATCCAGGGTGGAACGGTTTAACCTGCTACAGCAGAAGTCTTCTGGATCACAGGTCCTGGAAAACCTTCCAAAACCTCCAACCTCATCCCTGCTCAGCGCTGAGGGGAATATCCAGTTTAAATTCCAGTTTAAATAAACTCCAGTTTAAATAAACTCCTCTGGTTTACTGAAGAGCCAGCCAGAAGTGCTTGGTGGAGGTCAGCCTGCAGGTTGGACCCTCAGCTGTTGAGAGATGATTGTTTCCTGGAGAAATGAACTCTGGGTAAAATTTGGCTGTGACGTTTGTAATGCACCAGTTTCACCATTAAGATAAGCTATTACCAGACCTTAATGGAAAATCAGATACAGGAGCCCTGTGAGGATCAGAGCTGTAATTCTAATCATCTGTTAGCAATAAAATGTCTTAAACTTTCCTCTGTTGCTCAGTTGGAGGCTTGACTTTGTTCCTCTGCTGAATTTGCTAAAGTACAATAATATATGGGCAGATTATAATTTCAAAACAGAACAGAAACATCATCATCGTTCACAATCAGGTCAATGGGAGAAATCCCACATGGAAAATGAAGGGAAATGAGAATCCAGCAGAACTGCATAGAGAGTTAAAGGCTATGAAAACTTCCTACAGAGATTTTACCCAAACATGAGCAGCAGCCATTGTATTTATCTGAGCATGGAAATCCACACTGAGTTCAAACTGAGACATTTAATTCTTGGTTTATTCTGGTCCCAAAGTCTGAAACTTCATGCAATTAAACTCAATCCAATCAAAAAACGAGACGGAGACAAAAGGAATCCTGATTCAGGCCCGTCTGCAGAGAGAGACTGGAGGGGGACGAACCTCGCTGCACCGCGCTGGAGCCTGAGGCTGGAGGGGCCCAGGGCCGGACCAGGGGGTCCGGACCAGGGGGTCCGGAGCCCAGGGCCAGGCCAGGAGGGATGGTGGGTCTGGGGGGGATAGAGGGATTGGGGGGGGGGGCAATCTGTGTCACGGCTGCCGACTAAATGAAGAGTCGGATGTGAAGGAAGCACCTTGTTCCTCCATCTCTCTGCGCCTCACTCATCATCACTGTTAATAATTGATCAAAGTTTGCAGTCGCCGCTTTGATATATCCATGGCAACGGCCCTGTGTGGAGAGCGAGGGAACGCAGTTCGTGTGTGTGTGTGTGTGTTGGATCACAGAAGGCTGTAAATAGTCTGACGCCGTCACCAGAATAACCGTAGAAACGCGGCGCTCTGCTACCACAGGGTATCTGCATCCATTTAAGAGGACAGGCTGGGATTAAGCGTGGAGCTTCATGAATATTGGATGATGTTGAACAAGCTCCACATTCTCGGCCTTTAATGGTCACAAAATACTCCGTGTGGGTGTTTTCCTTCAGTCCTGTTTGCTAAAAACAAGACAGACTCTAATGCGTCTTTCACACAGACAGAAAGGAGGGAGAAAAGTTTTTAATCCTTCAATGTGAACGCAGGTAAACATGGACACCGCTTCAACAAACACGGACATGTGGAGAGCTAATTAATCTAAGAGTTCGTGAAACGCAGCCGGGGGATCAGCTGCTTCACCTGGACCAGCATCTCTCCTCAGTTCAGCTTCATTCCTTCAGCCGCAGGCGGAGCAGCAGCCATGTTCCCCTGGAAATCTCCACCACCTTTGTCTTTATTTTCATGGCAGCTCAGTGTGAAGCAGCACATTTAATCAGAGGACACACACACACACACACACACACACACACTCACACACACACACTCACACCACCATATTTCATCTGTTTAGCGTTTGATTGGAAGGAACGAGGTGGAACAGGATGCCGCGTCCTCCCAGCATCTCCTGTATGAATTTGCACACATATTGTCACAGAGCCGGAGCTTGTTTGTTAACGCCGTTCGCTTCGAGAGTGTTGCCATGCCAACCCTCCCGCTCTCCCTTTCACACACACACTAACACACACTCCTCTCCCTCCCTGCTCTGCTGTTTCACAGGATTCCAATGCAGAGCTGTGTGCACCAATCAGGAAAAAGCTCGTAGCGGATTTCTAACCAGCGCCGGCGCCGTTAACCGTTTGCTGCCTCGGCCTGCAGCTCTCCAGGCATCTGTCCCGCAGCATGACGGGTAACAAGCCTGGGCAGAGCGGGGCGGGGAGGGGAGGGGGGGCATCAGCCTGCTTTTTAATGCATCTGCTCTCATTCTGCTGCTCACAAAACGCCTTAAACTTCCAGGAAGAGCAGCACCGAGGTCCAAACCCAGAGAGAGTCAGCGCCTCCTGGGGTCGGATATTTCATTTATAATGGTGACATTTTTAAAATACCAACATGATTAATGATTGATGAGCAACAAGCGGGAGGTGGGTTTGCTCATTTAGCGCGATCCGGCCCAGCAGGGGGAGGCAGCAGCTTTACTGTCTGAACTGTGACCTTTAGGAGCCACCAGGATTCCTGCACCTCCAGCTTCACATCCAGTTTATTTCCAGACGTAAATTTTAACATTCCTAAATGCATTGTGACACATTTCAGTGTCATTTTCTCTAAATATTTGCACCACCTTTAATTTTTTACAGATATAAAAGTTAAGCTATTAACATGGATTTATTTTGAGACATTTTCCATGAAGCTGCATGAGTGAGAGCTGGAGTCTCTGCAGTACAGCTGGAGACAGCAAGAAGCTACAAGAACCGCTTCATAATTCTCACTAACTCGGCTGCGAGGAGCCGGGTCCACTTCAGCCCACTTCCACCACAGAAACCACCAAGATGGCGCCTCGGGACAAATGTAAAAGTGTAATAAGTCAAATATTAATAGTGTTCATCTGTATTTGAGATAAAGATTAGTTGGGTAAAAATAAATTAAAATATAGTCATAAGTTTTTGTAAATGTGAATTTAAGACGGAAACAAATTTTGTTGCAAAATGTGTTGATTTAAATAAACATTTTCATTTTGTTCTCTGAGATCAGAAACCAAGAGTCCAGATATTTAGGTCAAAACTTACTGAGACAAATGAAGGAGCTAAAAAAGCAGCTAACATGTCAAACTGGTTTAATTTAGTGTTTAAGTTATTAAAAACTTGAACCAACAGAGTAGAAGGTTGTTTAAAACTATTATTGATCCACTATTATAAAACCTTCTAAAAATGAATCTGTCTTTAATTGCTTCAGTGAATGTTTTTATTTTTGGAAGTGAACTGAAGCTTCTTCCAGGTGAAACATTTTTTAACGCGTGTCTCCCTGCAGGAAGCAGAGTCTGTCACAAACACAACTCCTGCAAAACTGGACAGAAACGTGCAAAAGGAGGCAGCGGGTCAGACGTGATGTCAGACCAGAACATGACAGGAAGCGGAGAGCCAACAGGAGAGGCTGCAGTGACAACACACTCCACTTAAGAGCAGCGCCTCCTCTGCTCTCCTGCACATCCACTCACCATGCTGTCGTAGTGGATCAGCTCCAGCTCGTAGTCCGGCAGGATGTCGCTCCTGTTGTTCACCAGGTCCAGAGCCATCTGAGCGGACGGCATGCACGCCTGGCCGCCCGGCCAGCCGCCGCTCATGGGGAACAGAGCTCCGATGTACAGCTTCTTCTTCCCTGCAGACGGCCGAGGCCAGAGGAGAAGGAGGATGAGAGCGGAGCGGAGGAGCGCGGCTTGTCCGCGGGACGCGCGGCTCACACGGGGAGGGCATGGGGACGCCAGCAGCATGGTTCAAGGTGAGCCGAACCGAGCCGAGCCGCAGCGGGGGCGAGCCAGGCGCAGGTTAGGAGGCTTCAGAGCCGATCAGAACCGGATCTGGACGTTCGGGGAGTCAACACGTGTCCGGAGCAGGACGGAGTTTGGCTGAATGACGCGCGTCTGACTGAACGATCTGATCAGCTTATGGATCTGCTGGGGGGAACATGGTGATGTTGACCCGGTTCATCCTGTTCGCCTCCAAACGAGTCGAGCTGAAAACAAACCCAGGTTCTGGTTCTCATCTCTGGACGGTTCCGACTCCGCGCATCCTCAGACTCCGTTTAAAAAGAAAGAAAAGAAAAAACGCGAATCTGTGTTGAAAACAGAGCAGCGCGTTTTCCGTCCTCACGACTTTTTCCTTTTCTACGCAGAATAAAAAAATGCTGCGAAGCGAAGCGCGGTTCGGTTCGGTTCGGTTCGGTAGGTTCGCAGTCCGCGCAGAGGACGGCGGGTCGGGTCAGAGGAGCGCGGAGCGGCGGCCGCAGATGGAGAAAACAGATGGAGCGCGAAGCGGCGGACAGACACACATCTATCTCCCCCCGGGTTTTTTTTAACGCCGCCGTTTTCCAGGAGATGAAGCGGGAAGCGGGGAGGCAGGAGGCGGTGGAGCTGCGACTGATCCACTGCAGCACCGGCTGGCAGTGAGAGGAGAGGAGAGGAGAGGGGGAGTGAGGAAGAGGAGCGCAGGGAGGAGGAGGAGGGAGGCTCTTTCTCTGATGAATTCCTCACTTCAGGTTGTTTAAAGGTGATAGATTATCACATCATTTCCTGAGCTTTTAATGAAATGTCTGAAATCCTCCTGCTGCCATCTGGACCAAATCAATGCATCTTTATTCTGACTGGATGCTTTTATGATCCAACAGCTCAGTTCAATTCATTATTTTTGTTTTTATGCTTCACAACAAAATATCTTTTTTATATCACATTAAAAAAATCAATTTACTGACAATAACTCCATTAATTAGCAGGAGTCACGTGACTCTGTTCTCTGAAAGCTGCTGAGGTTTTGAGGTCAGAGGGCGTTTGGTTTTAACTAAACTTTGTTTGGTTTTCTCTCAGCTGGAATCATAATTCATGTCAGATGAAAATGAAACTTCTCCAGCAAAATGTGGATCATTTTTCCTGAGCTAATTCTAAAGGTGATGCTAATGCAGCTGCTAAACGACGGCTGTAAAACCGTTCCGTTCTTCAGGATCATTTCATGTTCAGCCCAGCGTCATCACTTGCCTCCATCATAAATTTCTCTTGTCAGACACCTGGGCTTTGACTGGACCGCTGCTACATGTTGGTCTCATTTACAGCCGTTCTGTTTGGGATGATTGTTGAGGCGAATCTGCAGTGAAACGCTGAACTTGGTTCCTGGTTCCTGAGGCTGTGCAGCCCGCATCACCACTCCTGCACCACCGTGCCTGGCAGATGGTGTTGCGTTTGGTTTTCTCCCAACATGGTGCTGAAACTCATCAATGTTCCAGATGCTTCACTGGAGCTGCCATGTTGGTTTGAACAGATTTTATGACCTTTAACCTTTAACCTGCTCACTGAGTCTGCTGCAGCTCTGAGGTTTTCAGTCATTTTTCTGTCCTCAGTGGGAATTTAGTGGCAAGTTCAGGACTGGTGAATATTTTCTGGACTTTTAGAAACGGTTTTTAACGGTTTTTGCTCAGACAGAAAATATTATAAAATCCTCATTTAGGAAACGAGTCAGAAAGAAGTTTGATTTCCTGCACACAGAAAATAACATTTAGTTATATTTAAAATGTTTGATGCCACAGACTGGCGACCTGAGAGGTGACCCCGCCTCTCGGCCAGAACGCTAGTGGAGAGGCAGCAGAACCTCCTGACCCACTGGGACCAGTGGGTCCAGTGGGACCAGTGGGACCAACCAGTGGGACCTGTGGGACCAGTGGGTCCAGTGGGACCAACCAGTGGGTCCAGTGGGACCAACCAGTGGGTCCAGTGGGACCAGTGGGTCCAGTGGGACCAACCAGTGGGACCTGTGGGACCTGTGGGACCAGTGGGTCCAGTGGGACCAACCAGTGGGTCCAGTGGGACCAGTGGGACCAGTGGGACCAACCAGTGGGACCTGTGGGACCAGTGGGTCCAGTGGGACCAACCAGTGGGTCCAGTGGGACCAGTGGGTCCAGTGGGACCAGTGGGACCAACCAGTGGGACCTGTGGGACCAGTGGGTCCAGTGGGACCAACCAGTGGGACCAGTGGGTCCAGTGGGACCAGTGGGTCCAGTGGGACCAGTGGGACCAACCAGTGGGACCTGTGGGACCAGTGGGTCCAGTGGGACCAACCAGTGGGTCCAGTGGGACCAGTGGGTCCAGTGGGACCAACCAGTGGGACCTGTGGGACCTGTGGGACCAGTGGGTCCAGTGGGACCAACCAGTGGGTCCAGTGGGACCAGTGGGACCAACCAGTGGGACCTGTGGGACCAGTGGGTCCAGTGGGACCAACCAGTGGGTCCAGTGGGACCAGTGGGTCCAGTGGGACCAGTGGGACCAACCAGTGGGACCTGTGGGACCAGTGGGTCCAGTGGGACCAACCAGTGGGACCAGTGGGTCCAGTGGGACCAGTGGGTCCAGTGGGACCAGTGGGACCAACCAGTGGGACCTGTGGGACCAGTGGGTCCAGTGGGACCAACCAGTGGGTCCAGTGGGTCCAGTGGGACCAGTGGGTCCAGTGGGACCAGTGGGACCAGTGGGACCTGTGGGTCCAGTGGGACCAGTGGGACCAGTGGGACCAGTGGAGAGGGATGGATAATAGATGTTTGATGCTCTTATTGAACAGTGGAAAAAATAGTAAAACTTAAAATCCCAACACATTTTTAAAGAGCATTAATTGGATCTTACTGTGACAGTGATAATAAATTTATCATGATAAACGATGGATAAAAGCCCGGCCCGTTTCTCTGTGAGGTAATCAGCAGGAAGGCGGCTGATTGGACGATTCTCGGAGCTTTTGGCAGCAGATAAACGTGAACAACTGGAGGAGTGTGTGTGACAGCGGCTGAGAGGAAGAGCTGCGGAGCGACCCGGGAGGAGAGGAGCGGAGAGGCCGAGTGGAAATCTGGAGCCATGGATCCTCAACGCCCCGCAGCCAGACACCAGCTTGCCTGTTTGGAGTTTTATGGCACCTCATTATTTTTTCAGCAGCACTCTGAGCCAAAACACACCTCCAGGCTGCACTTGACTAAAACACAGAGTGATGGAGTGCAGCATGACATGAGCTACAATGCAACAGCCTGCAACAAATGATCCTTCATGAAGGTTTTAATGCAGATGGAGAAAACGCAGGAAATTCAACTGTTTTCACTCTGAAGATTTTACTGACAATTACAGAATTATCTTTACAGTTCTGGCTGTTAAAGCTGCTCACATGTAAACATAATTTAACTGAGTTAATGTTAGCGCCGGCGCTGATCTGGGCCGTAAATCAATACGAAGCACCGAGCGCCTCTGATCCGGCAGCAGCTTCAGCGATTCATGTTTCTGCCTCACAAACCGACAAATCAAAACATATAATAACAGTAATAACGGTTCATCACGGCTGGGTTCATCTGCCCTCATCTCTGACTGCCAGGCGCGGCTCACATGCTGTTCACGGTCGGCACACACTCCGGATCCCTGACCCATAAACGGTTCCAGAACCGGCCCTTTAAATCTGAACCGTCACAGCTGCTTTATTCCTGCTCTGCTCTAAAATTAGCAGCCAGTTTGTCTTTAGACGAGACGAGAGCGAAACTGCAGAGAATTCAGGTTCTGATTTGGATCAGTGCAGTGAAAACAGACTGCACCTTTAATAAAGTCATTCTGTTCAGACTGGGCTCCCCGTTCAGCTGCTGCCTTCAGGGGTCAAGGGTCACCAAAAGAAACTGTCTCTTTGCACATTCCAGCTTCTCAAACTACTGACAAACCCAAGAATTTATTTCTGGTCTTATTAGAGATTTTTGGAGAATTTTAGATAAGAAGTTTTCTGTAAATCTCCTCAACGAGCATCGCTGACCTCCATGACCGCCGACAGCTGCAGCAACCGCCACCGACTGCTGCAGCACCCGCTGCAGACTGCTGCAGCACCCGCTGCAGACTGCTGCAGCAGATGACAGCTGCTTTCCTTCCTTCAGCTGCGCTCTTCTCTCACTGAACGCTACCATCTCATCTCCAAACATCATAATCCATTCAGTCACTTCTAACACTTAAATTTATAAACATCTTATGTTACAATAATATAATATTTTCATTAAGTTTCATTTTTATTCATCCCCATTTTAGCCCAGAAAAAATCCTGTTTTCTGCCAAACTGTTAATTTTGATATTTGTCTTGGATTCGTCGAAGAAAACGAGTTAAATTATCTCAGCGTCGTCAGTGGAGCGTTTCTGTGGCTCAGGTGGGAATAAATCTGAGCCACAAAAAGCAGCAAAAATACAAAACATAAATATTTAGAAAAGGTTGGAGAATGATGAGCACATGGGTTTATAAGCACGTCTGTCTGCTCAAATAAGAAACGAAGAATTTTCTGACCCACATTAACATGTAAATCTGTTTTTGAGCAGGAAGTTGGAGGCGTTTTGTGGGAACTTCCTGGTTCAGAGGTTGATTAGCTGCTGGTTTCCAGCTGGACCTGCTGGATCCTCCAGCAGAACTTTCTGACCTTCTTAATGAAGCTGAAATAAACTCCACACCAACAGATCCGATGATGAAGACTGCTGCTGCTCGTTCTGCAGCTCCGCTCTAATTACAGTGAAGCTCCTTTTGTAAAATTACTTATTGCAGCGATCGAGTCGACCATTATGACTCCAGTCTAAATTAAAAATTCTCCTAGTTGAGCGGTGGAATGGGGCCGTTATGTAACCCTGGTTCATTAACCGGGTCTCATTATGTGATGTGTAACAGAGAGCCAATCAGATCCAGCTGCTAACAAGCCCTCACAGGCCGACCGGCGCCGCCATCATCTCTGCTTCGCTCTTCCTCCTCCTCTTCCTCCCGCCACCCTCTGACCCTCCAACGATCCATCAATTATTCAGCCCTGAACTTTACCTGCTGCCAAGCAGCATCGCATCAATTACGCCCTCTGGTGCCAGGCCCTTGATGCAGCTTTATCCTGCTGCCTGCAGAGCAGCCAGCGCAGCGCTCTCAGCGCCCAGCTGCCGTGGCCAGGGCTCCAGCTGCATCCAGATGCAGCTGCATCCAGCTGCATCCAGCTGCATCCAGCTGCATCCAGCTGCATCCAGCTGCATCCAGCTGCATCCAGCTGCAACGCTGCCTTAATGAGCTCCTTTGACCCGACGTGTTCCCGTCTGTGGCTCGCGTTTATCTGGAAGAAACAATCCTAACAGCGGCTGAGGTTCTGCTGTTGTTCTGACAGAGATCCAAATCAGAGAGAAAAACCTTTGACAAATCATGTTGTGTAAAAATCAATGTTGCTCTTCCCCAAGATGCTGGTATTTATAGATGTGAGGTTTGTGCAGCGAGCTGCAGCACAAACATCCAGTTAAGCAGATATGAGACGGCAAACAGTGAATCTGCATCTGCTCAGACTTTCAGGAGGAAAATTCAGACCTGAGAAAATCAACCAGAGACATTTCAGTTACTGAAATCCAGTTTCTGTTTTCTTAAAGTCATTTGGTTTTACATTGATGCTAATTTTACATCAGATATATTTAGATATAACAAAATCCATTTTGTATTTAGATCAGCTAATATAAGGACTACTAATTTAAACTTTTAAAAATCTTGTCTAAAATGTAAATAGTCATAAAAGGTATAAATTCTGAGTTCAAAGGGTTGAAACCAGATTAGCATAAAAAGGTTAAAGAACATAAAGACAGAAAAAAGTATCAGATTTTCTACTGGTGAAAATTTAAGTAAAATAATATTTGGAATGATCACTTTCAAACAAACAAAAGTGTTTATTTGTTTTCTCTAAAGCGGTTCCCCTCCCCCACCTGTTGCTGGGCGGAGCAGGTCAGTTGTGCTGCAGCATGTTAGCTGCAGCATATTAGCATGCTACATTTTAAAGATTTTAGCAAATTTTCAGGCAGTAAAGGTTAAACTTTAGTCATTTTAAGTTATCACACTTTTCAAAACCGCTGAAGTTTGGAGTCCAGACTAAAAGAGCCTAAAGTAGCATTCTCCCTCCCCCACCTGTTGCTGTGAGGTGACAAAACATTCGTTTCAATATTAGCGAATTAGCACAAGCATGACCATGGAAAATAGAATGCTTTTAAAATGCTACAGGTTTAACGTTTTTATGATTGCTGAATATAATAACATATAAATTCCTGTGGCAGAGCAGGATCCTCCTCCCCCACTAGTTGCTGCATCCAGGCTGGTTTGTATTGCCTCCCTGAATATTTACCATTTTACTGACGTCGTTTAATTTCTAATCTAAATCGATGGACTTCAGAGAGTTGAGAAGATTAATAAATATTCTGTTTGGAGAAAAACAACATTTTGTTTTTCTGCTCTTTCTTAAGTTACTTTGGGAGCTAAAAACTGAAGTTTAGTTAAATATGAGCTGTGAAAAGCTCAGATTTCTCCTGCTGTGAAGCTTCAGTGTCTCAGATCAAATAAATGATGAAAAACCTCCAGAGCGGCTGACCGGCTTCGGTCTGAAGGATTCGCCAAGCAGAACAGCGACATCATTTCCTTTTCACAGATTAGTTTCCTCCACAGCTTTTAGTTTAGTTTATTTTATTTGCAGCATGTTCAGATTTGCTTTGCAATCTGAAGCATCAAAGTATAACAAACAATCTGATCTGCAGTCGTTTTCACCCCAACCTGAACTCTGGCTCCGTTTTTGCCTCCAGAAACGTTTCAGAGTTTTTCCTCACATGAAAAGGAAAAAAGTTCAGTTTTATTTCAGCAAAGGACTGAAAACAGAAAAAACTTATTTATTTTTCTACATGTGATTCTCAAACATTGAACTAAACAGAGACGGAGCAGATCATATCTGAGTTCAAGGTGTGAAACAATATTTGAACTGATCTTGGAATTAAACCGGCGCCACTTTGGCTCCTCGTTTCTGGGAGGTTCTGGTGGTTCTGGTAGTTCTGGGAGGTTCTGGTGGTTCTGGTAGTTCTGGAGGTTCTGGTGGTTCTGGGAGGTTCTGGTGGTTCTGGTGGTTCTGGTAGTTCTGGGAGGTTCTGGTGGTTCTGGTAGTTCTGGGAGGTTCTGGTGGTTCTGGGAGGTTCTGGTGGTTCTGGTAGTTCTGGGAGGTTCTGGTGGTTCTGGTAGTTCTGGGAGGTTCTGGTAGTTCTGGGAGGTTCTGGTAGTTCTGGAGGTTCTGGTGGTTCTGGTAGTTCTGGTAGTTCTGGGAGGTTCTGGTAGTTCTGGGAGGTTCTGGTAGTTCTGGGAGGTTCTGGTGGTTCTGGTGGTTCTGGTGGTTCTGGTAGTTCTGGGAGGTTCTGGTAGCTGCGGTCATGTTGCTGTCTGAATCTTTGGGTCTTCGGCTCTGTTGTCCTGCCGGGTCTGAAGGACAGTTTTCCGGTTCTCCCTCTGGGTTTTGTTGGAGCGGTTCTGCTGACCCGGTTTGTCAGTTTAATTAAGTTCTGCCGCGTCTCGGCTCAGTTCTTCTGTTTGTCCTTAATTTGCTTCGGGGAATTGGTTTTGGACCGGCTGCTGGGTTCCTCTCAGTGAAGGTTCCTGGAAACATGCAGCGTCTCTTCGTCTCCTGTTCTCCCTCC
Organism: Poeciliopsis retropinna; assembly: GCA_010277075.1. Lineage (NCBI taxonomy): Eukaryota > Metazoa > Chordata > Actinopteri > Cyprinodontiformes > Poeciliidae > Poeciliopsis > Poeciliopsis retropinna. The sequence continues at coordinate 238,972 of VMRM01000007.1, read as the reverse complement.
AACCTGCTGTGGTTTGATTTTACAGAAATCTGCATCAACATGCTTTTCTTTTATGTTTTTGCTGATTTTTTCACTCTTTGTTTTCAAAAATTGTTTTCAGAAATTGATCCGTTTGATAAACTCCTGAACTCTAAATTCAATTCCTGAGGCATAAAAAGCTTCTAAACTCAGAACGGCGAAGCGGCGACATCTAGAACCAGTTGCAGCTGCTGCCTGTCGCAGAGACGGTTTGTTTTCTGATGGATCGACGGTTCGGGGTTTTAGGGTTTATGAATCTGTTGCATCAGCAGGTTTATAGAAAAGTCTAAATATTGTTCAGATCCCAAGACTTTAAATGTCCTTTTAATTTCATATTAGAGCATCCAGCTTTCAGAGAAAGAGCTGCACTAAATACTTAAACATTTATTGTAGGATTTCATTTCGCCGTCTGTTTGCTGACAGGACAGAATGGCTCTGAAGTCACCAAACGACGCAGCAGCAGGTCAGACGGTTCTCCAGTTATTACGGCTTTAGTCCAGTCATGAATCCCTCACCAAGCACGACTTGCCTCAATTTGGCTTCTTGAAGATAAATAGGCAGGAACAAAGCGATACCTTTAGCAGCTCCGCAAAAATCCAGTTCCCTTTAAAAAACTACAAACACAATTTATATCCCGTCAGCCAAAAATCATCTTTTAAAACTTTATTTAACATGTGACATCACTGGGTTAGCATCTTTGATCTGCAGTCAAATAGAAAACCTCCAAGATACACAGAGAACGGCCTGGTCAGCAGGAGAGACCAGATGCTTTTATTCTGACAAACAGGAAGTGTCTTTACTGACATTAAAAATTACATGTCCAGATATTTTATTCATTTAATGCCGTGTTCAGTTGGAGACATCGACACGGTGGAGCTAACGCTAACTGGAAAAATACCCAATTTAAAAAAAAAAAATTTTTGGCAAGTACTTTTTTTGTACCAGCAGTCAGATGTTACTACTGGCAGAAAAGACGAAGAAGACGACAGGAAGTGGCAGGATGATGATGTCACAGCTTGTTTTTTAATCATATTGCGTGAACAAACTTATTAGCTTACGCAATAAGTGATTTCATTTCTTATTTAATGGAAACAACACAATTGTAAAATTGCTCTTTTTTGACATTAGCTGAATACTGAAAGCGTTTTGCTCCAGTTGCTGATGGAAGCGCAGCCACAGGTTCGATGCCCGGATCGCCAGGCCGTTGGCTCAGACTGCAGCGAGACGCTAAACCAAGTTTATGTTCGTTTTGCTGTAATTTATCATGGAACATAAATATTAATTTGCAAACTTCCCTTAGTGGGAAGTGAAAAAGAGGAAGGATTTAGTCGTTTAGGCTCCATGTCTGAACATTTAGTAGATTATTAAGTGAAATCATCTGAAGCTTTTTCTTCTTGCATTAGCACCAGATTTCTTGGACATAAGCTGATTATATATTTTCTTTATTTGCTTTTTTTATGTGTCCGTCCCTGCAAACCTGCAGTAGTTATCGAGTGAAACAGAGGAGCAGATACAGAGCCTTCCTGCCACCGATCCGGAGAGCAGGGCAGCGCAGGCAGCGACAGGAGAGGGTAGAGAGGGTATTAACCTTTCTCCCGCTGAGGAGCCGGTAGGTGGGTGGCGATGGCCCACGGAGAGGAGATGGAACCGAGCGAGGAGGAGGCGGCCAGCACCGAGCCGACGCTATTTGTGGAAGCAGAGCGCGGCGGCTTTGTTAATTATCTGTTTGTCGACTCTGTCTGACATTTCCAAAGTTTCCAGCCAAGATTACGTTGTGGGTTCGGTGCTGCTCGCCTCGGCGCTCGCGCTGAGGGGACGACATGTGCTACTGGGCAGGGCTGGCTCAAGGTCAAACAGGGACCTGAACACAATCTGACTCGAGGTCATCAGTGACGGCGATTCGATCCAGAGTCACTGGGTTCAGGGAGGAGAAGCAAATTTAGCCAAACTGGTCCTTATTTACCAGATACTTAGAGAAGACTAAACTCATAGCATCAGACTGTTACTATGGTAACAAAAAACAGTCTTTTAGAATAAAAAATATTAAACATTAACATCTTCAATAAAAATTTAGATCTACAGTCTGTGTACAGACCTAAGGATTTTTGGGGAGGCTTAAAGATTTAGTTGACTGATACCTTGGGCCGGCTCTGTTTTACTGATAGCAATGTGGAGGAATCATTAAAATATCACATGATGTGAAATATACCACTATTCTAACATCCAAATGCTTTCAGATTCAGCAAAAATTGTAAAAATGTTGATTACAACAATGTTATATTTCTGCTGTCCGTTTTTTTATAAAACCGTTGAAATACCTGAGCTCGGCCACGAGGGGGCGACAAAAACCACGTTAAAGACATGAGAGAGCTGATGATTCATCCGCAACAATAACTCGTTTTCTGCTGACATTGTTGGTAGAAATGACAGTGACGTCACTAATTACCTAGTGACGTCACTGCGCCAAAATCTAAATGTTAAAGTTTGATTTAGAAATCATTTTGCTCATTAAAAAAAAAAAAAAAAAAACAAATATTCAGTATTTCTGCTGCAGAATTGAAGTGTGACTCTACAGAAACTCAGTGGAAGAATCTTTCTTTGGTTACAAACTCCCAAAAACATTTTTTCATATTAAAGGTTTCCAGAACTTTATCAAAGCCAAAGACATTTTTATCTCCCACCTGAAACCTATGGAGGCCCCCAGCCGCCAGGGGGCGCCACAACAACAACAAAGAGGTGTGGCTAATGGATTTGTGAGTCGATATTTGGGCCCTTTAACGTTTAATATCGTCATTAACGTCGTTTATTAGTGTGAAAAACCTAAGCAGCTCATTAATGTCAGAGTTTTATGTTGGAAACATTTTGGTACAAAACTGGAGGATCTGGATTCACACACTGCCTGCAGTACAACATGCTCTGGTTGAAAACAGACTGGATGGATCTCGGACTGTTGATTGGAGGCCATGTTTGTAGTTTTACTTTGGTTTTAGCCTGGCAGAGAGAATCAGTGGAGCTGCTTGTGATTGAAGGAAGTTTTTGTAACTAGAGTTTCTAACAGGATGTTTGTTTTTTCATGTTCGCGTTCAGAAGCTGGAACTTTCTGAGCTCCGTTTGTGAATCATCTGTTTTATTTTAATTTTTGCTTTAGCATCCAGAGGAAAGGTTCTGGTTTGCCAAACCGCGAACCGGACCACCAGAACCCAGTCTTCTGAGTGAGAACTGTGAAATATCTCCTGCTTAATTAATGTCTGTGGCTGAAGTGCCGCTTCAATGATCAGCAACAAACTAATAAGAATACAATTTCCATTAAAACTTTGAAATTCCAATTAAGAGAGGACATGAGGGAATTGATTTAACCAAACTGAAAATACTCCCCCACTAATGAGCAAATTACTTTTAATCTTCTCCGTAATATCAGAAGGATTTGTGGAGTAGTTGGGCGGAACAATTATGTCCCCCATGTAATGGGATGGTTGGGATTTAGAGGAAACGCAGAGTGCTTTCTCAAATTATTTCCGAACTTCAGAGCCTGGGCTATAATCTCGTTTCCTTCAGCTGAAAAGGCTTTAATTGGAAAAGCTGTCAGAAGAAGCTTCTGTCTCTTCTCGCTTCCAGAGCTCTTATCAGAGCTGCAGACTTCTTCAGGACTCACCGCTTCCAAAAGACCGCTGCTGCCCTCTACTGGCCACAACACAGACCGCAGCCAAACAAACAGCCACACTGTGTTTGTTTGTTTACTAATTATCTGATTTAGGCAGATATGAAAAATGTAAAACAAGAGTAAAATAGTATCGGGTTGAAAAGTCACACAAGCACCGAGTACCTGATCAGAATATCTGATTCAATATTTAAAAATTGTCAAACTGACAAAAATGTAAAGTTACGTCCAAATTCTTTTAAAGACTAAAATGAAAAAAAAAGAAAGAAAAAAGATACCATAAGTACAAAATAAAAGATTCAGGCAAAACTTTTCCTAATTATTAAAACAGCCTTGGAGAAAATAAACTAAATAAAATAAATTAATAAAATTAAAATTTAGAAAAACAAACATTTTGCACAAAGCAGCAGCACGACTTTACTCTGTCTGTCTGTCTGTCTGTCTGTCTGTCTGTCTGTCTGTCTGTCTGTCTGTCTGTCTGTGTCTCACGCAGTTTGTGTTTCTTCATTAAGTGAAGTTACTCTCAGAGGATTTAGACGTTTTACTTTATAAAAATATTACTCAAGAAAAACTAAACAGTACAATTAATTATTCCTAAATGTAGTTACATTAATGTAACTAGTTAATTAACTCTGGATTTAGATGAGATTTAAAGCAGCAGCTCTGTTAAAAACAGGAACCTTTCTAGAGTTTCTGGAGGACCTTTAAAACCGAGACACCGCGATGAGGAGGAGAGAAAAATTTAAAATGACAAAAGTATAATATGTGTAATTTTGACAATGTTTTCTTAAACACAAATGCTTAAACTGAGCAGAAATGTAATTTTAATTTATTTAACTGTAAAGTTTTTTACAATTTCAGGTTTACTAGATTTTCTTTTGCAGGTCAGGGGCTTCATGCCTCCCCCCGAAAGATCCCACCCTGGGCACATCACCATGCCAGAAACACCTCTGATGCCATTTTGCAATTTGATTGTCTTTAAATATAATTTAGTTTGTTTTATGAGAGTTTGATGTTTGGAAGGGAAAAATGTCCAGAATCAGATTTATCAGAAGAAAGTTTGAGCAGATGATGGATTCAGTTAGTCGCTTCAGTCAAACAGGAGATGCAACTTTAATAATAATAATAATAATAATAATAATGTTTCAGAAACTGGGGGAAAATTAGATTACAGTTTTCTCTTCTGAGAAGGGAAAAAAAAAACATTTCCCAGAAGAAATTAAATTTTTTTTCTTCATTAATTTACTGATGTTTGGTCAAAGGTTAAATGTCCAGATCAAGTTGTTCTTTAATAACAAAAACATATACAATCATGCAAAATAACCATATCCTAATTTAATGATAAATCAAATAAGTCACATTAAAAAATTAAATGTGGAGAAAAAGATCTGATCATAAAGTTAAAAAGAAAAGAAAAACTTCAGGGAAATTGCCTGTTTTCTTTAAACATATTTTATGATCCATTACATATATATTTAAAATACATTAGAAAATAGCGATTTAAAATAAAAAAGAAGAGTCCTACCTGTGTAGTTTCTGTCATCTTGGGTGAGCAAACAGAAAGAGGAAAAAAGTAGAAACGAATGACTCAGCATTAAAAACAGCATGTTCTCATCCGCTCCACTAGGGGGCAGCAGCGCTGATTAATGTGGAGCAGATCGACCAGGAGGCCAATTATTATGTAACTGCTTTACAATGTGTTCCAGAAACGTGCAAAAAAAAAAAAAAAAAACCTTCTATTACAGATGGAATAATGAAAAATTAAACGTCACAGTTTTTATCCAGAATTTGCATTTAAAATTAAACCATAAAACCTCATGACAATCTAAACATTTGTGCAGGATTGCTCACTCCAGCTGTCCCGATAATCCCCTTAAAAACCACCGTTCCCATAGCAACCTGACTGGTTACCATGCCAACATTTCCTACATCCTTCTCCTCTCTTTCTGCCCATAAATCCTCATTTATTTGCACTAATCGGAACGAGACGTTCCGGAAGCGAAGGAAGCACCAACTTCCGGTCTTCAGGGATTCATTCACTCCGAGGCCTTCCTCCTCTCCTCCTCTTCCTCCCTCTCTACCTGCCAGACAAACCCCTCAGAGGATCCGACCTGATTGGTCGGATCATTTGTCTCCTAGCAACCGGCCTGCAGAGCAGGTGTTTAATTACGTGTTGCGTTTCCAATACTAAACTCTTTAATATACATCAAGGATTTATGAAATAATATGAATAAATAATAAAGATTAAAAGAAAATAATTGACTTTAAATGTTTACTGCCATCAAGTTCATCTATTATGTAGTGAAATAAAACATTAAATTGATACCAGAGTTTGCAGCTCTGGTATTTTTTTAAATATTTCTTTACTATTTTACATATTTGTTTAATTTATTCAAATAGTTTTAAGTTATATCTAGAATTTTAATGTATTAATATTTATTATTAATCTGATTTTTTTATGATAGTTTTATTCTTAACTTATAAAATAAAACTATAAGTTTAGCAGTTTTGTTCTATGAAACTTATAGAATATGTTTTATGTTACATATATTTGCATTATACTACATATATATTTTGGAATCATTTGTGGATTTTATTTTTATTTAATGTCACAAAAAGTAAATTAGCAACTATTTATTTTCTGACCTGTTTATTTGTTGCTTATTTTCTGCATTTATTTAATTTTTAAATTTTATTCTATTATTTTATTTACTCTAAACTCTCCAGATATCAGAGCTTTCTGGTTTAGTGTAAATAAAATAATGCAGAGAGCAGTGAGGCATGTCACAACACGTTTTATTTTGATGTATTAGTATCAAAAATGCATCAATAATGTCAATAATGAATTTATTAAATATTTATTTTACCTCACTCATTAAAAGTGGCTAACTGAACATTTTTTGCAGTGCTGTTTATGAATTAGCTTTGGAGCTGTGGTGCGTTCATAAACAGAAAAAAATCTGAATTTTGAGTTTTAAATCTGCTGTTAGGATGTTATCAAACAGCTGCTACTTTCCTGTTCATTATTATACTTTCAAATGTAAATATAAGCTTTAACATATGGTGGACACACACACACACTCACACACACACACTCACAGAGGCAGGTGGGTTTGGGGGCGTCCCATTTGCCCAGCTTGGTGCAGTGGCTGATGTTTCTGCCCTCCAGGGTGAAGCCGGAGTTGCAGCTGTAGTGGAGGACCGTCCCCTCCGCCGGGGGCCCCGGGGGCCGCGCCGTCACCCTGCCGTTCTCCAGGGACGTCCAAACCTTGGGGCACTGCAGCACTGAGGGGGAGCAGAGCAGAAGGCCGGAGGTAAAACTTACAGGATGTTTCCTCTGATCAGTTCCTCAGAGGAGAAGGAAGAAAAAACACAAAATGTTTCTTATGCTGGAAATCATTTCTCAGCTAATTGTCCAGAACGCTGCCTGGTAACCATGGCAACCTAATATGGACGATGGACAGACAGCGCAGGCTGTTGGAGAGGCTCTGCCTCTGATTGAAAACTCTCAAACACTCTGCAGGTAAATGCTGAATATAAATGAGCAAACAGGGAAATCCTTTAAGTTCAGACAGTTTCCTCCTGTGGGATTCAAACAGATTTGGCTTCCAGGTTTGGGCTCCTGTCAACTTCATAAACGGAATAAAAGCTGAAACTCAGACACAAAGCGAAGAAGAGGAGAAAATTAGCAGGAGGGAGAAAGAAACCAGCGGCGCTCGGCTGCTCTGGTCTGACTGCCTGACAGAGAGGAGGAAAATAATTCAGTTTAGCTCCAGCGTGTGAGCACACACTGCAGCCTGCGCTCTTACATAAGCAGACAAAACAAAAATCCTGTTTCACTAGAGCTCTGAGAGCCAAACTCCTCCAGAGAGAAGAACCAGAACCGAGGAGGAGCAGGACGAATCCAGAACCTTCTGACAATTCGTCAAGTTTCTCTCCTTTCACAAAATCTTCATAACTAAAGATGAAACCCGGAGCACGATGCTGCAGGATGCTGCAGGATGCTGCACGATGCTGCACGATGCTGCAGGATGCTGCACGATGCTGCACGATGCTGCACGATGCTGCACGATGCTGCAGGATGCTGCAGGATGCTGCAGGATGCTGCAGGATGCTGCACGATGCTGCACGATGCTGCAGGATGCTGCAGGATGCTGCACGATGCTGCAGGATGCTGCAGGATGCTGCACGATGCTGCACGATGCTGCAGGATGCTGCAGGATGCTGCACGATGCTGCAGGATGCTGCAGGATGCTGCACGATACTGCACGATGCTGCACGATGCTGCAGGATGCTGCAGGATGCTGCACGATGCTGCACGATGCTGCAGGATGCTGCACGATGCTGCACGATGCTGCAGGATGCTGCAGGATGCTGCAGGATGCTGCACGATGCTGCACGATGCTGCACGATGCTGCAGGATGCTGCACGATGCTGCACGATGCTGCACGATGCTGCATTAAACTCATCAGTAAAACTTTGGTAAAATGTGTGACTCTCCATCTGATCATCAGGCTTCAGCCTCCAGTGATGCTGGTTTCTGTCCAAACCTCAGCAGGAACTCAACACTTCCCCAAGGATTTTCACAGTAAAGGTGTTGCAGGTTTCCCTTTATAGGTCCGTGAAAACCTGACCAGAACCGAGCAGAACCAGGAGAAAAGCCTGAGTGGTTTTGATCTGCAGATCTGAATGATCACATCTTCTGGTTTTATTATTTGATCATTTTATGGTTTATTGAGCTGCAGCTGTCAGACTAAGCGTTTCCATTCACAGATTTTTATCTGGAAACTCCTCGGTGTTTTTCAGGAGATCGGATTTAATTCAGTGTCGTTTCGTAAACTCAGCATGTTGTTCTGCAGCTGCAGAATAAAACCCTGAACCCTGCAGACTAGCTTCCACAAACAGCAAACTGTGACGCAGCCATCTTTATTTCAGAGCGTTAGAGCTGATGACGGAGCTGACCCGTCCCAGCGACAGACCTCCAGGGCCGTAACAGACGGCCTTAAAGAGACAGTGACCCATTTTCAAGATATTAATTTACAATGTTAAATTTCTGTTTGATTTATGCAGCATTCTTTAACTGAAGTTGCTAAAAGTTGACTGTGGTATAAAATGGCACTGTGTTCCTGGAAAACACGTGACACCGGCCCTTTAAGGGTAAATTCAGGAAAAATAAAGATGAAAATCCTGGACTTTATTTTCTAAAGTGAGGTTTTAATTTTGTTCCATGAACCTTACGCTGAAGGAGAAACGCAGGAAAAGTTTCTGTCGTTTGGGAGCCTATGGTGACTCAGATCCTGATTCCGCTCTGGGCGGCGATGTGAGCTTCCTGCTGGGCTCCTGAAGTCTCTCTGGTCTCTCTGAGCTCCAGCCAGCAGCCTGCAGCTATTCCTGGACGGGAATCGTACCTGCTCGGCTTCAGACCGAGTCCAAACCGGCTGCTGGGCGCCAGGAAGCTCCTGGAGGAAAAACTCTCAGCAGTGAAGCGTCACGTTTGCGTAAATAAAAGCTGACTTCAGTTCGGCCAGAAATCTGAATGTTTTCTTTAAGTGGAGCAAATCGAGACAAGAAGCCGACATTTAAGAGGCTTGAAAAGAAATCAGGATCAATAACAAGATAGTTAACCATTAGCCAGAGAGCAGAATTATCAAGCTGTCATTCAGTTTTTGTGCTTTAATCTATCTATCTATCTATCTATCTATCTATCTATCTATCTATCTATCTATCTATCTATCTATCTATCTATCTATCTGACATGTTTGATGATGTTTTTCAATTTTGAACAAAGAACAAAAAACTGAAAGCAGAAAGCCGTGTCCAATGAGAAAGGTGCATTTTACTGCTGTATTTACACGAGAGATGGCCGAGAATCCAAACAACCCAACCAGACGGGAGACGTTTTCTACTCCAAGCTTTAAAATCTTTAAAGTAATGAAGAGATTCTCCTGGTCGCCTGGGAAACAGGAGGAGTGAGGGGAAACAACATGGCCGCCGTTCAGCACGGTGGAGGACCCATGATGCTGCGCTGCACAAACACAAATATTACCAAATACTTCCATCCAGTTTCTGCTGCAAATAGTTTATTACACTTGAAATAAGGCAAAACTTCCTGGTAACTTTTCATCCAGATAGAAGCTGAGAATAATTCACTAATGTTTGGATTCTGTGTTTTTGTGGGCTGAGGATCGTCTGGTGGTTCTGAGCAGAGACAACTGGACCGACTGGGACCTTAGGCTACAGCAGCTGGTGGCTCCAGTCACAGGCTGGTGAACATCAGACAGAGATTTGAACCTTGAAGAAATGATGAACTCACGGCATACGCTGAGCTGCGTCATGTCCGTCCACGTGCCGTTGGGCAAACACTTCCTGACCTTTGGCCCCGCGATCTGCCGGTTTTCTCTGCAGATGTACTCGATCTCATAATCCACCGGCAGAATCCGAACGCTGCGGATCTGAGAGGAAACGCAGAGTTACAGAGATTTAACTCTGGATTACATCGTCACATTTACTGCAAAATAACAGACATAAAAACTTCAAACTATTTCTAAACGATTTCATTTGTGTTTCCAGATATGAATCCAGACCTGCAGCCGTCTGACCCTGGATGGGTTAAACTGCAGCTTTAAACAGCTGTGCAGCAAAGATAATTCAGGTAAAACTCATCCACAAACCTGGAGACTTCAACACGTTTCACCACAGAAACAACCTCAGCATGTTGTACTAACGATACTTTTAATAAAACACAAATTATTTACATTTGTGTAACTAAATCACATCCAGTTTTAAAATAGCGTTTTATTGAGTTTTGTCATTTTTTCTACAGCAGTTGAGGGATTAAAACTGCCATGTTTATTTAGTGGACCCAAAAGCAGAAGGCAAAAGTTCTGTTGTTGGTTTAATGAAGAAAAATGAAAAGAAGGAAACAACTTACAAAAATATCCAAAAACAAGAAATACAGAGAAACCAGGAAGTAACGACAAGGAGAGGAGCTTAAATACTGGGAGACTGATGGTGGGAACACTGGACCCGGCTGATGGGCAAACTGGTGTGAGTAACTGGAGCAGAGCCGGATAGAGGGGGGGAGAGGGGGCTACATACAAGCAAAAATACAAACACTGAGGAATAACTGGACCTACTGAAATGAAACCTTGTACAACTCAGATGATCAAGAAGGTCTGAGTTTGAACAAAACTGATTAAACTAAAGAGGAACAAACAAAACCCAAGTCGAGTTTCTGGTTCAAATATCTCAGTACGTTTGTAGTACAACAAAAGTGACTCACACTGAGATAAAGGAGCTTGTTTTAAGTCAATAATGTGTTAACATTAAAAAATAAAAATAATTGTTGCACTGCAGATTGTTTAACTTACAGCAAGATATTTTTCCATGTCATGACTGTTATGATGAAGCTCCTATATTTCATAAGTTAGTTTTGTTTCATTTTATGTGTGCTAAGATATTTGCACCAGTAACTAAACAGAAGTTCTTGTGTTCCTGCCGTGTGGCTCTTCAAGGAGTCAGAACGTCGGGTTCTGCTCAGTGCGATTGGGTCGCAGCAGCTCTAACAGCTGCAGCAGGTCTCCAGTAATCAGATTACTCACTGATCAGCTGAAATGTTCAACATGGAGCAGAAATCAGCAGATAATTCATGTCACACAGTAACTGCTGTCGTTCTGTACCTGCTCCTGCGTCAGGCCTCGATAGCGGATCCCTCCGTCCCGCGGAGGCCGGATGATGGCACAGCCTGCAGAGGAAGAGACAGCATGAGGGACAGGAAGAGGACAGGAAAAGACAGGAAGAGGACAAGAAAAGACAGGAAGAGGACAGGAAAAGACAGGAAGAGGACAGGAAAAGACAAGAAAAGACAGGAAGAGGACAGCACAACAGCAGGGGACATCTGTCTTCAGGTAGACACGTCTCAGAAACTCCAGCTGTTTTGGTTTGAGCTTCGCTGCACAGATTCCAGTGTTTCACTCAGGAATCTCTGCTGTCCGTTAAAGACTCACTGCACACACCCCATCACACACACACTCCGTCACACACACTCCGTCACACACACTCCGTCACACACACTCCACTTACCTCCCGCTGATGAATTATGTATGGGCACAACGAGCGCTGGGAGAGCGCAGAGGATAATCAGAAATAATATCCGCGCCATTTCTGGATCTGGAAGAGAGAGAAAGTTTAAGAATTAGGAACAGAGGAAAGAAAGACAAACTGGACATTTTTCCATCTTTACTGTAACTCTGCTGCTCTCAGCGTCCCAGACACTCTTTCTGTTCCCATGGATCAATGTGTGGCCTCACAATGTTTCCAGGAATATTGCTCCATATTTAACCATTCAAAGGTAAATTCATGAATGAGTTGATTGGCTTCTGCTAGTGAATCCATAAGGAAAACCTCAAAATATGATATTTTAGACCAATTATTTTATGATAGATTACATGCATTAAATTAGATTGATATAAAGTTTACTTCTTAATTTTTATGTCTGACTGTAATCTCATGAGATTATCCCTTAAACTCATGAGATTGTAAGGGATAATCTGAATAATTCAGCTGCAACCAAACACATTTAGTTGGCTTATTTATTTAATTCAAACATATTCATAATTCAAATTCAGGGTATATATTTAGATAAGCTTTTAATCATGAGGAAGGCAGAAACATGAACCTTTTCTGTCTCACTTCTTACACATTATTATTTATTTAAAGAAAATAAGAAACAATAAAATAAAGACAACATAAAAAAAAAAAAAACTATAAATAATTTCCACTGAGCTTTATGTAAATTTGACAGCTGCTACTGAAAGCTTTGCTGATGCATTTAAAAACAGTTTATTCACACCTGGAGGCCCCACAAGCCCCGCCCACCGGCCCTGTGTGACGTCATAATCCAGTCCTTCACATTCCCATCGCAGGAAATTTGAGGTTTATTTATTAAAATGAGAATATTTTCTCTTCCTTCAGTCAGAACGTTTCCGATCTGATCGGTTCTGTGCTGCTGACGAAACGTGACGTTTATCTCTGAGTCCTGATGCTCTGAGCGTCTGGAGGCTGAAAACATCAGGAAACGTTTTAGTCCAAACGCAGTTTATTAAAGTTATCGTTAATCTGTAGCTTTTAGTCTTGAGTTTAACTCAGTAAACTATTATTAATCTGATTTTTAAAGCATTTTTAACTCGTTGGTTGTAATTGATTTTGGTGAAAGATGAAAATATCTCCTTTAAATCAAGTTTGAATTTTTTGACCTTTGACTCATTTATGCTTGGAAAGTTTTTTAAAATCAAGAATGAGTTTTAATTTATCTAAACAACTCATCAGAACATTTTATTTGTGTTCTGACTTGGAACAATGTGGATTTCTTTGCTGTTAGTTTCAGGGTTTTGATACTGAGAAACAATATTTTTTTCAGTGTTAAATTTATTTATTGTCATTGGGAAACATTGAAATGTTGGTAAATGTTATGTGAACAATTTGATCTGACAACCAGTGATGGCATAGTTACTTTGAAAAGGTAACTGTAATTGGATTACTGATTACTCCTTGAAAAAAGTAATTTAGCTAGATTACTGATTACTTGATTTGGAAAGTAACTAAGTTACATTAAAATTAACTTTTTTAGTTACTTTCACCAGCTGCTAACAACAGCAACGCTCCGCCGCCAGTGAAATCAAGCTTGACGTCATTCAGAGGTAAAATATTAACTTGACATTAACAAAGACACAAGGGCACTAAAACTAACTGGATTCAGACAAGTTCTGGGGTTTATTGTGAGTCTCTGCTTGTTTCCAAGCCCAAATGAGCAACTTCACGTTCAAAAAACGAGCCCAAAAAGGCGCAACCCGCAACTCGTTCAATTTGCAAGCAACTTAAAAACGAGCTCAAAGCCGCTTATAATAATCAGACAGAAATTCGAAGTAGTTCCTGTTTTTCTACCAACAAAATGCGCAGCTCCCTCCATTGTTTATGTTTCTGTCGCTGATATTGTCGCATAGAGACGCTGATCACTCGACAAGACACGAAGAGGAAAAACAATTAAATAACAAAAGGCGACAGTAACGCAAAGTGATTTCGAAAAGTAACTTTAATCTGATTACTAGATTAGAAATAGCAACGCATTAGATTACTCGTTACTGAAAAAAGTGGTCCAACTGCAACACTGCTGACAACTCACTAAACATATACATGTTTATCTTAAAGACATCAGAATTAAAAGACATAAACATAAATGTTAAATTTTTACGTGAGAAGGATTTATAATTATAAACTGATCTGATTAAAATTCTCTCAACTTTCTGAAGGATTTTCTGTTGAAACTAAATATTAGGAGATGTGGTGTTTGTTTAAAAAGTAGATAAGCTGAGGATCTGGTTAGATCTACGTTCATATATTCTATATCAGACTGTGGATCTTTGGACGTTTCACAGATTAAACTAAAAGTGAAAATCTGAGCCTCTGACAGAATCTTTTAATTCTGCTTTGATGAGTTTTCTGTGATGTGCCATAAATCATCTGCCTGACAATGTAATTCAACAACTTGTTGGTGCAATAAGGAAACATGGAATTTCATTTAAATAAGTCTGAATCCTCCAGATCAAACTGGCTCTGAAATACAATTTAAATCCCAGTAAACGACTCTGTGTTCTGGCCAGTCATAAATGAACTTCTGTTCATCTCCTGAGTTAAATATTTAATGCCTGAGAGGGTCATAGGTCAGAGTTCAGCTGCTTAACAAACTAAATAATGGATAGAAGCTGGTGGATAAAAACACTAACAGTTTTTAAAACGACTAAAAGACTTTCTAGAATATTTCAGCAGATCTGTTGGTTCTGATTTATTCCTTTTCTCGACTTTTTCTCATCCTGATCCCACAGTCACACAGGAGCAGCTGAAGCAAAGGAGCTGGAGGAGCAGAACTGACACCTGATGATGATGATGATGATGATGATGATGATGATGATGATGATGATGATGATGACGACGGAATATCGTCTCTGCAGCCTGAATGTTGAGCTGTTAGCAACATGCTAACAGTCTTCAGTCAGAGGCGTCTTTATATTGGTTAAGACTGACTGCTACTGGAGGTTCTTCCTCCCCACAGCATCAGGAGCCACAGCCGTGTTTTAAAGACACTTCAGTTATTATAATATCTAATTTCCATTCGGGATGAATAGAAGATTTTTAAAATTTGAATTAAATTGAGAAAGACAGGCTGGTACTGCAAACAGAGCAGCCATGTTTCTGATGCCAGAACTAAACATGTGGTTAAGAGAAGCAATGGGTCCTGATCCAGAACCCTGTGGGACACCACAACTGACTGAAAAATATATCTATAGAAACATTTTATGGTCTGTAATCTCAGTTTAGAACAAGATCAATAAAATCAGAAACACTTGAACAGATCTGAGGAAATTCTGAGGAAGGTGGTGTAACTGGGTTTGGATCAGAACTTTTCCAGAACATCATTGTTCTTAATGACCGGGTGAATGGCAGCTGGTTCTTCATCTCCTTCCTTCCTGGCAGAGAGGAGCTGGATGAGCCAGCTGAAGGAAGTCCCGATGCTTCCACCAGCGGAGCGGGAAGGAAAGCAGGCCGAACCGGTTCGGCCCGGTCCATCAGCTGTGAGGACGGCGGGGGGATTCCAGCCAGCGCCTCGGAACCAGCGCAGGCCTGACAAACGGAGCCCCACCGCCCAGCAGCGGGCTGTCGGCCCGAAGCTGCCGATCCGGCTCGGTTTCAGCACCGCGGACAGCGTCACCCCGCTGCTCCACGCAGAGACCCGCAAAATGCTGCATTTCGTGCGTGGCTGAGCGTGAACCGCGGGTCACGGCGCGGCTGCCGGCAGGGAGTCCGGGCGGCCTGCAGGGGAAGCCGAGCCTCCCGCCGCTCGCTGGGAAACCTGACCCACAATGTCACCGTCTAATCTCTGGAACAACGCGAGCATCGCTCCCGCTCGGGCCTGGCGGCTCCATCCAATATGCATGCTGCCTTCTGCAGTCACAGCCACATCCGCCCGGATCCGCTGCAGCCGCAGTGGATCTGGACCGGAAAGCCGAGCCTCGGGTACTTACTGTCGGTTCGATGGCTCCCAGTCCAGGCCAGTCCTCCCAGTGAGTCGGATTAATGAGTAGAAAGGTGCATCCTCCTCGCGCTCTGCATGGCTCTGTTATTGTGGCTTTGCAGTAAATGAGCGAGCAGCTCCGCGCGTAAACAGCGCTGGTCCGGGTTATTTCCAAGTATTGCAAAGAGATGACAAGAAGGGAAAAAAATCCACACACACTCACAACACACACACACACACACAAATAAAGATACACAAACGCATCCACAGAAACGACGAGCAGCGATTCAGCACTCCCCTCCTCCTCTCTACAATCTGGAGCTCATGGCGACGTCATGATGGAGACGCACCGTGCGTAAAAGCTCCCGCACGTATTTATCTGGCTGTTTCTGAAACCCGAGCAGGGGACGGACTGCGCCCAGCCCGACAGGAAGCAGCTCCTCATGGAGCTACAAGCGCTTCGGATGGAGGATCATTCCGCAGATTCCGCCCCGCCGCGCCGCGCCGCGCCGCCGCAGACATGGCGCCGCTGCTTTGACGCTTTAAGCCTAAAAGCTCCTCGGAGCTTAAACGACAGAAGCTTCGCTCAGGTTTCTGCTCATCCGCAGAGCCAAAGCCCTGCAGCTTCACATCAAACACCTGCGGGGGGCGAACAGCGCGAACCGAGTCATTTCATAACCATTTCTCAAATATTCAAGGAAACATTTCCAGTTCAAATGGAGTTAAACTCTGATAACATCTGAATCCTTTTTCCACTTAAAGAACCCGAACTAGAAAGGTATCAGTCAGGAGCAGGGTGTTTATTAACCAGCAGGAGCAGAGCGGACTGACCCTGCTGGGCTTCCGTAGAGACGTCCTGAACTCTGGTTAGTGTACAAATACATATTTCATACCATTTTTAAAACGATCTTGATCAGTTGAATATTTCTTTAGAGTATGCTATTTTAACTTGTATTTTCTAACGATGTTCAATTAGAGGGACAATAAAGAATATTTCTCTTCTATTTAATAGGAAAATTATTTTTACAATAATTCTAATTTACCACAAAGCTCTAAACAGAACTGAGTTTGAATCTGTCAACATGATTGTACATAAACGGATTGGATTATCTTTAAGACGACATCTGTTAGAAATTGGTTTTAGTTCATATTCTCCATATAAAACCAATGAAACACAGTGGTGGCAGCATTATGCTGTGGGATTACTTTTTCTAAACCAGAACTTTTAAGATTTAGAATGAATATGGTTTAATTTATAGAACTGACATTGTTGTTTATTTTTCAGCTCCTCCTCTAACAGATCCGTTTGTCTGTAGTTTGAATCTTAATCTGTTCACATCGTGTCTTTGGTTCAAATCCAGATTCATAAAAACACGTTCAGGAGTCAAAGATGAGATTTATTGATGCATCAGGAAGCAGAGTCACATTGACAGATGTTCATCAAACACATTTAAATATTCTCCATCTGAATAATTACAAACATTTACAAGTTGTTCCACTTTATTTTTTTAGATGTTTCAGTCGTCAAATAAAAACTTTTGTCTGGAACATAAAAGTTCTGATTAGTTGGAACCAGAAGCGTTAAAGTGTCAAGGCACACATCAAGTCACAACAGGAGCTTCTTTTGTTTTTAAGGCAAACAAAAATCCATGTAAACAATATTTTAAATAACACAAATCTGACTTCACATCATTTAAATAAAAGGCTGATTCTAAAACCTGGACCGGAACCGCAGGACCGATCAAAGCACGCTCCTGCAGCTGCAGTCAGAACCAGGCGTTTGGTTCTGCCGGGTCCGGGCGACCCGGTTAGCTTTCGGCCTGACTCAAGAGGAAACGGCGCCTCCAAAGGTCCGACCGGACCGGACCACACTGGACCGGACCAGAACCTGAGAAAATAAAACAAACAGGGATTTTAAGGTTCTGATAATTTCGTCATGCTAGAGGAACGGATCGACCATCAGGGTTCTGCTGTAGTGTTCTACTGAGGCTGCCGGGTCAACCGGGTTCTGCTGAGGTTCTGGTGAGGTTCTGCTGAGGCTGCAGGGTTAATCGGGTCGGTTAAAGCTCGTTCTGGTTTGTGTTTTCCATCCCGGTCTCGGTTCCGGATCCTGTCCCGGCTCACAGGCTGAAGCTGCGGTGGTGATGCTTGGAGAAGTTCTGCTGGCGCTCCCTGGCGCCGCTCGGTGCTGCCGGGTCCCGTGTCCTGGCCCGGTCCCGCTCCGCCTCGTCTCCGGTCACGCTGCCCACGTCGCTCAGGTCGCCCAGGTCGCCCAGGTGCTCCACCGAGTCGTACTTCTCCAGGTCCGAGGCGATGGTCTGCAGGCTGAAGACGGACAGCGAGTCGGACCCGGCCCGCTCCCGCTCCGCCTCCTTGTAGCGGTCCGCCAGATCCAAGGCGGCGTCCAGACGCTCCTTGGCGGCGGCTCCGCAGGCCGCGTCATCCTCCCGGACCCGGGCGTCGGACTCGGCGCCGACGGGCGGGCTGCGGGTGGGGCAGTCGGGCGGGTCGCGACCCCTCTGGGCGTGGATCTGCTCACTGATCTGCTCCAGGTTCCTCAGAGCCACGGAGTAACGAGTCTTCACCTTGGAGACGTTCTGCTCCAGCTGCAGAACCTTCGTCTTATGATCCTGATCCCACACACACACACACACACACACACAGTTCAAACGGTTTTAATGGATCAGCTCCAGTATGAACCCGTCACCAGGCTGATGACAGGTGTGTGTTCTCGGTCTCAGAACACACTCCGGCCCGCTGTACCTCCAGGATGTGGTTGAGTTGGGACTTGAGCTCGAAGTAGGGCTTGGACTTGACGATGACCCGCTTCAGGGACTTCTGCAGGGTCTGGACCCGGGCCTCGGCCTCCTGGCAGGCGTGTGTGACGCGCATGTGTTCCCGCTCGCTGCGGATCCGTTCCTCCTCGGCTTCGTTCACCTGCAGGACAAACGGAGAACAACCGAACGAGTTCTGCTGAAGTTAAAGATGAAATAAAATCCAAATCAACTTTTTATTGCAAATAAAATGTATAAATTTATTATTAAGGGATCTATTTCGTGTTTCTGTGCAAATTGTGACTTTTTCATATAAATGCTGCAATTTTTGACCTATAACTGTCTCAGTGCTGCCCTCTTTGGGTTGAACGGTGGAACTGCCATCCAGCCCTGGTTCAGGAACGCCCCCTGGTGGAGAGTCAGGAGTAAGACCAGCGCTTTGATGGACCTTCCTGAGTGTTTCTCATTTTGTCTGTCTGTCTGTCTGCTCTGCTCTGACCGCAGCGCTGACGGCAGAACCCGCTGCTGCAGGGATTGATGTTTCATGTCATAAATCTCAAACAGAAAAAAAGTCACTAAATTTGTTGCTTTAAAAAAGTCCAGGTGTCTGAAATCTTGCTAAATGTAAGACGCTTAGCCACGCCCCTGCGACTCGTGGCTCCGCCCACTTTGCCTGGGGGCGGGGCTAACCCTTCACACTGGTCTAATAAACCCAGAACTGAATTTCATTTAAATCCAATTTTATTAAACAGATTCTGCTCAGTATTTACACTCAAATATTTAAAGCATTTATTTCTGTCATTGAATCGTTTTAATAGAAAACAACATTCAGAGTCTCCATCAGATCAATAAAAACGTCATTTTGAACAGAGATGTCAGGATTTGGTCTGGGCTCCTTCTGCATCAAGCGGCGCAGCGTGGAAGTTCTGGTTCTGGTTCTGGTTCTCTCCACGCTTCCTCCAGACTCTGGGAACAATGGAGCGGTTCTGGTTCTGCTCAGAACAGGTGAGACACTGTCGACACCGGGTACTGGTTTGGTTCTGACCGTCCAGAAGACGTTCGGATGGTCTGATGTTGTGAGTCCAGCAGGGCGCTGGCTGCGTGCGTGTTGGTGTGTTTACCTTGGAGGTGGCGTGGTTGAGCATCTCCTGCCAGGTAGGGTCCAGCGTGTTCTTGCCGTCGGCCATCAGGCCCTGCTCCGCCACGTAAACCATCTCCCTGGCAGCCGTGTGCATGGAAACGGCGCGCTCATAACTCAGCGCCGCCTTCTGCGTCTCCTGCTGCGCCTGCAGGAAGCAGGAAGTTCAACCAACGCTCCCTCACTGTCCTTTGAGATGTCTATGCTAGGTGTTGCTATGACGATATACTGTGTAGCCTTACCATGAACACATAACAGAAACACTTTAATACTGTTTAAATTCAGTTTTTTTTTTTTTTTTTTTTTTTAAAAGGGAGAAAACGTATACTACTACTTAGATTATTTAATCTCAGGGTAAAGATTAAATAATCTTTGCCCTGATAAATGATATTATGCAAATATTCTGCATATTTTACATGAAAATACACAGAAAAGACCAGCTGGTATTTTTATTTATTAATTTTACATATTTGGCCAAACGTCTGAAGAGCCAGAGGAGATTCTGCCGAGCAGCAGGTTGATCTGCTGAGCTCAATCAGAGGCGAACCGATCAATCAGCAGATACTGTCATGTGAAACTGATCCGATCAATGTTCTCAAAGGTCTGAAAATAATCCACTCTTCTGCCAGACGGCTCAAAAAATGTAACAAATTACAGACTAAAGGAGATGATTGTTAATTTTATATTTCATAGCGACACCTGATGCTACTAAATCACGTTTATTTCACTGGGTTATACAAGGTTTATCAATACAATAAGATTGGAACATTGAAGGTTTTTATCACCTGACTCAGTAAAAAATTGAAAAATTGGAACAAACAGGTAAGGAGTGGATACACTCATATCAAATAATCACAATAAAAGACAATTTTCCTTCACTAAAGTCGTGGATGAATGCATTTCTACCAGAACAGATCAAACAACACCAACCTGGAAAATCTCCAGCTTCATCACCTCAAGAACCTCTAACATCTGTTAGTGCAAATGTCCGACTTCAAGGGTTTTTTTCTTACATGTCTGACTCTACGATGTCAGAAAACATCTTAGTTTTCAGGTCATAAATCTATGCATTTTTAATTATTTTTCCCTGCAAATTTACGACAAATTTGTGAAATTAATCCAGAAGTTCATTCCTCCAACATTTTAGCCTACGATTCTCCCGATCCTTCAGACTGATGTATGTATTTTCAAACATCATTTCAACGTGAACGGTTTCCTTCCTGAACTCTGCAGACAGCAGTAAACGGTCCGGAGATCCAAGCAGGCCGGCTGGCCTCTGGCCTGATTCTGGGAGACAGCAGCACTTTGCTAACACACACACCCCCACACACCCACACACACACACACACACACACAGTTTGAGACGAGGCGTATTGATCCATACCTCCTTAGCGAGGCGGCGGGCTTCGTAGTACGGCCTGGCTTTCTCGATGCAGCCGCCGAGCTGAGAGCTCTGGGCGTTCAGCTTCCTGGCAGACTCAGTCAGGATCTTCCTGTACGCTGACCTGGCATCCTTCAGGGTTCATGCAGGAAAATAATGAATCACATCAGATTCATCTGCCTTGGAAGCGCAGATCAGGTTTCACACAGAAGGAACAGCCAGATATTAACATTTACAATTTTTATTCTTTAAATTAGGATCTATAAACTAACTTTAATAGATAAACATTTGATAATTGTATTTGTGCGTTAAACCTATAATTAAAGAGTGCTTCAGTCATCTGAAGCTGAATCTTCTGATGACTGACTCGTCTCCACTTACATCCAGCTCCAGCTCCAGTTTGTTGATTTCTGCGCTGGCTTCGTTTAGATGCTCCAGCTCCTCCTGCAAAAAAGCAAACAAAAGATCATGAACTGCAAGAGCAAACCGACATGTTTACCTCTGGGATTAAAGGCCAACAATGAGGGCTAATCTGAAACTGAAAGCTGGTGGAGCTCTGCTGTTAAAGCTCTGCAGCAAAGATGATTACTTCTGACAGACAGTGGGATTATCACAGATTATTATGATTTATAATGAAGAACAAAGCACTCTTAAATAATTAATCAGCTACGTCTGAGTCGCCCCTCATCGAAAGTAATCCAGTGATCATATATCTGCCATAATTAATGCAGGTTAAAGAGCTGCTAACAGGAACAACAGAGGCCGGTGGTCTCACCTGAATGCGGGGGTCCAGCTCCTCCTCATAGGGGCTGTGCAGCTGCTCTCCGACGCCTCTTTCACTGTCTCCTTCTTCACAGGCGTCTCTGAGCGCATTTTCTACTTTTGTCCCGCTCGTCTTGGTAGCATTCGCCTCCAAATCCTCCCCCTCACCGCCGGGAATAACCTCCCTCCAGCCCCCATCCGACTCCCCGGAGCCGGCGGGGCTTTCTCGCAAGTCGCCTGGTTCCATCCCAGGCCCGAGACAGACGGGCGGGTTTTAGCTTGATTTATCCCGGCGAGAAGCACCTTCCTTCCAGCAGCGACCGAGGAAGAAGCGGTTGGAGATCAGAAAATAATCCAAGAGAGAGGGGAGTTTGAAGCCATTTTTATTCTGCCCAGAAACCCGAACCCGCAATTAGCCTAGCCTAGCATACTCTGTACAGATAGCCGCTCCAATTAGCCTAGCCTAGCCTGTATAGAAACAAGTAGCATAGATTAGCCTAGCCTGTCAAAATGCTAATTCCGCCGCTAACAGTTTTCTGCGAACACATGAGAACCAACAGCTGCTGTTCGGTATAAACCATGTGGAGGTTTAATCAATAAAACAAACTGTTTTTACCGCCACTTTCCTCCATCTCTTAACTCGAGCTAGACCAGCTAGCCGCCCCGTTCTCACACCATCATCACAGATGAAGTGAACAGTTCAGAGCTGACAGCGCTTGACCCACGACAGCCACCGTAGTCCCAAAACTCTGCGGCAGTTTCTCTTCAACATCCAATGACAGCAAACGTTTTAAAACATTAATATATGTTCCATTTTCAATTATTTCAATATAAATAGACTTTGGTTTATTGTTTAATCATGTGTAAGTTGATTATTTCCCTCTTTCCACCACATCACAGCGTCATTATCCAAACTTATTTTATGATTTTTTTTATGACCGTTGGGTTTTCTTTGGAGGTCTGAAGTTCCAGCTCCATTTTTAATTAGTAAAATGTAAAAGAATAAAACGTTATATTTGAGACTTGAAAACATGTAGTAATTTATATTTACATATATCTAATTTTATTAAACAGCTCTCCTTGGAAAGAAATGCAAGATTAAAAGATCCATCGTAACAGTTTGCATAAATTAGATATGAGGAGACATGAGCTCGAACGTTAGACGATTCTTAGATCATAACTGAGAAAAACAGAGTTGTGTTATGACCAAAAACTCTGCATTAATTTTGTTTTTATTAAAAAAAAAACATACAAATCCCCACAGTGAATCCAAGGCAACAAATATTCCAAACAAACTGTGAGCAGAAAGAGCAGAATTTAGTTTCATCGCAGTCATTAGCAGACAGAATCACAGATTAGATGAGCCAACTTCCTTCTCAAGATTAACTCAGACCAACTCCAATAATTTAAAGACAATAAGGCAAACTGGGCTGATGCATTAAATGCATGGCTGCGATGTACACAATCAGAATCATAGAAAAATAGAGCTCTGGTGATTTACAGCAGGCCTGTTGTGAGCTGCGGGGAAACCTGAGTAGTGTTGGCTGAACCTCCAAAACATCCAGCATCTGTAAAGGCAAACAGCAGAAATCCTGTTTCTCTTTGGTGTGGAATGTGTCAGACGCTCTGCGGATCCTCAGCTCCAGGTGGGATCGTACCGATTCCACCCAGGAGGCGGGGCCAGGTAGATCCTCCGCCCTCTGTAGAAGAAGCTGACCACGCCTCGGTATCCGGTCCGTGGCACGCCGGACTTCAAGTCGTCCATGATGCCCAGATTCTTGGCCATGACCTTGAAGCTGTCCTTGCTGGAGTACTGGAGCCGGAACGGTCCGGGCCCGCTCAGCCGGCCCTGCTTCACGTCTTCATACGTTACCACGGCGGCGCTGTACACCTGCTTGGTGAAGCTGGTCCGGTACGCGTCCTCCAGCAGGTAGGCCAGGTCCAGCTTGGTGAAAGGCACAAACTCAGAGTTCAGTTTGATGAACTTCAGGTATTTGTCGTAGAACTGACCCAGGCTGACGCCCTGCCGGCCAAAGGTCAGCGTGCGGGAGATCTCGGGCCGGACGCAGGCGCGGCCCCGACGCTGCTCCGGCTGCCGCATCCAGTCGTCCCAGAAGGAGGAGGGCCACTTGGGCTCCAGCTCCTCCCAGGCCTCCCGGAGCAGCATCCAGCCCAGGCCCGGGAAGAAGTCGGTGCGGTAGAGGAGCGCCGGCTGGCCGGGGTCCACCATCCCGTCCCGGCCGTTGTCGTTCCAGGCTGACACGCACCACAGGCTGGGGTCCAACTGCAGCACTGGGTGCAGGGCCCGGAAATACTCAAAGAAGTCTGGCGCCACCTGCAGGACAGGAGGATGGTTAGTTGTTTTAAGGAGAGAGACGGAAAATGTGAAGGATTTGGAGGGAACAGCTCAGCAAGTTATCGATTAATGAGTTAATCAAAAGTTGATCTTATTGATCCACTAAGGATTAATTAAAAACATGAGTTTTCTCTTGTATGAAGAGGGCCGACCACCTTTCCATAACACGAAGAGATACGTTTTTCATAATATGCTGAATTAATATATGGATTGTGTTTGATAATATCGTTCAGTTTTCTGCTGTATATTGGAATGTTTTCTGAACAAGTTGTTGCTGAAAGTGAGAATTTAACCGGTTTAACCTGAATACAGGTTAAACAGATGAAAAGGTGTCATCGATATAAACTGGTGAAGAAAACATTGTGATTCTCACATTAATAAACGTATTTATAAAATATAACAAGACACAAACCTCTTAGGAAAAATAAAAATAAAATGCTTCACTCCCTACTAACAGAGAGATGTTCATACAGAAGTATTATCCGTGGTTTCTCTACAATATTAAAACTTCACTGAAGTGCATTAACTCATGACAGCCCCCTGCTGGATGGCAGTAAAACTACAACACAGAGTGATTTAAACTGTTCCTGGAGGTCCAGAGTCCTGCAGCCTTTATCTGTGTCCCCTGGCCTCCATGCTGGCTCCGCCTCACCAGGACGCAGTCGGGCTCTGCTAATGAGCCGGTGCTGGAGCCAGGTGTGCTGAAGCAGAGACGCATCGAAAAGTTGCAGGACGCTGGAGGATGTTATTTGTTAATCAACTAGAACTAATTTTAATCCAATAAACCGACGATCATAAGTTGGTTAATTGTTTGCGTGCGTATCGGGGAGCGCCGGTACCTCCAGGTCGTCCTCCACGATCACCACGGAGGAGTGGGAAAGGGTCCGGAAGACCTGGTTCAGAGCCCAGCGGTAGTGCCTGGAGATCTTGTAGTAACCCTGGAACTTCTTGTGCTCGGGCCGAACGGGAATGTCAGACAGGTCCGGCTGCTTCAGGTGAGTGACTTTATCCCCGTAGGAGGCGATGACGTCGGCGGTGGCGGCGTGCCCGCAGTCCTGGCTCACTATGATGGGATAGAGCTCAGCGGAGGGCCGCAGCTCCAGCAGCTTGTCCAGGCAGCGCCTCACTGTGACCCGGTTACAGGCGATCACCAGGATGGGAATGACCGGCGGACTGGGAACGTCGACCTTTGCCCTCTTTCTGTTAGCCGGTTTCCACAGCGACCGGTGGCTCAGGATCTGGGACAGGATCTCCTTCTGCTTTGCCAGCTCCGATTCGAAGGAGTCTGCGACGCGGATCACGTCTCCCACCAAGTCATCGGTGGGCGGGGAGGCCGGATCCCGCTGCCTGGCACCCGGCTGGCCCGGGGGCGCTCTGCCCCACAGCAGCAGCACCAGCACGGCGTTCCAGGTGACAAACAGAAATGTCCCGCATAGAATGAGAGAGCTTCTTTTCCGGAACATGGCTCTGGGATCTGGGAAGAGCTTGGCTCCGAGTAGGCAGTGTCCTGGTTGCAGACAAAAGGAACGGGATCTGGGAGGGTCCGTCTTCGTCCCGTTTCATCACAGAGTCATATTCCCAGATGTGTCTGGCTCAGAGTGCAGCTGCCGGCGCCAGGGGGAAAAAATCCAGCATGTTTTCAGGATTACAGCCCAACCATCCTGGAGTAATTATCTCTGGCTTTTCGGTTCCCGTTTCACCTGAAACAACAAGAGCAGAAACATGGAAACCAGAAGCAAACCGAGCAGGAAGGCATGAAGTGCAGCTCATCGCAGGAACGATCCGGACAGCCGCATTGATTCTTCCTTATCCCTTATCACCTGGAAGCAAACAGCGCGCACGCGCGCACACACACACACACACACACACACACACACACACACACACACACCTGCAGGTCCTGAAACTCTGTAACTCGGCGCTTCCCAAATATTTCAGAGTCTAACCCAGATAAAACCGTGACCCAGATTATGGGTTCAGAGACGACATGAACAGCAGAGTTATTTATTTAAAAGATTATTTTCAGAATTCAGAAAATATATTTATGCCTAGAAGTTTAAGTTAAAGGAAACTGTAAAAAGTTGTGACTCAAAAATCACCAAAAATGAATTAAATTAAACAACCTTTGATGTCAACCGTTCAGGTCAAAGGTCAGTTGTTCCAGCAGAAGGTACAGGTTGAGTTTACTTTAACTCAAAAACAAAGAATATTCTGCCGGAAAAAATAAAAACTTTTTATTTTGGTTTTCAAAGTAAACTTTAGAGCTGAAGCCGGACATTAAGAAATAAATGAAACCTGGAAACTTTGACTGGTCCACTCCTTGTTTTGTTGTTTCCTCACTCCAGAAACAATCTGCTGTTATTTGCTCAGCATTAAAGTAGATAATTAATGAGATCATGGGTGTGTTTACTTTATCACAGAGCAAAACAAACAGCTGCTCTTAAAGGGGCGGCAACGCAACGAGCAATTAATCAATAAAACATCCGAGACTCACTGGATAAAGAGATAAAATCACCTCAACAGGGTGGAAGCTTAAACATGTTTAATGTGATACATGATGCAGGTCCACGGCCACTCAGACCCACTCAGCCACAGACTCACACCGCCTGCCGTGGATCCTCTTTCCACTCTGCTGCATTAAACCCACTAAACCCACCAGTAGCTTCCACCCTGTTGAAGCTCCACAGGTACTGAGACCCACTCCCACCCAGCCGTGGATCCCAGCAGCAGCTCTCACCCAGCCGGAGCCCTGCGCCTCCTGCCGGCTCATCCCCCGCTGACAGCCGGGCTCAGGTGAACCTCGCGGCGGCGGGACGCGGCGCGGACCTCCGTCCTGTCGGATTTCCTCCCGCTGGAGCAACTTACAGCCGCCGAGTTAGCGTGTTTTTTCCCACGGAGCAGAACCGTGACGCTGAAGGAAAGTAACACGACGACTTCCCTCTTTGAGTGCTCGGGCGGAAGTCCCGCCCTAACCGTCACCTTGAGGAGTTATGCAACAGTTTGAGGAAGGAAGGAATTAAAGTAATGAAAAGCAGCTGGTCGCGACAAGATGGAGAAACTTCGGACTCAGAAGTTACTTTAATCAGACTCGTTTTTCTGTTTCTGCACAACAAAATCCCGTTTTTATCTCCTAAAGAATAAAATGAAAATGTTTTAATCTTTGTGCCAGCAGAGCAGCAGCTTCCTGTTCGAGTCCAGTTCCAGTCTGTCAGGTTTCAGTCTGTCAGGTTTCAGTCTGTCAGGTTCCAGTCTGTCAGGTTCCAGTCTGTCAGGTTCCAGTCTGTCAGGTTTCAGTCTGTCAGGCCTTTTCTTTTCTCTAAAGTCTGAAGACTGACGGGCAACAGGTTTCAGTTTGCACCTTTAAAGAAGAACTGATTTCATAAGGACATCAGAGTATAAAACAATGAAACATCTAGAAATTCACAAACTTAAAGAACCCAAACAGCAATCCCCCCATTCAGACATCCATTAGCTACGGAGTGCCAAATGTGCCATTACTTGTCTGTCATGGTTCAAATTTAACTGGAAGTAAATACATTTAATTATTTACATGTTGCAATATTTTAACAAATACATGACTTTATATGTATTATATATTAACTAACATATGTAACTGGCTCACTATTTAGTTTGATATTTTTAATGCATACACTTTTATTAGGCTGCCACCCCCGCGACCCGACCCCGGATAAGGGGGAAGAGGATGGATGGATGGATGGATGGATGGATGGATGGATGGATGGATGGATGGATGGATGGATGGATGGATGGACGGACATTTTTATTTGATGACTTATTAAATTGTGGGTCCAAGTATTATTTTGAATGTTTACAAGAGGGTAAAAAATTATGAATAATTGCTTCAATTATTTTCAACAAACTGCAGAAATTTGGAGGCTGAAACGTCTGAATGCAAATATTTATCCTAAAGTGATTTAATGAAAATCCTGATTATGTTTGAGTCTGATGTGTCTGAGCTCTTCCTGGCTAAATGCAGGTTAAAAACCATAAATAATAATCCGTCTGCCCATCTAACCATACATTCCTCCGTTTTTCATAAATCTGTAAATCAATCAATCCTTTGTTGTTTGTTTCTTTGTTTGACCAAGACTGAAAAGGTTGAGCTGGAAAACTCAGACCTTCCTCCCTCCATCTGTTCTTCACTTTATCTAGATGGATCCAAAGCATTTGTGTGTCTGTATTCATAATCGTATGAGTCCAACATCATGATATTCTACACTGAAAGTCATTTACTGCAGATTTCAGAGGCAGAGAGCACCACACGTTGTGCTGGTTATGGTTTATTCCTTTGAAAATATGAGACAAATAGGAAATCCTAGAAATCTGTTCCATGAAACACTTGATCTAAACAGAAAATGATGCTTGTCAGCTAAAATGCTCTCAGAAGCTTAGAAATGAAAACCAAATCCAGGAAGTCATGGCTGAAAACAGAGAACGACCCTTCAAATGGAAGGAAGGACAGGTGCAGAAGAGGTCAAAGGTCACCAAAGAACATACTCAGTGACCCATAGAGCGACATTTTATGGGCTGCTGACAGACAGATGGATGTTTTAGATCTACAGCTATCAGGCTGTTTCTCAGGCGACGGTACACTGTAAAGCACGGCTGCTGTGTGGTCATGCTGTGGGGAAGCTTCGGATGCAGCGACATTACAATTTGTACTGATGTCAATATCCAATATTAATACTGCTGAGGGATCTGACAACCAATATTATTATCAACATTAAAGTTTTTATTGTTTAGCTGCAGAGTTAATCCGTTTAAAATCCGTTTAAAATCCGTCCGTCTCATGAAAACAAACCTGGATTCAGTGGGATTTGTAGAAACTTTCCTCCATTCCTGCTTTTACATGGAAAAACATTTCAAAAAGTTTGTTTCAGTCATTTTTTTCACTTTGACTTTAATGAGTTGGAGACGTTTAAGCAAAATAAAAAACACAAAGTTTTGTGCAATAAACTGACATCTTTCTGTGATTTTCACGTAAAATCTAAAGACGTTTGCTTAAAACTGAATTTTTTATCCAGAAGAAGAGAACTTCCCCTCAGTCTTGAGTTGGTTTGGTTCAGTTTTCTGAAGAATTAACTAAAGATGGTTTTGGTCTCATCAGCAGATCCTGGTTGTGACTCTCGCGGTTCTCTGTGTTTTGCTGATCATGGAGGATTTAGCAATGCAAAAATCTTCTACCGAAAAACCAACTACAGAACAAAACTGCAGCTGTTGGCGTTTTATTTTACACTCAACTGGATGTGAAACTCAAGCTCTGGTTTCCTGAAAGGCTGATTACATTTCAAACTCTTTCTGTTCAGGGAGAAAGTAAATATAGACCAGCCTGTTTTTCAAGCACTGTAAAAATGGGATAATTTATCTGCAGAATAAATAATAAGAATCAGAATCAGGTCATTTTTGAAACTCTTTTCCATTTTCATCCAGTGAATATCTGGTCCAGGTTGGCGCTGAACTTTGGTTTCGCCTGGAAACACTAACAGGAAGCCGTGTTCATGTGTTCATGTGTTCATATGGATCACTGCAGGTTGGGTGAAAGGTGGAAACATCTGGACCTCCTGGTTCCTGGAGTCCTAACCTGGATAATCTGTAGTTTGGTTCCGGAGCTTGGCCTTTGACCTTACTGGGTGCGTGCAAACATTACTGGCTCTTTGTTGTAGACTACATAAACTGACCTCTGACCCTGACCAGAATAAGCAGCAGGTAAGAAAGGGATGAATGAATGCATTCATGTATTCATGTCTGAAAACTTGAAACAATTCAACAGATTTTATTTTCAGAAGCTGAAACCCTGTTTTTAATAATCGCCAAAGGAAATGACATGAAGCCGTTTCATGTGTGGTACTGTATTTATCTTTATGTGTTGAACAGATTTTTGTGCAGCGAACAGGAAAAAATAAGCGCAGTGTTTGAATTTCATCAGATTGTGTTTTCCGTTGGTTTGCTGTTTCCTGACGCGTCGCTCAGCGTCTGAAGCGACGCGTGTCCTGACGGCGCCAGCAGGCTGGAGTCCAAACCTGTGAGTAAATGGAAGCAGATCAATGCTGGGCTGGAGTCTGGCTGCTTGGAGCTCAGTCAGGAGGGTCAAGGGTCACCTGTCGGCCAGAACTGCACATGTTTTCCTGCTTCTGTGCGTTTTCCTGAAAGAGGAAAAACAGTACGATTTCACACACATTGCGCTGCAGAAATGATTACGCTTCATTTAGAAAAGCTCACCTGTGTTGGGTCGGTGTCGCTGCTCTTCATCTGTGGTTTTGAGAAAATGAGCCAGGACACCCAGGAGGTCAGGGAAGAACCGGGGTTTTGCACCTTCAACCCAGAGCTGATGGAGACGGAGAGCTTCAGGACTCCGGCTGGAAGCTGAATGAAGCCCTGCAAACATTTCCGCTCTGGTGCTTCAGGGACAATGATGTGAATTATTTTGGAGAAGACGTCGACTCTCTGCTGCAGTGGCGCCCTTTGGCCGCTGGGGGCGCCACAAGCCGAGGATTGGGAAAGTTTGGAAGAAGATAATTTATGATTTTTCTTAAAAACGTCTTCTGCCGGAGCTTCACCGTCTCCACTATCCCCCCTGCAGCAGACAGAGAGCCCTGCGGCCGACACCAGGCGCTCTCCTCGGCGGAGAATCCTCCACTCGGACCCGCGGGATGAACCGCCGCGCTGCGCCGGGGAGTCGCGCAGCGGCCCGCCGGCCAGTCCGAGGCTGTACGCCGCCGAGGCAGGCCGCTTGGTCGGCGTGTTCCGGGTCCAGATGTTCCCCCTGCAGCGGAGCACGGCGGACAGGGCCGACGCGGAGGGGGTGGAAGCCATGGCGAGAAGGAGTCGGTTCGTCCTGGAGGTCCGCAGCCGAGCAGAGAGTCACATGAGGCTGAAGGAGGGAGCAGCGGAGGCCCGGGGCTCCAGACCAGGTTCCAGACCCTCAGGGGTGTGTCTTCAAGGAGAAGCTGTCATGAGACTCAGCAGCACCAAATAAAACTGGGTCAAAGGTCTTAATTTAGCTTCCAGAGCAGAGAAACACAGCAACAAAACACTGATTACACAAGTCAGGATATTCAGCCAGAATCTGAAATTATTATTCAGAAAGTTCATATCTGACAGAGACAACAGCAGCTGAAAGATGTTGTTGCGGCCACAAGGCTCATCAGCAACGAGAAAACACTGTCGGGTCCATAATAGAAAGGTTAGTGGAAGGAAAAACTGCAGTAGAGTACTTCAGCTGGTGTCAGCGCTCCCAGAACCACAGAGGGATCCGGAACAGCCACCGCTGTCCGTGTGTTGGGACCCGAAGGAACCCGAGACACAAGCAGAACCAGTCCGAAGTCATGACACTAAAGGAAATCAAAACGTGGAGTGGTCCAGAACCCGAGCTACCAAAGGTCCGGTGTGAGGTTTCCTAAAATCTACAGGAAGATATTGAAACATTTTATCACATTACAGCCACAAACTCAAATGTGTTTTATTTAATTATTTTTGTTTTAAGTTTAAATCAAAGAAAAACTTAAAGTTGATAGAATTTCTTCAGCAGGATGTTGATTGTGGAGATGCTACAAAACACAAAGATCCAAAAATTACACAAAAAATAGATTTAAACAAACATAACTGGTACTTTGACATATTTCTGTTGTGGAAATTTAATGGACTTATTTCATAAAAACCTGTATTTGTGTTTTAGTTGAGAATTATGCTCGGCCAGATTACAGAGCCCCTGGTTTAACCCAAACTACTAAAATTAACTAAAATAAAATATTTCTTCCTTTAGGTTTTTATTTTTCAAATTGTTTTCCATCCTCCCACAGCAGAGCAAAAGTGGACAGCAGCTGATTTTCAGAGCTACACTCCCAATACGCAACAGCAGAAAAAGGAAAGGATCTAAATGTTGCAATGGTCTAGTCAAAGTCCAGACCTGAAGGTAGCTGAAATTAAAAGGATTTGTTTATTTCCTGTGTTGATCTTGTAATGTGGGATCTGATTTGATTGCCCGGATGTTTCCTGACATCCCCGCATTCAGTCTGTTGCCCTGGGTTACGGACCTGGCATCAAGCAGCGGGTCGGCATGCAGTGGAACCGGCCGGTCCACCTGGACCCGACCTGGGCCCGGTCTCAGCTGGAGCGCTGGAGGGTGTCAGGTGTCACAGTTCTGGGAAATCGGGTAAAATAACTCAAATTCTCCAGGAAACGTTTGAATAAAACAGTTTTATTGTTTTATCTGTACATCATTTCTGTTTAGAGTTCAGGGTATAAATAAGGAGTTTCTGAAGGTTTAGTGCTCGTCACGACGATTCTGTTTCACAGTCAGATTCCGTCAGTGGGAAGTCGCCGAGTCAAAAACTAACCAGTAATTATCCATCTTCATAAGAGAAAACGGTTTCAAAGTTACAGTTTTACATTCATTCATTTGTAAATGTCACAGTTTCAAAGTAGATTTTTAACCAGCTAATTATTTAGTTTACTAATTAAATATTTAGCTTGGAGGAACATTCTTAATTTGAAGTTAAATATTTAATTTGCTAACTAAACAATGAGCATAGAAATATGATGAAAAGGTGACAAAGATTCGATTCCATTTTTTCTCTTATGATGGTTCAATAATAAATTATTGCTGTTTATTTTTCACTGTATCGTCACAGATGGAACCCCGTATCCTTCACAGGCAGCCTGGAGAAACGCCGCCATCTTGCTCTTCCTCATTCCTTCACCGCTTCATCCTGGAGTAAAAACTGAGCACGATCCTTCCTGACCCCTCAGGGGTCAAAGTTCTTCATGCTCAGCTGGAAAAAACTTCTTGTTCTTCCTCATTGTTCCTTCTTTCACCGTTTCACACAAGGAGTAAAACCTCAGAGCCTGCTCAGGCCCCGCCCGCTCAGGCCCCGCCCGCTCAGGCCCCGCCCGCTCAGGCACCGCCCTCAGGGTGAGTTCGGTTCAAAGTCGTTGCCGCTCTCATGTGAGGAGGAGCCGGTAAAGTTCCCGCCGGGTCTACTGGGTCCAGGGGTCACTCTGGGGATGATGATGAAGGCCAGGATGCCCACCATCATCAGCGCCACGGTGATGGTGATGATGGACGCCACCACAGCGTAGTAGCAGCGGTCGGAGTGGAACAGGCGCTGCATGCGTCCCCTCATCCTGCTCGGCGGTCTGCCCACGTCCACCATGGTGGGCGAGGCGCCGCCCTCCTCTGCGGCGGCCAGGCTGCCGCCCTGGGCGGCCGCCGGCGGGACGTGGTCCTTCTTGACGGGCAGGCTGATGGCGGCGGGTTTGGCGGCAGAGGGCGGGTGCTTCAGCAGCAGCCGACCCTTGCTGCGCTGGAAGCGGATGGACAGCGCGCGGCGCATTTCGGCCGGCAGGCGGCCGATGACGTCCTGGTTGTTGCCCAGGCGGGGCAGGTCGCGGCCGTGGGGCAGCTCGGTCAGGACGCGGCACACGGGGCACGGCAGCGTCTTGATCTCCGGCGACGTGACGTTGATGCGTGCCAGGCACTCCAGGCAGAAGGTGTGACCGCAGGCCAGCAGCTTGGGCGTCTTGAAGACGTTGTCATAGGAACAGAAGCACACGGCGCACTCCGTGTCCCCCAGCATGTCCACGGGGGGCGTGTCCCGCCGCTCCGCGTCCTTCCCGTCCCGCCGCCGGGTCTCCTCGCTGCGGCCCCGCCGGTGCCGGTCGCCGTGGTGACGCTCCTGCCTCCTCCCTCGCTCTGAGTCGCTGCTGCGGGAGCGGCGCGCCTTCTGGGGCCGGTCCTTCTGGGTCGGAGCCGGCTGGCCCGGTTTAGGCTTGACGTTCTGGGGCATCCTGGACCCCCGGCGCCCCTCGCCCTGTCCGCTCATGATGGCTGTCCTTCACCGAACAGCTGTGGAGAACAGAACCCCGAGTTAGGGATTGCTGCAGCGCGGCTCATGGTGACTAATGAAGGCCTTTTGTTCCAAAATGTTTTCCTTTCACTAAACTTCCTCAGGAACCTGCTGGTTCAGTCAAAGGACGTTCCACCGGCAGATCAAACTTTGTTTCCAACATGAAAACAGGAAGTTAAATAATAAAATATTAACAAGTATTGCTGTCTGGTTTCTAAAGCACCGGAAATGACACTAATTAAAAGTTTATTTGTTAATAATTCCTGGATATTCACAATATAATCCAGCTTCTACCGGTAGATTAGTTCCTGTTATGGAAAAAATGTCTCGTTACCAGTGAAACATCTGCCAATGGATGCAAACAGTTCACAGGGTTTGTACAGGTAATGAAATCCTTGAATTTAATTCAGATGTTTGAAAGTCATTGATTTCTGTATCAAGTCCTTGAAACTGCTTCATATCCAAACTGCACCGTTTTGTAATAAAGTTAAATGTTTGATGAACATTTACAGTTTTACAGTTTATTTAAAAATAATAAAAATTGTGTCTGAACTTAAATCAGACTAAATTGTTCTTGTCTTAGTTTTAGTCAGAATATAAAGATTATTTGCTGAAAGCCAGAAAACGTGAGAACATTTTCAGAGCTGGTTTTGTAACAGTCAGGTGTGTAAGGGTGTGTTTCAGAACAAAATGTTGTTCTATTAACAACAGTAATAAAAATATCAAAGCTGTTAATGGAAACTGCTTTATTTCATTTGGATTGTTTTATATCTGAAGCTGAAAGTTTAAAACTCACCTTGAAGAGTTTGAACCGTGTTTTTATGAATATTGAGGAATTACTGACTTAAGCTCATAGGTGTGAAAAGTGACGTGTCGGCTGGTTTTGTTTAGCAGAAATTAGGCAGAAATCCTCAGCAGTGTTGCAGTGTGGTGTGCAGGTTGGTTCATTCTGACCTGGTAAGTCGGAAAAGGTCCGATCCGGTTTTTCTCCGCTCCGCTCCAGACGCTCAGGTAATCTGCTGCGACAACTGGGATCAAAAATCTTCATCATTGAGTAACGAAAGCCCAGCGGTTCTGATCCGGACTGACAAACCTGGGCTCTTATCGTCTTCTTCACACCCTCCTCTCTCTCTGCCTGTCGCTCGCCCTTTCGCCCTCGCCGTGTTCTGGTCGGACCGGTCCGACCAGCTGCAGCTCAACCAGGACGTTCAGCCAGAAAACACTCGGTTCTCCTTCCTGCAGAATAAAATCTGATGAGTCTCACCTGATCCGATACGATACGAGGCGCCGCAGCTGAAGGAAAGTTCCAGCGCAGCTGCAGCGCATACCTGTCATACCTCAGAACCGGAGCAGAACCGGAGCAGAACCGCCTCAGTGCATCCACATGACCAACACACACTCAGAGCCGTTGTCAAACATCACTCTCTTTAATTCTGCACAGTGTTTTGGGTCAGGTGTTGACACAGAACCCAGAGCTGGGTGTGTTCGACCAGAACCTTTAACCTGTTTATGTCTGAAAACATCAGAGGACAACAGATCGCCATAAACTTTATCAGCTCAGATAAACCGTAACCTACTTCAGTACAACCCAGTTCTGTGTGGATTCAGGTCCGTTAATGAGTCTGAGGGGCGTTCAGGTGCAGCAGGAAAAAGCACCGTCTAGTTTATCATTAAACCCGTCCATCAGCGTGGCCCGGTTCTTCCTCCAAGGCAGGCTCAGCAGCTTTACGGCTCAGATAATCCAGATGGGTGAGAGTCGATCTGGTACCCGGGGGGCCTCAGCCCAGCTCCTGCCGGGCCCCGGGGGGCCTCAGCCCAGCTCCTGCCGGGCCCCGGGGGCCTCAGCCCAGCTCCTGCCGGGCCCCGGGGGGCCTCAGCCCAGCTCCTCCCGGGCCTTGCCCTGCTTCCGGGGCATCTTCTTGCTGCTGCTGTCCTCCAGCTCTTTGCTCTTGTAGTAGTGAGGCGCCACCTCCAGCAGCCAGCCGCTGTCGATCTCTATCACCTGTTGGCACAGCAAGAAGCCGGATCAGAACCGAACTGAACCACTCCGCTGGGTTCTGATCCGAACCGAACAGCTCCGTTCCTACAGCCTGTCCCTCTTGTCTCATGAAGGTCCAAACTGTTCCTGAGCCATTATATTACAACCAGAACCTTCTGGCGGGTCAAACAGGCAGAATCAAAATGGATCTGAACATTAAAAGCCCAGAGTGTTTTTTTAAGATTCATACTTATGTTAAAAACACAAGAAAAAGTTTTACCTTCCACATAATTTTCCCAGTAAAGCCAGTCATTACATACATGTTTGTATAAAAGCCTTTTAAATGAAGTTATTAATTTAACATTTTGAGATTTTGACGCAGCTTTAATGTTTTTATTTCCTCCATGTGAGGAGCTGGGAACCAGGAAAGAAACAACGTTTCATTCTGTGCTTATTTATAGTCAGTTTATAAACGGAGACTGGAGGAAACGGCTTGTTGCAGCTGGATCCTTTCCGTCATGTTTGCTTTTTTCTTACATTCAGGTAAATAATTGCTGGTCTTTGCAGCTGCAGGCAACAGTCAGCTGAAAGGTTCAAGTTGAACCCATCTGTTATTTGTCAACAACATGTCTGGAGTTCAGGAGCGTTTTTATCTCAGTGACTCAAAGGTCAGGTCAGAGGAACATGAGTTAAATAAAGACCTTCAGGGAGCCTGGAGAACTGAAGATGGAGGCTAACTGAACAGATTACAGAGCTGATGAATCTGATTTCACTGTTTTCGCTGCGTGGTGCGCGGCGTTAAGCTCCCTGCCCGCCGCCTTCAGGGTGTTGTTTCCATTCCAAACAGCTGCTGTCACCTGTCTCATGAACTCCTTGGTGGTGAAGACCAGTTCGTGGTAGATGAGCCAGCGCGGCTGCTCCTCGAACAGCGAGCTGTTGGGATGGACGAACACAGTCTGCTGGTGCTTCACCGTCCGGTAGCCGCCCTTACTGAGCCGCGCCGTGTGGTAGAAGTACCCGGCCGTCACCGCCTGCCGGGGGACACAGGGGCCGTCAGGGGCAAAGGTCATCAGACAGGGACACAGAGGATGACATTCAATATGTGAGAGACATTTAGTGTCTGCTGCTTTGAACAGGACACAAATAGAAACAGCAGCTGAGTCACCGGGTGAAAAACTGGTCCATCAAGTTTAATTCTCACTGCAGAACGAAAAAAAAAACAAGCACAAATATTTAAATCATCCTGTCAAACAAACAGATCCGCCATGTTGCTTTTGATTCAGCAACTTTTTCAGGAAACAACGGTGCCCGAAAATCTGGTCCAGAGTGCTGGGAACTTATTTCCTGCTTAGATCTGAACTTTGACCCCTCTCTAAAGTTTAGTTAAAAAATCCCGTTTAAAGCAGAGACCTTACAGCTGTTTTCCCAAGTCACTGTTTCATGTAAAAGTATGCAAACAGCGACCGAGTCCCGTCTGACGAGTCCTTATCCTGCCATCTGTTGCCCTGGCGACGGGGCAGCTGCTGCTTTTAGCCATGTTATATTATCTGTGTGAACCACATCCAGTCTGTTGTTCCTTTTATGCTTTAAAATTCATTATAAAAGCAAACTAATATTCTAATTTTTACTTTACTAAATCTGCCCTGTCTCTGTGGCAGCCTGACCCGCCTCACTGCAGGCTGCAGCTGTTACTACAAAATATCCTAAATGAATAAAATCTGAGCGCTGACCCCTCTCTAAAGTCTCCAGAGTCTGAATCTGAATCTCGGGTCGCTGGTCCAACACACCCAGAACCGCCTCTGATAAGCTGAGGTGTCGGTTCCTCTGTTTGCTAGCAGCCTCGGCTCTTCTGGTTCTGCTCCACACAGCCGGGAAGAGAAACACGGATCAGAACTCCTCAGAATAAATGATTTTAAATAAAATTCCCAGTTGGACCCAGCGTGACTCGTTTCTCTGAGATTTGAAGTTGTAGTTTTGTTCTGCGAATGAACCCGACACCTTCGGGCCTGAGCAGCTTCCAGGGATCAGGATTAGAAAAGGAGTTTCTGCCGAAGCAACAGAAAACAAACCTGGAAACAATGAAATGTTCTAAAGTCATCAGAAGCTCAAATTCACACATTAACTCACAGAAATAATTTATTAAACACTGATTATGTTTCTGTTGGAGAGAATGACTGGTGAAGATCTAAGACAGAAAACTTAGCAAGCAGCTGTAGGTCAAAGGTCAATATATCATGACACACATGTGGTTTTAACATCAGAGGGAGTTAGGTGTGATGCCTCCCGCTGCTCAGAGATCAGACCCGGTTTCCCTGTCGAGTCTCTGTGAAAGAACCCAGGAAATCCGAGAGGATTTTTAGGAAAGTGAACCTTTTGTTTAGCAGATTTTATCTGGAGACGTCAGCGAGAAAACAGAGCAGGACACGTTTTGTTCCTCAGACAGCAGGGAAACGCTGTGGAAGGACGACCGCTCTGCGAGCAGGACTGACCTTACGGATGGGGACGTTGTCCTCGCTGCAGCTGACCACCTCCACCTCGATGCGCTCCATCAGACCCTCCAGCTGGTCCCGGACGTCCCGGGCTCGCCTCATGGAGCGGAACTGGATGAAGTTCTCGTAGCACCACTGGGTGGAGTAGCCGCTCTCCACCCACTGGGGACGAAGCAGAGCGGGACACAGCTTAGACACAGAGCCAGCAGCTGTGTGGACTGAGCTCCTCTACCACAGAGACTTTAAACCAAACAGCTTTAATTCAGAGCAAAGGGATTGTTTTTTAGAACAGAACTTATGTTTATGGGGCTCCAGCTGCATACAGCGGCCTAAAAATGAATAGTTCCTTTTACTGTTATAATGACAGCACCACAAAATACTGTGATAAACTGTAAGTCCATATTGTGTCCAGTCTGGCCCGTTAGTTGAATGATTTGCATCTTGCAGTGAACATTTTCCTCAGAGCTCGTCTGCAGAGCGGATTCTGCTCCAGGTTCTGCTATGGGGCCCGGCGGATCAACGCAGCTCACGTTTTTAACGAGCAGCGTCGCCCGGGTTACCGCTCACCTGTGTGTACACGTTGAGCAGCACCAGGTGGTCTCCGCCCGGAACCACGAAGTTCATCCTGGCGTTGTCGGCGTGCACCACCTTGTCTTTGGGCCGGTAGAAGATGGAGTTGTTTACCGACAGCATGGCGGCGATGGTCAGCACTTCCTCTGAACACTTGTACCTGGAAACCATGGAGATGACCTTTATCAGCAAAATCATGTCTGATTTAATTCTTCGTCATAGTGAGAGGTGAAGCTGTGCCACTCACTGCTCTGAGGCCAGGATCATTTTACTCAGCATGGGATCCACCGGTAACTCGGCCATCCTGCGACCCAGCTGGAGCAGAACCAAAACAACCGGCTCAGTTCACACAAACACTCCTTCAGTGATCAGTGATTAACGAAGCCGGCCAGGAAGCGCCGAGCCATCCTTCAGTTTGAGGAAGTCAGTGACTCAGCAACACGTGACAAACATCAGGTGTAGAAATATGCAGAAGATCCCAATGGAGCTGGTTTTCACCCAAATGTTAGATCTGGAGATAACAGATGAACCTGAACGCATCACCAACATCTGATACCTTCAGGTCAAGAATGGAGTTACTCTGAGCCTCCTTTACTTAAATAATTTCTTCATAAATGTGTTTCCATAACCCGAAACAGGCATACTTCTGTTTATGATTATTACACAGATAAGGTAATAAGGTTCCTTTTGGGAATAATGAAAATCTGACCTTTGACCTCTGTTTGACTTATTCTTATCAGTAATAAGACACTAAAAGCTGAAAAGCATTGATCAATGCATGACGTGTCATTTCCTCCCGTTTAGGGACTTTATCATTATGGAGCTGCATGTTGACACCTGATCATGGTAAACATGCGGCGGCGGCTCGGCCCGCAGCGGCGGCGGCTCGGCCGCCCGCAGCGGCGGCGGCTCGGCCCGCAGCGGCGGCGGCTCGGCCCGCAGCCCGCGCCCGCAGCGGCGGCGGCTCGGCCCGCAGCCCGCAGCGGCGGCTCGGCCCGGCCCGCAGCGGCGGTGGCTCGGCCCGCAGCCCGCAGCGGCGGCGGCTCGGCCCGCGGCCCGCAGCGGCGGCTCGGCCCGCTACGGCAGCACCACAGTCGTATTACAATTTTGTTTTGTATCGCAGGTTTAGAAGTAAATGCCAATGTGAGTTTTCTGGTACGCAGCGCTACGCAGCAAGCTGAGATAAAACAGGAACCTTGGTGAGCTCCCCCAGGTGGTTGAGGGCTCCCAGCGCATACAGCTGCTCCAGGGCCAGCACCAGGGTCTCATGGGGGGGCGGGTCCATGAAGTCAAAGTGAATCAGGTCGTTGAT
Source organism: Poeciliopsis retropinna (assembly GCA_010277075.1). Classification (NCBI taxonomy): domain Eukaryota; kingdom Metazoa; phylum Chordata; class Actinopteri; order Cyprinodontiformes; family Poeciliidae; genus Poeciliopsis; species Poeciliopsis retropinna. The sequence goes on along the minus strand of VMRM01000007.1, from coordinate 198,603 downwards.
TCCTGCACGAAAACGCAGCAGTGAGCTGGGAGGGCAGCGGCGGGCCAACATGGCCGACGTCTCCTCAGACTGACCTAAGCTCTTCAGCAGCAGCACCACGTTGCCCAGGTTGGTCCTCTGGATCTCAGGGATTGTCGTCTCCTCCATCTCGTGTTTGAAGGCCCAAGCCGTGTAGAGGCGGAAACATTTCCCAGCAGCCACTCTGCCCGCCCGCCCTGCTCTCTGATTGGCTGAAGCCTGAAAGCAGGAGACATGTGATAATTATTAACCAACCACAGCAGAAAAGAATAAACATAACACTGAATCAATAACATAATTTCATGGATTTGCCCTATTGGTTTCTATGGTAACCCTTTGAACAGAGATCAGGACACTGTCCAATTGGAGATTTATTTTAACCCACAACATGATACTGCTACCTCCGTGCTTCACTGTAAGCTTCCACCTTTTCATCCAAACACAATGATGCCCATTATGACCAAACACTTTTCACATGTTGATGTTTTTAACTGATCATCGTTTTCCTCAAATGATCGAGCGTTCGCCGATGGAATGTTGTTATCACATATCAGGCAATAAATGTTGATTTTCTGTAAAACAATAACTGAATATTTCCTTATTTTCCATTTTTTATGCATTTCAAATATTGTAAATGGCCTAAAAAAAAGAATGCAGTGTAGCATTTGGATCACAATCACATCAGAATGACTGACAGAATAATCAGTTACTAAAATAATCGTGAGTTGCTGTGTGACGTGATCTTCTCTCATCAGAATACGGGACACGTCTCCAAAACTTCAGGTTTTTGTCTCAAGAGTTTATTTATAAACTATATTTTTTGTTTTCTGTTGCCATGGTTTCTTACGGCCCAGTTGGTACCGGATACGTTTTGCTGCTTCAGCTTCTGAAAACGACCTGAACATGAAGCAGACCTGTGGAGAACCGCGGCGCTCGGCCTGATGGCTTCAGATTGTTTCATGTCGTCACTCCTTAAAAAGCAAACATCCACAGCTTCAGGTAACACAGATTAATCTATCAGAAACTGTGAAATCCCCAAACAGGAACAATTTAACTGAATTTCATGTCAGAGACAGAAAGACTCATTTTATGGAGCGTATGCAAATATCTGCCTTTAACTCTATAAATATAAATATTCAGCATGAATTTAGCCCACTGTGAGGACAGAGCAGCAGCTGCTGCTTCTTCTTAATATATTTCATAATAATCAGCTGCACCATCAATAATTGGGAAGCAGAATGAAGTTATTTTGTATTTGGGGGCAGCAGCTACCGTAGCATCCAACAAATTTCCATCAATAGTTTTATTGAAACTTCAGAATAAACCCTCCTCTGACGGAAAGCTGCAGCCGGTTAAACATTAATAAGAGCAGAGCTTCCCGTACCCTGGAGCAAGGCGTGACGATGAGCGACTCCATGCCCGTGCGCGCGTTGTAGCTCTTCTGTTTGCAGAAGCCGGGGTCGATGACGTAGATGATCCCGTCTATGGTCAGAGACGTTTCTGCGATGTTGGTGGCCACCACCACCTGGAAGTGGAGAGACCAGACAGGAAGTGGAGGTTACCGCTCTGATCCACAGCTGCACCGCAGAGCTGTTTCAGTTCACAGGAACTCATCTGGGAAGAGTTATTGTTCTTCTGTTTCCTGGGATGAAACTTTTCACTCTGTGTCTTTCTAGGAAGGGAAGCATCGGCGTTCCGAGGAGACGGACTCACCTTCCGGGCTCCAGGAGGAGTCGGGCTGAAGATCTTGGCCTGCATGTCGGACGGCAGGTTGGCATAGATGGGCAGGACGACCAGCTCAGCGATCTTTGACCCCAGACGCCTGCATCTCTCCTGCAGCATCTCGCAGCACGCTTCGATCTCCTCCTGCAAAACCCACCGGAGGAGTTAGTTCCTCTTACGGCAGTTTGATCCGTCACAGATACTTTAAAAACTTCCTGAGCATTTTATTAAATTAAAAATATGGAAATGTCAGTGAAAAGGGAACAAACTTTGAATTATTAATCAGTTTCTGACCTATAGTTTATTAATACAGACACTATAAACAACATGAGCTCCCAGAATGAGAAGTGGATCCATGTTGATGTGAAATGAAGCCAAAACATAAAAAGTGTTTTGCAGCATTTGAGTTTCACACTGTAAATACGGCAAGCAGCTCATATTCTCCGCACTGTTTACAGCGACACAGGTGTGTCTTTAATACCAACACCTTCCTGTGGACCGGCACGCTGATGCTGCTTCAGATGGCTGCACACAACAGCGCTACCTGCTGGTCAATGCTTCCAACTGCTAACTAATAAAAACAATAAATTTGCCGCATGCAACCGAGTCATTTTACTTTCCAATTATCTTCTGAAGTGAAAAATACCTTCTGGAACCAACTGGAACCATTTCACATTTTTGTGAAGCAGAAAGAAAAGATCACTTTGTTTTCTGGATATTTTACAGATAAAATTCCTGCTGCTTGATGTTCGATAAAAAGCGAACCTGTCCGGTGAGGAAGACCAGGATGTCTCCGGGAGGCTGGGTGACGTGAATCTGCAGCACTGAAACCACACAAGCATCCAGGTAATCCGCCTCCGGAGCCTTCACAGCGCAACACACAAACACCACAACGGTCAGACCACAGACGCTTTTCATTTTCACTTTTTACATCCAATTAAAGGAGCAAAAGGTCAACAAAAGGTCACTGAGCTCACAGTGACAAACATTTTATACACAGAAAAACACTTGGAACAACAAACTAAAACACACAAATAAGTAGAAATAAAGTTGTGTTACGTGCATTAATATGGTAATAATTGTCAGTATTTCGTAATCTAAGCCAGACTAAAAGTGGCCTAACAGCAGAGCCTTGAGGAACCCCACGAGATTAAGAACTGCCAACTGACAAAGTTTAATTTAGCATATTTTGAATGTTATTGGAAAATAAAGATAAATAAACTAAACAAATAAATAATAATGAACAAAGACATTAAAGTACATCTTTCTGAAATGTTCAAAATGAAGTGGAAAGGAAAAAACGGACAAAAGAACAAACTGATAGTAGAACTGAATACATTTCTGAACAAACAGGTTAACTTTGTCATGAGGGTGAAATAAAGAACCATTTAAGAATTTCAAAAACTGTTTTCCAATAATCAGGAAGGAGAAAAAACTCCATTAAAGATTTTCAGAATAAATCTGTTTCTAAAAATAAACCGGCGACTTACTTTAGTGTAGAAAATGTCGACGGGAAATCTCCTGCCGGGAATCCTGAACACCGGAGCGTCGTCGAAGAAGCAGGAAAATCGCTCCGTATCCAGCGTGGCGCTGGCCACCAGAACCTTCAGGTCGGGTCGGAACCGAGCGATGTCTTTGATGAGACCGAACAGGATGTCGGTGTGGAGCGTTCGTTCGTGGGCCTCATCGATGATGATCACACTGCAGAGGGAAACAAACCGAGACGTTCAGGAACCGAACAGAACGAGGGACAGAGAGCAGATTTTTCTTTTTATTATAAAAAAGTTCATTTACTGTGAATTTTTAGTAATGGGAGCTCTAACAGAAATGTATGCATTTTCCACAAACACTTTATTATCCAGAGTTTCCTAGATTTTTGAAGTCAACTGTTTTTTTTTCTGTCCAGTTAAAAAAAAACACAAATCTGATGACAAGAACCAGATTTGTGTTGCTGTTTCTTTAAATGTGCTGCTCTAATTAGACACTTTAATGAGCTGAGTTTGCTTTCAGTAAAAGTCTCCTACAGTGAAACAAACCACATGGATAATTCAAGGAAAATACAGTATCTTGTCCCTAAAATCCCAGTTCTAGAGGATTTTATCACTGACCTTTAGCTATAATGGGGTCATAACAAACATAAATAAATTTAAAAAATCACTCCACGACACATAAATGGACACATCTGGTCCAAAAGACAGACTTAAAATCACGTTTTGTATATACTTTGCTTCCCTCTAGGGCTGAAAGTGAGTACATGATATAAAATGTTGCTTTGATGTCCGTCTGAATGCAGATTTTTGGGATTATTCCCCTGGTTTTAATCTGCCTTGTGAGTAAAGCCTTTATTTTGAAGGTCTGCTCTACCTGTAGCTAGCCAGGTCGGGTTCGGTCAGGAACTCTCGGAGCAGCATCCCGTCCGTCATGTACTTCAGCACAGTGCGTTCAGACGTGCAGTCCTCGAAGCGGATGCTGTACCCCACCTGCACGACGCCACCAAATAAAAGGTTACAGGGATGGTTTGAACCCTGGATCCAGGTCCCAACCTCCGGGCTCACCTCGTTGCCCAGCTTGACGCTCATCTCCTCGGCAACGCGGGCCGCCACAGACATGGCCGCCACCCTGCGGGGCTGCGTGCAGCCGATCTTCATCCCTCCTTTGGTGTAGCCCTGCAACGGAAGAGGCAGGTTTTTATCATTATTTTTCAATTAAGAATTTCCCCAAAAATATATTTATCTGTGTATTTTTTATCTCTGCACTGCAGAAAAACATGTTCATGTTGGCATTTGATGAAGGGAGACAATCAATCAGATATTTATAGTGCAGACTCACATCCTCCAGCAGGTACTGTGGGATCTGGGTGGTCTTCCCGGAGCCCGTCTCCCCCTCTATGACCAGGATCTGGTGCTCAGTGATGGCGGCCAGCAGGTCCTCCCTGTAGGGGAAGATGGGCAGGCTGCGCCGCACTTCCTGCATGGAGCGCTTCTTCAGCTCGGCCTGCGACAGCGCCGGCTCCGCCTCGTCCTGGACACACCGCCATGGAGCATGTTACCATTTAGCAATAACAGATGCATCACAATTATGCTGGAAAAAGTAAAATGTAATATATTTGTGATTAGCAGGTAGGAAATTGATTTGATCAATTAATCACATTTTTTGTTTTTCAGGATTTTATTTTTGGAAAATGTGGATTTTTTTCACAGACCTCTCCTTGTGTGTCGGTGATGTCAGCACGCCGAGGGCGGCCATCTTGTTTGACAAGCCGGTTTCACAGCTTTTTATTTGGACTTTGAATTCAAGTTACTCTACAATGAAATATTAGGGCCGAGTATAGATTTTTTCTTTTTTCAGTACAAGAATAAAGTTGTAGTAATAAGATAATAAAGTCCTAATACTTAGAGTAATTTTATGAGAACTCCCAACTCAAAAATAAATAATAATTCTCCAAGATTTTTTCTTATTAAAATGATTTTTTCCTCATAATTTTAAGACAAGTACATCCATATTCTGCTAATATTATGACTGTGTTTTCTTAATTTAAAAAAAATTCTCATAGCTGGGATGATTGAAAATATTTTGTAATATTTGTAATTCCTTATTCAGAAAAGAATGCATGAAAACAAAAGTATTGAAATTTGAAATCAGATCTGGGATAAAAAGAATAAGAGATTTATACTTTTAAGTCATATTTGGCAAGTAAAGTTATAAATCGCTGCATAACTCGAACCAGTTTTAAATGACTCATGGTGGTTGAAATAAAACTCTGTGGAACCACAAATCCCAGAATGCACTGCAGCAAGCTGGTGAAGACTGCTCCATAGAGTGCAGCGTCTGGTTCCTGCACATAAGGATAATTATTAGAAATAAATATTATTGATGTTGTATTTTTTGAGGTTTGTGGTGATAAAACATTTGAAGCCAAGTTATTTTAAACTCAGCCGCTGTGCCCTCTAGTGGACAGTCTGAGGAACCACATTGTCAGCCTCTGATGTGTTCAGGTCAGAGGGTTGGCTGTTGTGAAGCCCCTTCCTGCCCTCTGCAGGTTTGGGTTCAAAGGTCAGTAAATGCTCTAACCCTCCCGGATGTTTCTGGAACATCTGGATCATTAAAGCTTTAGGAAATGTTTTCCAGTGCAGCCTGAGTGCTGCAGACGGGGCTGACCTTGTCGGAGCGCGTCCCCTTCATGGTGATGGCTGTGCTGACAAAGTCGATCATCTCTTCCTCCTCCAGAACCAGCTGGTACCGGTCCTGCTCCTGCTTCAGGCCCAGCTCACGCTCCTTCCTGGCTCCAAAGCTGAGGGAGGCCGTCTTCAGCCGCTCCTCCTCCCAGCGGCCCTGCTCCCCTCCCAGCTCCATGGGGGCCTCGTCCAGCTCCAGATCCCTCTGGGGGACGTCCTGCAGGCGGGAGACGCTGACTGAGCCCGGCTCTGTTTGCTAAGCCACGTTTATGAGACGCTCTGCTCACCTTGCTCCTCTTCTCCTCGGGCATGTAGTAGCGGTTCTTCCTCTCCTCCTGCTCCTTGGCCCCGGCCTGCTTGTAGTCCTTGGCCAGGTCCCGGAGGGTCCGCTTGTACTCTAGCTCCCGCCTCTCGCGCTCCGTCAGCTCCTCCTTGGAGAACAGATACTCCTCGTCTATGATCTCCGCCTCCAGGTCCTCCAGCTTCTCCTCCTCTCTTTTCTTCAGATATTCCCAACGGGAACGCTTCCTCAGCTCCGGCAACTGAACGCAGAGAGAGAAACTTTACAGTGGCTACAGTCCAGAGAAACCCAAAGTTGGCAATGTGATTGAACCAACCATGTTCCTCTGATCATCTTCAGCCATCTTCAGTCGTTTCTGAGCTTCTTCATAGGCCTGAAGACAGAAGAAACAGAAGATAAAGCTTCCACCTGTAGGAGGTGCTGTTCCCTCTTTAAAAGAAGCTTAATCCACCTTTTTATCCGTCCGCTCAGCGATGTTCCGCGTCTTTTCTTTGTCTTTCTGCCTGACTCTCTGAGCGAAGGCATCTCTCTCCTCAATGTCCAGCAGTCGCTCCCTCTCCTCCTTCTCCCACTCCTCTTCTTCTTCTTCTTTCTTCACAGATCTGTGGTCCTCCAGGACAGAACTGCCCCTGAAGTGACAAAAACCAACCGGCCGTTCACAGCTGGAGCTCAGTAAACTGTAAAAACTGTTTCTGTGCAACTTCAACACTGAACTCTAATCCAGAACCGCACAGCATTCTGGGGGATGTAGGCAGAGGAAAGGCTTTAACTGCTTAACCTCTCACAGCGAGCTAAGCTAGGTTAGCTTAACTAACTCACTCTTTGGTTCCCTAGCAACAACCTGCAGAGTAACTTGTGCACCAGCCCCTCATAAAGACATTGAAGAGCAGTGATGGTTAAAACAGGAAAGGTCACGCCACAGTTTGGAAATATTTCAGATATTTAAAACAAAAACCTAATCAATAATTATCAATATGGATTGATATGAAAGTATTATATCCAGATACGTTTTCCAGACGCATCGTCCAGCTCTACCTCTTTGGCGTTTCATCGTCGCTCGACGACTCGCTGGCTTTCTTCTGTCTGATGTTCTTCCTCTTGCCTCCTCTGTCCTTATCTTTCTTCTTCTTGCCTCTCTGTTTGTCTGCCGCCGCCTCTTCGTCGCTGTCGCTGTCCTCCAGCAGCGTGTAGGTCCGGTTCTTCCTGTCCATCTCTATGGCCTGGCGCTCCAAGGCTTTGGACGGCTTTTCGATAACCTGCTTACGGGGAACCTGCCACACGACAGAGAAACATTAGTGGTCCAAGTTTCATCATCAACCAAAAGACCTTGAACTCAACAGAAGAGCCATTAAGGTTTAGGAAGCTGGTACTTTTTCAAATAGTTCCTTTGCGAAGGCAGAGACGCTCTGGTCGATGTCGATTGTTCCCGTCTGCTCCAGGCGGCTCACCAGGTCCTCCGGGCTGGACGCTTTGCGAGCAATGCCGATCATGAACTGGGAAACATATCTGTCGCTCAGGCCGAGGATGTCATGGAGACGATCATTCACCCACTGCTCCAGCTGAGCCATCGCACCTGGAGAAGAAATGGGCGGAGCAGAAACGGTTTAGTTCGGTCAGGAAGTGGAGACAGCAGCTCCAGAAACAACATGTGAAACCTTTAGCAGAATACGATAAAAAATAAGAAGAAAAACAGAAAATAAACTCAACAAAAAAACAACTGAATTATAAGAAACAATCTAGTTACAACATATTTTACCAAACAAAACTCTAAACCTTTTCAGGTTTAAATTTACAAGTTTGTAAAACACTATAATCAAAGAAGTTAATTTCTAACTAAAGGTCAGGCAATTAAAAAAATATTCAAAAGCAAAGAAACAGTTTCCATGGTGAAACTTTCTATTTCTGGAAAACAAAAATAAATTGTTAAGTTTTTCAGATTATTCCAAACTGAAGAAGATTCTAGACAGAAATAGATTCTTAGTGTTTAAGTTCACTTGGATTGAGAGACAAAGATAGAACAGTTTTAATCAAAACTTTGAGCCGACAAGGCTCGGCTCCTCATTATTGTTTTGTTTTTCTATCAGAAGTAAATACAGTTTATGGAAAAGACGTTAAAAAACAGTAACTGTCTGTCTTGAACCAGGTACAGAATGAAACTTTAGTCATTTTAGAAAGCTTTAGTTTTTCGGCATTTCTACTCTGAACAGCTTAGAAGGTTTAAACAGATCAGTTTTATTATTTAAAATTATTGTATTTGTCATGAAAAGAAACAAAACAACATACGCAGCTTCACTCACCGATTTCAAAAGGCTCCAACGTTATAATAGTTTAAAAAAATAATAAGAATAACTTTTTTTTATTGCAGGTAAAAGTTCAGAGTCTGGACGGTTAAAAAATACAAGCCGCCTCCTGCAGCCATGGAAAAAACTTTTTCTGAACCTTTATTTTCCTGAAAACTGCCAACAAATTCAATTTGGCTAGCTTAGCTTAACATGGGGCGCGTTACAGGGGAAACAGGAAACACGTGACCCTACTCTGCTAGAGCTAGCAGCAGCGTTCACTGCCCCCTGCGGCCACATTAGGAACAACAACAAGTTCGGAACCCAGTTCATATAAAAATGGTATAGTTTATTTTTACAGTGCACTACTTTAAACCTCGGAGCTCCTAAGCCGAACTAATTCAATAAACAATAACAAAAAAGTAAAAGAAGCAAAAAAAAAAAAAAAATGTAAAAAAAAAATCACATATAACGTTTGAAAGTCAATTAACGGCATCTTATCTGCATTAGCTCTACAGCCATACTAGCATTTAGACATTAACGTGTGTTTTTCTACAGAAAAAACAAGACAAAAACATTTAATTTAGTTCGGATATTGGGAAATAGAAAGATATTTCCATATTATCTTTGCATGATTTATCTTATCCCACATTCAGGCTACCTGTTGGAGAAACGTTCAAACAAATATACGTCACAGAGCCACAATTCATACGCTATTAGTTTTTTTACAGTGGCTTTTAACAATGTAATATTTTTTCATTATCTGCAGGAAACGAGTTGAGACGATTTTATTTTCATAGTTTACTTGGCGTCACTTAAATTCAGTAGTTCATTTCTAAGATCTAAATGGACACAATGTAACACGCTGCTGATTCTGCTTTTTATGTTGGAAACCGCAATGTTACAGAAGCGCTGAAGCGCTGCAGCGTGGGTTGGGTTTCATATGAAATGACTACACAATACGGATATGGCGAAGCAAGCACGCCAACCATCGCAAAGAGGAGGGAACGTCTGAAAAAGCAAGTAGTTCCTGATCAGGTCTCCTCCTGCCGCTGATCCTCCACCAGCGACCTGCGACCAGGTGAAGATGAGGGCTCCGAGGGCCAGCTGGGGGCCCCCGGCGGTGCTGCTGCTGCTGCTGCTGGCTTCAGGCTCCACGCATGGATACAAACCTGTCATCATCGTCCACGGCATCCTGGACGGACCCAAACAATTTAAAGCTCTCTCAGGCTTCATTAATGAGGTGGGACTCATCACCTGTTAAAGTTCAGAGTAACTCACTGAAAGTTTTTAATTACAACTAGCTATAACTGGTATGATTTTGTAAAACATCTGATACTATTAGCACATTTTATAAAGACATTTTTAAATGTCTTTAAATGCTTTAAAGACATTTATCATATTTTTATTCATTTTAAAATACTGTGCAAAAGTCTTGACCCACCACCAGTTTTTTAATTTCTTTCTAACTTTTAAATTTGACCTTGGACTTCTAAATCTTATTTTCTTTTAACTTTTGTTTCTTAGAACCGGAACATTTTATTTTACATTTGCTGATGCTTTGAAGAGATAACATCTATGCCATTTGCAAAGATTCATGTTTTGATGGGATTTGTAGGGATTTTTTTTTATCAGAAACTTATCACAAAAACACAATTTGTTGAAAAAAAAATTTGACAGATGGAAATTACGATTTTAGCTAAAACAAATAAAATCATGATGAGCTAAAGATGCGTTTTCATGTCAGGTTCTGTATAAAATGTGACTTTCTGTGATTGGTGATGGACTAATTTAGATTACTAATATTGTGGACAAAACAAGACTGAGTTCAGGATTCAGCAAAACATTTAAATAGAAAATAATAACTTTGTTATATGTTTTAAAACTTCTGTCAACCATTTATTACTCCAAGTTTTTTAATTCATGGCAGAAAAAGTAAGTTTTAAACCATGCAGGTTAGCTTTTCTAAAGAACATCCACCATTTTTTATTCACAAAATGTAGGAGAAAATCTCATTGTAGCTCAGATGACGTCAAAGGAACATTGTAATCAAGTTCAGTTCATAAAGTTCATAAAATAAAAACTGAACAGTTAGAAGCACAGCTGGAGCTTTCAGGTGAAGTGAAATCTAAGCTGGCATTCAAACCCCTGATTTCTGTTCCTCTATGATTTTCAATTCCTCACAGCGAGTTTTATTTGAGGAGCGTTACTGGAAACATCTGATGGTTGGTTGATAACACTCAGCTGAAGATCTGCCGGGTTCATCTGTAATTACAGATTGTGTTTTAAATTGTTTATTTCTCTGATTTATTTTATTTTTTTACTGATTTGCATCCAGGTGCATCTAGGTACGGAGGTGCAGATCATCAGTCTGTTCAACAACGAGTGCAGCATAAGGTCGTTGTGGACTCAAGTCCCAAAATTTAAGAAGGCCATCGAGAAAATCATGAGCGCACATCCTGAGGGAGTCCATGTGCTGTGTTTCTCACAAGGTGAGCAGGCTCAAACCGTCCTGAGGATGGAGAAAAAGTGACGCTGAGTGAGACAAACATGAACAAAACACATCTTTAATTTTAGCTTTTTCCAGGTCTAACCTATAAAATCAGTTTGTCCTTCCCACATCCACCCTCAGCACTGCTACAACACGCAGCCACAATGGATGGATGAATGATTGGATTAGACCAGGAAAATTCAAGGGTTTTTTCTGAATCATTGAAGCTCTACCTCAAGGCTCACATGGGCTGAGTTAAGCAACTTGCTCCAAAAGTTCTTGAATTATTCAAGGATTGTGAAGCTTTATGGGTAACAAATACCACAGAATACATACGTCATTTCATTCCTCCTCCAGCTGTATGTAATGTGTATGCCGTGTTTTCTTCCAATGAATCTGGAAAAGGTTCCTGCCTGTTGTAGCTCGTTGGATCCAAGACGTTACCTGGAATGTCCTATGGTCATTAATAGACCTGATCATGATGCCTCCTAATCTGTTTTTCTTCAGAACATGGAAACAAGTTGAACTTGTAGCTGGTTGGAAAAGGCTTCGTAGCTGCAAGACACAACCGTAAATAAAAACCCTAAATCATCTGCAGGCGTACAAATATAACTGCTGTCGCTCTGCCTGGTGGCGTGTCTTTACCCAAAGAAATCAATTATGGCTGTATATTAAAGTTAGTTAATAATTAAAGTTGCTTCTGTCAGGTCTCCCCTCAAAGAAAACTGGAAACCTTTAACTAAATCTGCAAAAAATAAACACCAGATTATTAGCATTAGTGTTAGCAGGAGACTTTAGCATTGGTCTTAGCATGATGTTAGCATTAGTGATAACAGAAACCTGTTAGCATTTGGGTTAGCTGGAACCTTTTAGCACGTACATAAGAGTGATTGACAATCTGTCAGGTTAAAGTTTAGCATAGACTGAAATCATCTGTCGTCTCTTTAGGCAGATTCAGGTTTAAAGAAAATCTTCAAAATGTTTTCATGACTGGCAGAAATGTTAATGTTTTGGAGCTGACTCAAGCTAAAGATAAGGGTGATGGTAATGAGGCTTTCCAACCTTAAGACTCGAATCTTATCACCAAAGACAGTCAGCTGGCCCACAGCCTGTAGCTGCTGCCTTTGTTCCTGAGAAATGTCCGTTTGTTGGGTCAGAACCAGGGGCAGCAGCGCCTCCACCCTCCAGCATGAAGGTTCACAATGTGGGAGCAGGACCAACATCTACTGTTTGTTTCTGTTAAATCTGCCTCAGTTAGATCATCTCCATCCAGGTGAACTGATACTGGTAGCGACAGCCAGACTACCAGTATCTGACATTTGCCTAATTTAGTTGTTTTGACTTTTTGAAGGTGGTTTAATCTGCCGAGCAGTTCTCTCTACGTCTCCAAATCACAACGTTCACACCTTCATCTCCCTGTCATCACCCCTAGCTGGACAATACGGAGGTTGGATGTTTGCTTCGGCGTTTGGCCGTCTTCTCTTCTTTTCTATTTAAAGGAAAATCAGCACAAGGCTGACAGGTGTGATGTTTTTCCACAGACACCGATTACCTGAAGTGGTTACCTGGCTATGTAAAGAAGACCGCTTATCTTTTCTGCTACAGCAAACTGGGGCAGCATCTTTCGGTTTGTGACTACTGGAACGGTAGGTGGGGAGCAGGAGCTCTGCATGAGCCTCTCTGTGTGAACAGAACATAAAACAGACAATATGCTGTATTTTCTCTGTGCAGACCCCCACCATAGAACCAGCTACCTGAAGGGCAACACCTTCCTGTCTCTGATAAACGGTGAAATACCTCACCAGCACCTGAAAGGTACTAAACCATCTGCCTTCATGGCACCTTTGGTCTTGATTTCATGCCTTCATGATGTTTTGTCCTCATAGACCCACAGTGGGTCTGGCTGAACCCACACAGAGCTTAGAACAAATCAGTGCATGGAGATGCCAAAACCTTTCTGCAGCTGAAGAAACAAAACTGGAGTTATTATCTTTAAAAGAGAGGAATCCGTATTTTGTTGGAAAAGTAAAATAATTTGGAGGCTGATTATATGACCTGTTTAACTCCAGTGATATCCATGTAAAACACTTTTTTCTTATCTGCACAAGGTACAGCAGGCTTTACTTTCGTCGGTTGGACCCTCTGGGTGGGTACATTGATCCTACTTTGAAACGTGTGCTGTTGTGGTTGCTGCTCCAGAACACGTTCGAGCAGAGCGATGACCCGGTCCAGGCGGTCCGGCGAGCTCTCAGCTGACATCCCAATAGGTGGTGCAACCACAGCAGCTGGAGGCAGTACTTCAGTACTGAGTGTCGCACTTTGCACAGAGGAGGTGACTTCCTGGTGTTGGCAATTCAGGAAACTTGACATTCTGTGTTTGGTTAGTCGCTTGAGATTTCTGCAGCGTTCAACAAGCTTCTCATGAATGTCAGCCACTGTCCAGTCTTTCAGCTGCCTACATTTGAATATCAGCGACAGTTCAGGATCAGGGCAGTTCTGGATAAACAAAGCAGCTAGATCACAGGACAGAGTCAAAAGCCTTATTTTGTCTCTTTAAAGAGTCCTCTGTCACATCCAAGGCTTTGTTGAGTCTCAACCAATAGTCAAAGGGATGTTCATTGGGGTGGGGCACAGTAGCATAAAAGTCTGCTAAGGGCAAACTAGAGGACACAGTATCACTGAAGTGCTGCTTTGGTATTTCAAAAATGGGCTCAGGTCCTGTGGTCACATTTAAAACTGGCTTACTGCATATGCCAACTTTAACTACTTCATGTGGCCTCCCCACTTCTTTGTTCTAAAGAAGAAAAACATACTTCTTTAGAACAAATCTACAAAATATAAAATTGCATCTTCCTGTGCCTTTCTTTCTCATATAAGATAACATCATAACCTCCCACTCTTGGACTGAACATGAATCATGATCCCCTTTAAAACTCACAGGTTCTTTCACATCAGGGCGAACAATGGCATTTAACATGGCAGACTCGTTAGCTTTAGCTCCAACCACCCCCGGACCCATTGTATTACTTAAACGGGCCTCAATGCATGATGCAATACTTTCGCCTATAGAAACTCCAATTCGTGAAGCTATGTCAATGTGCAGCATCAACAGTGTTGTTAACTCCTTCACCCACATAAGCAAAGTTTGGTTTTGGTGTAGATGCTTCTGGGGTATTCAAAAACCAACCCCTACCTCTAGCAACTGCAGGCAAAGATGTAAACATTCTCAACCCCCTTCCCCTACCAAAAGAATTGTTGCTTGCCATAACTCACAGCACTTAATGATCAAAAACAAAAAGCAAAAAATCAATAAATAAATACAACTTTTTTTTTTTACACTTACAAATTAAACAGTGGCGAAAGTGCACCTTCAACAGATCAACAAGTAAATCCCGAGTAAAATAAAACTGTAACATTGGAAGTAACTTTGTTTCAAAGTGCCCTTCCTTCCGAGAGAGCAAAGGAAAAAAAAATAATAATTCCGGTAATAACCACAGCGCAGCCTCCGGTTAGCTCTGTACGACACACAAAACTGTTAAAATAATAATAAAAATAACTCCACACTTTCTAGACTGACCACCGCTACATTGCCGAAGCGGCGAAGAGTCCACACGGAGCACCGTGTCTGACAACCGGGACCGACGCGCCGCCCACGATCCGCTGAGGCGTCGGGAAGTAGACGCAGCCCGCGTTCCGGGATTCCGGGAAGTAGACGCAGCCACCGCGCCGGTGTAGTTAAAGAACGGGTCACGGGCACCAATAACTTCTTTAATTATTATCACTTCGCTCTGCGATGTGTGACTAAGGGACCGGAGACAGGATGTGATGAAATGTAGTTTATCTGGATGAAACAGAACATAAACTTATCAGGAACGAGGTTCAAGGGAGTACAGCACCTTACAAGGAATAGCACTTCATATTAGCATCAAACCAACAGAACATTTTACCAAACCGTTAAACCCAGTGAACCCACCTCGCGCCCCTCTCCCATCAACTGGCAACGAGATGTCTGTGTTCACCACACTTAACACTGCCAACCACCAGGAGGGGGTGCTGTTTCACCCATTACACATGAACCCACACATGGAAGTAATGACAAGTGGAATTATATACATTAACTATGTTACACCTGCACATCCTTCCCTCAGACTGGAGAGAAAACTTCCTGCGTATCAAGAAGATGGTGCTGATTGGAGGACCAGATGATGGCGTCATCACTCCATGGCAATCCAGGTTTCACCACTTTAAGAAATGTTTTCCCTCTACGACTCTTTACCTCAAAGGTCAAAGGTCAGCTGCCATGTTAGGCACCATCAGGGCCAGCTTACTCTGGTTCTCATTCAGATAAATGTGCATCAGAGATCATTACAAACAGTTAGAGGTTTACAATTAAGGTTTACAATTAAGGAACACATGCTGGTTGGGTGTGAACACAAGAAACAGAGAAGTGGTTCTTTTCGGTTTTCAGTTTATCAACATGAAGTTTCAACCAAACAAGGTTTCAGATGCTTTAGGCAAGAAATAATTGCTTCCTCTTTCCTGCAGCTACTTTGGATTCTACGACTCGAACGAAGATGTTGTGGAAATGAGGAACCAGGCGGTAGGTGACCAGCTGATGTTTTTCTGCAACCAGTTGCTGTTTCTTCAACCTCTTTCAACTAAAGTCAATCTAGTGAGAAAGAAAAGTCTGATAATAGAGTAAAAAACCCTTTGTGAGGGCAGAAATCTGACATTTATGAGGATTATGATGTGCTGTCATTCCTGGAGGGCAAAACTGGAGTCCAGTCGATTTCTGCTGCGTCGTTTGGAGAATAACGTTCTCTGATTGGTTGGAGAACTTTAATAAGAATAAATTTCAGCTGGAAAACCAGTCAGTTCAAATGTATTAACCTCATCAACGCTTTGCTATTCATAAGTTGTGGTCTTCCTCTCTGCCTCTGACAGTTTTATAAAAACGACACGTTTGGTCTGAAGACGCTGGACGCCCGCGGCGACGTGTCGGTGTGTGTTCAGTCCGGAGTCAAACACACACACTGGCACTCCAACTTCACCGTGTTCAAAACCTGCATCCAGAGGTGGCTCATATGAAATGACTCAGCAGCAACACAAACACATGCTGGTTGTTAAGGACACTAAATAATTGTCCTTTTTTTCCCTGAATCCTGTAAACACTCTCATATTTGTGTTGTTTAATTTTTGCTCCCTATAACTTTAATATCCATCCTTATGTTTCTTTCAGAAAAAGATTGCAGGTGTTAATGTGAAACTAATGTTTATAAAAGAAAGTTTTAACTGAAACTTTAAGTGCCTTTACAAACAATTGTTTACAATCTATAATCTGTTTTAATATTACTCATACTCTAATAATCCCACTTTCTCCATAAAGTTACAATAATCCGATGGTTCTTGCTGTATGTTGTGTTTTTATTTTCAGTTTTATTGTAACAAATGTTGCATCTTCTTGCAATAAACACTAGACTTCCGGTATTAAAGAGTTTAAACGGGTAAAACGTAGCATTTGGTTGATTTAGCATCTATGTTTTTGTAATCTGGCTATTATATTTTTGGAGTGTTAATGCCAGGCTTGATTTTAAACTTGACTATTTTTTCCACATCGTTCTAAAATTAAATATTGACTGTCCATGTGAGGAACCCAGTGAGGGAGAGAACCGGTGCTCTGCTGCCCTCTGGTGGTGGGAGGTTCTTCAGCTAAATGGAGACAAACTTTTGAAATGATGTTTTAAATCTGGGCTTTAGGGACTATTTTATTAACATTATCAATAATATTTCATATTGGTCTTTTCTCTGTTGATTTCAACACTTTTTCAGTATTTTATATATTTAAACATTGTGGTTTTCTTAAAAGCTTCTTCAATTTCTTGCTTTGTGTGTTTAAGAAATCCCAGTGATAAATCACTGATACATAGTTTCTGCATTTTATTAAAATTTGCATAATATTTGCTGTGTTACCATAGTGACCTCCTGATCAATACAAAGCCAGATCCTGAGCTCTGCTGCAGCCTGGTGACTCTTCTGTCCTTCAGACTTGATTAGACAGAAGCTGCAGCAGCGATCAGTCAGAGACACACCATTGATTTTCTGGAGCAAAGCGACGAGGGCTGGACGTTATTGATCCTGTTCGATCACACATAATCATCCTGTGATGAAAACACACAGGACTTCATGCCAGATGACTGTGCTGTCACAAAAAGTGTGGTTGTAATTTTTAATAAATGTTTTAAATCAAAATCATTTTTTGTTTATTTTTTTATTTTTTCCAAAAGTTTATTTTCTTCAGGTCCAAAGTAATCCTGTGCAGGTAAAACAGATAAAACTGGAGACAATATCTGACTAATAAGTTATGATGAATGATAAATGACATAAATAAAGGTTGAAACCTTTAATAAAGTAATATTTACAGTCACAAGCACGCGCGTGTCTCTGTGGAGCTGAGATTTGAACACGTGAGCGCTCCCGCTCCGACAGGTGTGACCAGTGACGTCAGAAAGGTGACTCCCCCTCCCCTCCCTGTCAGCTCCGTGTGTCGTAACGCGGCTCCTCTTCAGTGGTTCCGGAGGTCCAGATTTGTTCCGCGGGTCCCGGTTCTGCTCAGGCCGTTTTCCTGCTCTCCTCACCCTCCTGACGTCACGTGTGATGAAGACTCAACGATCCTCGCGCGGCCACTGAAACTTTGATCCCGGGCTGAGCGCGTGAGACATCGGGACCACTTCAAAGGTAAGTTCAGCGCTGCGCTTCAAAATAAAAGCTGGGAATAAAAGCTTTGCAGCGGTTAGAGCGACCGGAACCGAACCGAACCGGACCGGGTCTCACCGCTGTGGGTTATAAATAGCAGCAAATATAGAGGAGAGTTCAGCCGTTTCCAGAGTTTCCTTTCGGGATTCAGGAATGTGTTGCTTTAAATGTCTCCGCCCTGAGCTCATGGTTTCATGTCCGGACCGTGGACAGCCTGGTCCGGTCCCGTCCGGTTCGCCGGGCCGTGGAGTAGTGACAGCGTGGCTGAGGACGACGTGTCCCGCCCTGCGGGGAAAACATCCTGCAAAACATCCAGGAAGAGAGCGGAGAGCTCTGTCAGCATTCCCTCTGAGTTTTCCAGCTGCCAGCATCAACCCGGAGCTGCTTCATGGAAAACGGCTCAGTCCAAGTCCAGCAGGGATCCCCGAAGCTAAACAGGTTTATAACGCAGATTTCTGGTGAACTGAGACAGAAAATCAATCTGATCTGGGTTCTGTTTCTGCCTTTTGTGTTTCTCATGTTTTTAGATTGAGTGAGGAAACTGGGATTGGAACCCAGAACCTGCAGAAAGACCTGGGATAACAGGATTATCTTAAAACTTTGGAACAGTCTTTAGATGAAAGTTAAAAGTCAAACTTGTTTTCTGGCCTTGGCGTCATTTTTGTTGTCAACCAGAAAAACCTGAAATGTCTCGAGGTTTTCCTCCCAGCAAACGATCAGTTTTAGTTTTCATAAATGAGTTCTGATCTGTCAGAAGATCAGGTGTGTGTGTGGGTGTGTCTGTGTGGGTGTGTGGGGGTGTGTGTGTGTGTGTCTGTGGGTGTGTGTGTGTGTGTGCTCCTGCCGTGTAGCTCTACATCTCACACTGTACGACAAACTATGATTTATTATTTTTAACATCATGCATCTCTCAAGTTTTGAAAATCAATGATTTTAAAATGTTGCCGTGTGAAGAAACCAGTTTCTGTGGTTTTGTTTGGTCCATTTGGGATCGTGGCTCTGATGTCGACTAATTCGATAAATTCTGCTAACATCCACAGAGAAGTCTCCATATTGGACCCTGAAAGCTGTCGCCGTCTGCTGCACGATGTCCAGCACAAGGACGAACAAGCTTTGCCGAATATGCGGCGGTAGTCTCCAGGGAAACCAGCGCCGATGGCTGTTTGCGGCCCAGAACAGGAGGAACGATCAGACCGGGACCCCAACCGGGTCAGTGAGAGGCGGGAGCCTGACCCGGTCCACTCAGAGCAGTCCCTGGGGTGAGTCTGGAGGAGACAGACATGCCCTCCATGCCTGGGAGCCACCGATATGATATCTGAGGTTTAGTGCCGGTCAGTACCGATCCGATTCAGAGAAACGGCTGAACTGACTTGACATTCTGAACTACAGATTTATTTAATAACTGCTCCAGTTCAGCTCAGGTTAATTCACCAGTAGCTTCACAATCTGGTCAAAACTGTAACAACGACTTTAATCTGTTCAGTCTGGAGAAAAGACAATAAATAAATAAACTGAAACTGATCAAATCAACAGATTCACAACCAGACATGTAAAAACAAACGACAAACTTTCTTTCAAATGTCTGAAATGCAATTATTAATTTAAATATAATCAAAAATAAATAAAGCAGAACGTTGCTCAGAGCACAAAGCATAGAGTTAGGTTGGATAGATGTGCCCTCATGGATCGGACACACCGGCACCGATCTGTATCGGTTTTATCAGAACCGATACAGATATCGATATCGGATCGCTGCCTCTCCGCTCCACGCTGCGTTAAGGTAATAAATCTGTTGTTTGTTCACAGGCAGCACGTTGTCTCTGGGCTCCTCCGGGTCTCTGTCCCGGTCCCAGGTGTCCCTGAGCTCCTCGTCCAAGTCTGTGGACATCCTGGCTGTTCTGACCCACATTCTGGGACAGTCGGTACCGAGGAATAGCAGAACCGGAGAGTTTGTGTGCGGCAAATGTGTTTCTGCTTTGGAGCGAGTGTTCAAGTTCGACACGGTGATCGCCCGGGTCCGGGTTCTTTCGTCTGAGCGGCTTCAGAAGCTGGCCCAGGAGCGGGACAGGATCAGGCAGTGGGTCCGGCAGAACTACCGGCAGAGACACCCGCAGGAGCTCCGGAACCGGAGCAGCGCCAGCGAGGAGGACAGTGAGGCGGAGAAGGAGGGCTACCGGGAGATGCTGAAGGACAACATGGCTCTGTCGGAGTTCGAGTGCTGGTCCGAGAAGTGGGACACGTGTCCGTACTTCATCAGAACCGGTAAGCGGTGCCGGAAGGGCAAAGGCTGTGAAGGCTGCGACTCTTTACGGGTTTCTGATTCAGACTACGAGTCGGTCTGCGGGATTCCTCGCCACATGTCCTTCTCCCCGTTGGAGCTGACCCGGGACAAGTCCCGCAGCATGCCGCTCCACTGGCACGGCGTTCCCAGGTCCGTCCCGCCGTCCCTGAGCGGGTCCAGCCTCTCGCTCCGGGCGCCTTCCCACACAGAGTCCGTCCTTTCGCTGGACACGCTGGACGGCAACGACCCGTTTTGTTCCCCGGGCGACCAGTCGGTTCGCTTTGTGCTGACGGAGCTGAGGAGCATCGAAGGGAAGTCGCTCAGCTCGCCGTCCGGAAGTAAGATCCCAATGCTGAGCCGGAAGGCCGGGAAAAACCCCGGGTCGGCGACACCCAGCCGGGTCAGCCGGGTTCTGGACTTTGGGGATCTGGAGAACGGAGGAGGTCAGGCGGAGGAGGAGGACGGAGACGTGCTGACGGAGCTGAGGGACGAGTACATGCCGCTGCACCGACAGGTGAGGCTCCATCAGGGTGCAGCAGAACGATGTTTTTAAAGTCTCTGTTGTTGTCAGTTTGTTTCTGTTGAGCAGAAATTGGCGCTTTAGAATCTGTAAAACTGGATGTAGGGGAAGCAAAGTGAGCTGAAAGATCAGCTGAAGTTTTTCCTCCACCAGCAGCTAATATTATGTTAATTTCTCAAAAAAAAACTTTTATCACTTTAGATAAAATATCTATTATAGAAAATGTTATTTTTGAAGAACAAGCATTTTATTTTTGTTTTCCGTGTTAAAATAAAGAAAAATTGATCCAAAATTATATTACTGAAAATTTTTAATGTCATTTATTATTATATCAATATTTAAAAAAAAAAAAACATTTATCATTTTAACCAAATGATAAATTAAACCTCTGTGATTCCAGAACAGCACCGGCCGCTTTCAGAGTGCAGTCAGGCACCTCCGAGCCCAACTGGACCAGGCCGGCACCCGGATCAGAACCCTGGAGGCCGAGCTGAGACCGGCTGGACCGGATCAGGTCAACGGATCGGAGGACCTGGGCTCGGTAAGAACCGACCTCCAACACTCTTTATGCATCTGCTTTTCAGCAGGAGCCTGGATTAGCAGAAATTATTAGAGATTAGCAGAGATTAGTTCTGTTGATCCTGAAATCTGAAGCAAGAAGAAACGACTGAAGAGTTCAGTGATTGAACCGATT
This sequence comes from Poeciliopsis retropinna, assembly GCA_010277075.1. Taxonomy (NCBI): domain Eukaryota; kingdom Metazoa; phylum Chordata; class Actinopteri; order Cyprinodontiformes; family Poeciliidae; genus Poeciliopsis; species Poeciliopsis retropinna. The sequence continues at coordinate 177,369 of VMRM01000007.1, read as the reverse complement.
TACTCAACTCACTCAGGTTTTCAAATAAAATCTCTGAAGCAAAATTCACTGTTTGTAATCTGACTGGATGAACATTTTATTTATCTTTTATTTAAACAGGTTTTAAATAAAACCTCAATAATCTGTTCAGAAAACATCAAAACTTCATACAGCAGAAAACAGAATATTATAAAACAAACAGAGAAAATGAAAGTCCGTGTTGCAGCGATGAGACACAGATCTGTTTCTGAAAGGCTGAGGAAAAACTGCTAAATTTATGGAAACATGACTGAGGAGCAGGATGACCTTTGACCTTTTCATGGTGATCCTAAATGTTTTACGGCCTTCCTCAAAGGCCGTCTCACCTCCACCTGTCAGCAGGTTACAGACTCAGGGTTCGCTCCACAGCTTCATCACAGAGTAAACGCCTTTCAGGTGATTTCAGCAGATTAAACGTCGCAGTTTATGGCTCTAATTATAGATCCGCGTCCCACCCTGGTATGTCAGCAGCTCTGAACCTTTTCATTTGGCTGGACAAGCAGGTTTATGGGAGTCAGCCGGCAAACAGCCTCCTAAAGCGATCAGTGGGCTGTGACCGCAGCAGGGCGTGTCACCGGAGCCGCAGGTGCACACGCAGGCCGGCGCTGTGAGGAATCCACCCGGACCGGAGCGGTGGCCCCGGGGCCCCTCAGCTGATCAGAACCGGATCAGTCAGACCGACGAGCCCCTGCAGGTTCAAACCGGCAGTGAAGCTGCTTTCATAACCCAAAATATCATTTTATTGTGGGAAGGAGGCACTAGACAGCTGCTGAGTCGGAACGCCAAACCTTCACTGAGCCTGGACTTTATCTCCAAACGTTCCAGATTAAAGGTCTGAGGAGGGAAACGTTTCATGTTTAGATTCAGATTCAAGACGAATTGAAAACATGACAGTTGATGGGAGATTGCTGAAACAATCAGTTACCAAATGTGTTGTTATATATTATTTTAGCCATAATTAACTTCAGTCTTAAATTCATGCATCTAAAATGAAGACTTTTAAAATGTCCTAATTTCATAAAATATAGAAGTTGGCCTTCGGCCCGTTAATATCGGGTCTTAAATTGTTCTGTGGCTCCAGCCGTTTGATGCTTCCTGTAGCTAGCTGCTAAAATATGCCGGTTAGCTTCTAGGTGTTAAACAAACTGATGGGCTGGCCACACAGACCGGCCAATCACAGCCCACAGTTTCCCATGCTTGAATGTCATTGGCGGTCGTGGCCTCATCATGCTGGTTCTGGAGGAACTGACTGGACCTTCGTTCTGTTGCAGCAGGATTCCTGACACTTTGATTTATAGGGTTTTTAAGTCTTTACATGAATTAAATCTGGGACTAAAATGTCTTAAATTTGAGTTTCTGAAACCTGCAGATTTACCCATAAAAACATCCGTCACATTTAAGCTGATCAGTGTTTACATTACAGGTTACATTTCCGGCCCCATCCTGTCTGTTTATTCTTTGTTCTCTCTGGCTGTTGAGCCAACGGCTCTGTGAATCATTCTGAAAGTTTGTTTTGACCCGGTTCTGCCACCAGGTATCCATGTTTTGCTGCAGGTTGTTGATGATTTCCTGTTTTCCTTCTCTAACATCTGAAATCAAATCGTTCTTCTTCTCTCCTCCAGCTGACCCCGGAGGGCGGCGGCGACGGCGGCGCCTCGGTGCTGCAGAGCCTCGGTCACGCCCTGCACAGCCGGGAGCGACTGATCCAGGTGTGTGAGGCCGGCCGGGTGGGTCCAGTGGGTCCAGTTGAGCTCCGGCTCAAAGGCCACAGGAATGTTGTTTGCTGTGGAGCTGCAGGGGGGCGGAGCTTCTGCTGCTGGGGGTTAATGATCCACACAGGACTCTGTCTGACTTATTGTGGGCAGACCTAACCAAACAGATGACCTTTGACCTCTGCTTTCAGCTGGTTTTAGAGAGAGTGAACAGCAGTTACAGAAACGGAGAGTTCAGTTAGAGGAGACGAGTTTTCTGCTGACCGGTCCAGAGAAACCGGCGGCCTAGTTAAATCCTGCTGGGGTCTGGATTCTGCTGCCGGAGTCCAAAGAAACTGGACCAAAACCAAGACCAGAACCAGAACAAGAAAAGGACCAGAACCGGGACCAGAACCAGAACCAGCGTTTTGTTTTTCTGCTCCTCACATTGTACAAACTCACTCAGATGTTCTCAAACTGCTTCTTTTAAATCGGGACTGAAAACATTTTTTCCTTCCAGCAACTTTTGAACAAAGACGAACTGTTTCATTTGATCTTTATTTAGTTTTCTTGCTGCAGCTGCTTCTGAGGTTGAAAGTTTCCTTTTCTCCGCTGAGTGAACCACCAGCGTACAGAACCGTGACCCGGACGTGTTTCTGTGTTTCTGCCTGTCAGGAGTGTTTGGTTCTGATCCGAGGTCTGTGTGTGGAGAGCGGAACCGGCGCCGAACTGGGAACCCGGCTGACCGGGAAGCTGCTGGAGACGCTGAAGGAACTGCTGACTGATAACAAGGTCAGAGTCGAGGTCGTCTGATCGGCTGCTGACGCGCTGACGGTCTGCGGACGGCGACCCGCCGTGACCTCCGGGTCGGAGGTCACACGGATCAGCTGACGGCCTTCAGGGGAACAGGATGGAGATGAGGAGTCTCCGCTGATCCGTCCTGATGTTCCGTCCTCGTCTGTCCTGCAGGTTGCCCTGGAGACTCTGAGGTCTGAAGCCAGTGAGGCGGAGAGGAGCCTGGCGGCGGAGGTGGAGGCGCTGAGACGAGCCGGACGGGACCGTGAGGCGGACCTGGACACGCTGAGGACGGTTCTGCAGAGCAGCCAGGACGTGGTCAACGTGAGCACAGGCAGGCGGGTGTTTTAGACGTCCTGGTCTGGGCCGAGCTGAGCGTTGTTCCGTCTGCAGGAGCTCCGGGCGTCTCTGGAGGACAGGGAGCGCCGGCTGGACGAGGCGGAGACGCAGCGGGAGCTGTGGAGACGGAGGGAGGCCGCCGCCGCCGCCGTCCTGAAGGACAAGGACGCTCTGATCCTGAACCTCCAGCAGCGCCTGGACCACCCGGTGAGCAGATCCGGTTCTGGTCCAAACCTCCATCTCTGCTCCATCTCGGTCCGATCTCTAAGAACTGCTGGGTTCTGTTGTTGTTCTGGACTGGTTGCAGTTCAAACCAGTAAAACCAGGAAACATTTTTTTTCATCCTAAAACCTCTAAATCTTCTCCTGTCTCTCTGATTGGTCAGCAGTGGACAGGAAGTGAAGAGCAGGCGGCAGCTCTGCTGAAAACTGCAGAGGAGAACAGCGCCACCTTGTGGGAGGAGGTCACCAAACTGAGTGCAGCTGTGGAGGCGTCGCAGGATCTGCTGCAGGTTCAACATGATGAGGATTAAACCTTTCTATAAATATTTAAAAAGCTTTATGTGGATTAATCTAAATATTCTGGACTTTATGAATAAGAAGTGAATAATTTTATCACTAAATACACTGCAGTTATACAGGTTTTAAAAACCAGAAAATAAAGTTAAATGGAGCTTAAATCATGAATAAGAAGCAGCAAAATGTGTAATTACAAAACTAGTTGCTTAAATCTGGGATAAAAATACTGATTATGATAAATCCACATTTTCCTGAACCTTTTCTTCAGGGGTGTTCAACATGTGGCCCGGGGGCCATTTGCCCTCGTTAGCATTCCTGGAAGACATCCGTCCGGTTCTGAGGATGTTGGATGTGAAAGGATCCGGGTCAGTCGGGCTCCACTGACTGGCCACACAAACGCTGATGGTGCCTGAACAGATTATTCAGCTCCAAGCCATTCAAATAATCTGAAGTTTGTTTTAAAATTAATAAGATTTTGAAAGGAAGCAATAAGACAGATAAAATAAAAACAAAGTCTGGTTATTTCTGAGATAATATTTGGATGAAGCTGGATCATTTTGTAGTCAAATAAACTAGTCTAAAAGTGAAAACTTCTCCAGTTTAAGTTCAGCTGATGGTTCAGCACCATCTGGCTGCAGCCGGCGGCTCTGATCCCTCCGTCTCTCCATCAGGCTCAGCAGCAGAGCCACGACCAGACGGTCGGCTCCCTGACGGCCCGGCTCTGGGACGCCCAGCAGCAGCTGAGGCGGGCGGAGGAGCAGCAGAAGAAGACGGACAGAGAGCGGCGGACGAGCCGAGAGGACGGCGAGCGGCAGGAGCGTCTGCTGAGGGAGAGTCTACAGAAGAGAGACCGACTCATCGAGGTACAGAACACAACATCCGCTTCTGCCCTCTGGTGGCTCAGCTCGGAACTACAGCTGATTCCTGACACATTCAAGTTCACCTCGCTGCAGCAAACAGGAAGGAGCGGAACGGACCACTGTCAGTCTCATACCTTATCTGGAAATGGGACCATTGCACTCCTTCACTTCCGGAGTGCAATGGTTATTTCCTATATTCCCTATATTTCCTATATTTCCTTTTCCTTTTTCCCTTCCTGTTTGCAGCAGCGAGGTTCTTCTCGACACATTCTACAAATAACATTCTAGCACAACCACAGCTAGAACAATTAGAATGTTGTGAAAAAAGTTCAGTATTTTTGTCCCTTACTTTATAAGGTGAAACTTGTATAAAAATAATATCAAAAGTTTTAAAAAAACTTTCTTTTGTTTCCAAAAAAACAGATTATCTTCCAAAGTGTTTGTATGACAGAACATTACAGTCATTGTAGTTAGAAAACATGGATGGGTAAATTACTGCCCAAAAAGCTCAAACTCAAAAAACTGTGATTGAAAAAATATAGAAAAAAACAGAAAATTTCTGGGTTAGAAAAGTCAAAAATTAGCTTGAAAAAAATCAAAAAAATTTATATTCATCTTAGAAAGTTTGTAGAAAACAAATTGGGAAGTTCCGAGTTTCTAAAGTTGAAATTTTCTGACTTTTAAAACTCAGAATCTCAGAAATTTTCTAGAAAAAACTAATTTTAACATTTAGATCTGAGAAATTTCCATATTTTTTCCAGAAAATATAAGTCTAAAAATTTTGGTGCAAATGTACTCCTTTTTCCTACAGAGGCCCAAATACACTGTCGTATGTCTGAAATGCAGAAAAAGAGAAATCTAGGAAAAGGTCAGAGGTTATTCAGGAAAACCTGGAGAACTGGTGATTTATCTGGTTTTACAGGAAAACAGAACTAAGATCTGGATCCGGATCCGGATTCAGCGTTTACACTCTGTTCTGTTCAAACCAACTCTTCTGTTTCTGCTCTTCATGGCAGCAAATCCTGGGGGATGCAGAGGAGCGAGAGCGCCTCCTGCAGGATCTGCAGCAGAACCTGCAGAACAAGCGGGAGCAGATGACGGCAGTCAAGCACACGCTGTGACGCAGCAGCGGTTTGGACCAATCAGGGACGGGGGATTCGTCCTCTGATGTATTTATACAGAAAGAGCATTTCCACAGTTTCAGCTGAGCTCTGTGCAACTCAGATAATTAATACTTGAATTATTGATTGTTGATTGATTATTGAGTGATTCATTTTGAATGTTTCATGAGGTTGGAACGTTTCCATGGTTGCTTAATGTCGGACAGGCGCAGGGTCATTTAAAGCTGCTTTAATGTTTCTATTTGTTCTAATCTGAAAGTCAAATTAAATTTTAGCTGCTTTGATTTTTCTCATTTTTCTGTTTCCTCTGGATTATTCTGTTTTCTGTTTAAACACATCTCTGTTGATCATACTGGAATTCATACTGGAAAATGGTTTTGTCTTTTTGGCTCAAGAGAATAAAAACCTCTGAACCGGATGAGTTTGTTTGAGTTGTTTCGGTTTAGAGGAGCCGATCAAAGCCGATACGTTTCCACCTTCATCTGGGTTTCGACCAAAAGAACCAACCTATTATTTTATTTAAGAATCATCACTGGGCAACAATCTGATGCTTTGAAACAAAATGTTAAATATTAAAAATGTATTTATTTATTTATTTTTAGTTTATTTAGTTCAGAAACATCAAACGACAAAAAGATCATGATTTACATTTAAATTAAATCCAAGCTGAACATTTAAGAACTGTTGACTTATTTGCAAAAAAAATAATCATAAAGAAAAACGGATTTTACAAAACTATCACACATTTTAAAAAAAGCAATTTATGAATAAACTTCTATTATTTAAAGATGGTCAGAGAGTGAAGCGGTTTAATAAATTAATGGCATATTTAAATAATTATTACATAAGTTATTGTCATTTGACACTCTTCACTAAAACTATGTATATATACCCATGTTTACTGTTTCTCTAGATTTTTCTAAAACTATTAGTTCTTAGAAAAATTTATATTTTGAAAAATCTTCAGTCCTACTTTATAAAGAAGGAATATAAAATGTTGCTGTTTCTCTAAATTATTGTAAAAATATATTAGGGATAGATTATAAATGTAACATAGTGGTACTAAGATGAGTTTTATTAGAGGTTTAGATTGGGACAGTTTCTTTGCAGATGGTCAGATTTTACAGGTTTAGTTTTACCTGTTTGGACTGGAAAATTTCAAATCTGGCAACAGTTGCGAATGGCGCCAACTTCTGTATGTATGTTCGTGTCATTAGTTTGAAATAAAGTTAAAAAAAAAAAAAAAATTGCGAATGGCGCAATTTTTGTTATTAATGAGCTTGACGCGCATGCGCCATGCTGGATAAAAATATGACGCAAAGTCTACATGAGCGTTTTAAAAAAACAGATTCGGCTGTTTTTTTAAAAACTGTTGGTCTGATATTTATGAACTTTGGAGCTTTAAAAATGGTATTTTTCTGAGACCGAGTGGACGCTCATGTGGCTATGTTGACATTAGTGCAGCTGCATTGGGATAATATTGATCGATACAATGAATATCAAATATGTTTTACAGTGAATACGAGGTCTTTATAGTTCAACATACATAATTTTTAATTTTTTTTATTTTTTGTACCTACTTAATATTTAGCTTGACATTTAGGGTCCATGCTTTAATAACTCAGACAAATTAAATTTACGTTCAATTTAAACGTGAAAACCGATTAGTTTTTGCGCCGAAACAACACGTGGCCTCGTGTGATTTCGTCATGGGATTTCATTTCTTCTGGACGATGACGGACAACGGAGAGATTTGCTGCAGGTCAGAGGTCACAGAGGTAATGTTCACACTGTAATCCACCATCTCTTATTCACAGGTTTTCAGCTGAACTCCATGTTTTCCTTCTGGAGAGGATCGACTGGGACCTGTCCTTCAGTGTTTATGTTTGCTTTTAACCCAGTTTCTCTCCTAGACCAAGCAACCGCTGGACCTTTTGCTGCAAATAACTTTTTTTTCCCTCATAGATGAAGCCACCAAAGGAGGTTCTACTACAACTAATTATTTTTTCTGACAGAAACACTCCTGGAGCAGATTTTTTTCTTTTTCTGTCTCTCTTTTTATTCTGCCCTTTCAAATCCCCTGGGGGTCGTGACAGATGGCCTTTCATACAGAACCGACTTCTGGTTCTGCTGGAGGGTTCTTCCTGTTAAAGGGAAGTTTATCGTCTCCACTGTCACTACATGCATCCGAAATATAAGGCATTGGTTTAGATAAATTAGCTGTTAACCAATTTCAATAATTGGTGCAGTATTCGCCTCATTTTGGAAATCTTCCAGTTAAAGGGAAAATGTTCTTCTGCACCACATGTATCCTCAACATGAGGCATTGCTTAAGCTTTCATAACTTTTAGCCAATTTTTGGAAGTCTTCCTGTTAAAGGGAAGTTTTTCCATTCTTGCTACCATGTGGATCCTCAGTAAGAGCCATTGCTTTAGCTTAACTTTTAACCAATTTAAATAATAAGTGCACTGATAACCTTATTTTGGAAGTCTTCTGCGAAGGGCATGTTTGGAAGCTTATGACTGATGCTCAGTAAGCATTGCTAAGTACTTATTTGTGCACTGTTACCTTTCTTTTGGAAGTCTTCCTGTGAAAGGGAAGTTTTTTTTCACCCCTGTCACCACGTGGATCCTCAGTGTCTATGGTGGTGAATGATAGTTTTGAGACCATGGTTGAGAATTTAAGACCTTCTCAACATCACATGGTGTATGGACGGGGAAGCTATGGTACACTGACGGGGGAGAGTTGGTACATGGACCAGGAAGATGTAGTGAATGGACCGGGAAGCTATGGAAGCCAATCAACAGTTTGTTTAAAATAGTTTAAAAAGTTTGCACCAAATAAAACCCAGCAGATTGTAGGGAGTCGCTACTTATAGCATTCGCTCCATCTGACCAGCAGGGGGCGACAGCAAATCGCTTGTGTTGAGTGGTTAACTTTACAGCAGTCCCTCATACAGAGCATGCATGTAGCGACAGTGGAGAGGAAGAACTCCCGTCTACCAGGAAGAAAGCTCCAGCAGAACCAGAACCGGGCCCAGAACCAGCAGCCATCTGCCGCGACCGACTGGAGCTGAGAGAAGACGGAAGAGACTCAACAGGTCAACTGATCAGGAGAACCTTCCATGTCCATGGGAGTGAAAAGGAGAGGGAGAACGGTCAGGTGACGGCAGCATCATGTCAGCCAATGTCCTCCTCCAGGAAGCAACCGCAGCCAATCAGAACGCTAGACCAGGTGTGGAATCTATAACTTTAGTTTCTAGCTAAACTGAATGATTAGTTAGAAACACCAGAGCGCCACCTTCTGGCCTCTCTCCAGATCAGTTCAGGTCAGAGAAGGGAACTGCTTCTGGTTTTGTTTTTCCCCTCCGTGGGCTGCCACCTTATCGTGGTGGAGGGGTTTGAGTGTCCCAGTGATCCTAGGAGCCGTCGGAGGCTTCATGCCTCCATTTGGGTCGGGTCCGCCAGGGCAAACGGATCCTAGGTGAGGGATCGGACCAAGAGCAGCCCAGAGATCGCTTAGAAATAAAAACATTCAATGTTCCTGTTTAGAGATGGCGATATAGACAGGGTTCCCACTTACGACCAGAGCTACAGACAGAAATCAGAGTTTCTCCCAGTGCTTTATCAGCCTGGCGGGCCACCAGGCTTTATTTTGCCCCCACCAGGCTATGGGTTGTTATTTTAAATGGAGATTTTTCTACACCAGTGGCAGTAAAGACAGATTAAGCTAAAGGTTTATAGTTGAGGCTTTGAACTGACTGAGGAGTTGTGAATCAATTGTACCGACCCATCAGTTGCCTGTTGGCTTCACATGCTAAAGTGGAATAATTAGTCAGGTTGTAAATATTTATTTTGAAGCAGGTCAAAGAGAATTCAGAGTAACGGCTGTTAATTAATGGAGAAGCTGATGGTTGCTCATATCTTGTCTGTCAACAGTCGTCCTTAATAAAGAAACGCAAAACAACAGATTAATGACTTGTGTGCTAAGTAGAGCATGTTGGTAGCGACATTAGATATTGAAGTTGTGTAATATTAGTGTATTAATCACATCCTGTCATTTCAGTGACCTGTGCAGTTCGGTGGACACATTGAAGCTGCTTTTGATAAAGTCTGTCATGTAGATGTGTGTGTTCAATTTCAATAAAAACAGACGGACGGACGGACGGACGGCGGGGCGGAAAGGTCAGCTGACAGTTAGTAAAAACATAAAGCAGCGTGAAAGGTTTTATATTTCCAAACCATGAGGAGGTTTAATAATAACCCAGAAAATATTCTGAAACAAAATCCAAAGATTTCAGAATTTATTGGTGTAGAAGTAAAACATGTTGGAGGAAAATGAGAAAGTCAGACGAACCGATTTCAGAATCATGATGTGAAAGAAAACTTTAATATGAGGTCATTAAATGTGAATCTTCTATGACAAAAAGAAGATATACCAATAAATATCTAAATAAATGTACACTGATACAAATAAAGCAATAGATCCACAAAAAACACTGCAGAACCACATGGTTCTGACAAATCATGCAGTTTGGAGGATCAGATGAGAACAGGCTGATTCATTATCCTCAGATAATAAAGATAATCATATTTATTTACTTAATAAAAAATTATTTGTGTTTTTTCTGATCTGCCTCTTCATGAACCAAAAGCAGAATTGTTTTTCTGTCAGTCAGCTTCAGTGAGGCTTCCAGTCATGAGACTGCAGGTCACTTGATTTCCTCCTCCACGACTCAACGTCCTTCATTAACAGAAGAGTCCTGATTTAATTAGGCCGCCGTGTCTTTAAGGCTGCCTGCTAGCGTAGATCTTCGTCACACAGAATGTGACCGACAGAACCAGCTGATCTAAACTGGCTGCTTGTTTTAACGCTGAGCAGGAGAATATTTCCTCTGCAGCTGCACAGATCAACCCAGGACACTAATGAAATCAGCAGCAGGTGGGGGTGGGGCTTCAGTGAGTGATCATCAGAACATCAATAGGAACCAGATGAGTCCAACGTTCAGAACCTGCAGCCGGGTGGACAAGCTGAGCTGGTCCAGCGCCTTCAGCATGCAGACAGCTGGCAGCCTGTAGGAACTGAACCGGACCGGACTGGACCCCAGGAAACCGGACTGGACCCCAGGAAACCGGACTGGACCCCAGGAAACCGGACTGGACCCCAGGAAACCGGACTGGACCCCAGGAAACCGGACTGGACTACAAGAACCGGACTGAACTACAGGAACCGGACTGAACTACAGGAACCGGACTGAACTACAGGAACCGGACTGATCTACAGGAACCGGACTGAACTACAGGAACCGGACTGAACTACAGGAACCGGACTGAACTACAGGAACCGGACTGATCTACAGGAACCGGACTGAACTACAGGAACCGGACTGATCTACAGGAACCGGACTGATCTACAGGAACCGGACTGAACTACAGGAACCGGACTGAACTACAGGAACCGGACTGAACTACAGGAACCGGACTGAACTACAGGAACCGGACTGATCTACAGGAACCGGACTGAACTACAGGAACCGGACTGAACTACAGGAACCGGACTGAACTACAGGAACCGGACTGATCTACAGGAACCGGACTGATCCGAACTGCAGGAAAAGTTTTCATCCCCTCTGCTACAGAAACCATCCATGATGCCCCACCTTCTGCTTCTCCTGTGCTTCCCTCCAGCTGTGGGTGAGAAAACCAGTAACTGGATCTGATTGTGTGCAGGCTCATAAAAATCTGCCAGTAGAACATAATTAGCATGATGGAGTCAGTTATGATTAAAACAACTTGGTCAAATCTTCTTAACCAGTCTGGTTGTTTCTCTTCAGTTTTTGTTCAGTCCGTAAACACAAATGGGATCATTTAGATATAAAACCTGCATTTCTGATAGTTTTATGTTCCCACAGGATTGATCAACAATAAACAGATGGTTTATTATTTACAGTGAGGTTATGCGGAGCAGGGCTGAGCAGTCAGCAGGATCTCAGTGTGGAGAATCAGGGAGAAATAAAGGAAATAAGATGCTTCAGCTGCAAACTGGAAAAGTTTATTGTTGCTTTATATGACACCATGTTATATTATTAAAAGCATGAACAATGCAGCCTGCTGTATCTACTGACGCTGACTGCAGCCTGCTGTCCTCCAGTCTCCCTGTTCTGCTACACCTGCGTGTTTCCGGCCGTCTCTCCTCTGGACTGCATCCGGTTCCCGCTGAGGTGTCCGCCGGGGCAGCTGTGCCTGTCCAGCCGGGCCGTGGGGCAGAACGGTGAGCTCCCCTCGGGTCGCTGGGTGGGTGAAAGCGAATCAAGCCTGAGTTAATGGACCCGGTGGTTCTGCAGGTGACCTGCGGGTAGTGCTGTACGAGAAGAGCTGCGTCCTGCCCGCGCTGTGCGGAGTCACCGGGGAAAAGTACGCTCTGGGTCTCAATTTCACCTTCATCAACGAATGCTGCAACACACACCTGTGCAACGCGGCCGGCCCCCCCGCCGGGCGCCCCCTCTGGACGGCCCTGCTGCCCCTGCTGGCTTTGGGCTCCGCTTGGTGAACAGAAGAACATGAACGCATCACGGAAACCGTCCAGGGAGTGAATACTTCTGATTCCAGTTTTAAAGTGAAAGTAAAACTAATCTCTGAATTAAAAGGCCGGATTCAGAAACTTCATAAATGATTCCAACCAACTGAACTTTTCCTGTTCTGGTATTTTATTCAGATTAATGAGCAATACAAAGTCAAGCAGGATGTCTGAACTGGAGGGAAACAGAAATTCTCCTGAAGCTGAAATATTAAAACTCGTCAGATGAAAGAACATCCTGTGCCTGAATGTGATTATATGATTATGATAAATGATTTAGAGACTGAGGCTGGATGAATGCTGGAATGTCACCATGATGTTTAACCTCCAGATAAATGGTTTCCAACATTCATGCAACAGTTATGTGGGTTAAATTCAAAATAACATAAAATAATCTCAGTGAAACCCATAAATAACAGTAAATCAAAGAGAATTTGCACATTTTAGTTGGACTTTGATAAATTCAAGCAGAGTTCAGCACCAAACTGGACCTTCAGAACCAACAGTAGCAGCACTGCAGGAGGCAGCGCGGACGGTTCTAGGTCAAATATTACAGAACCAGTATGAAAAGTCTCAAAAACATTTCATGTTTTGCACAAACAACATCAGCAAATAAAATACAAAATAGAGCAAAACAAAAAGCTGCAGGATGTGACTCGTTGTGTCAACAATGTTTAGGTTTTTATTGCATTTTTTGGTCAAGTCTGAATTTTCCCTGTTTTGTGTTTATAGATTAAAAAAATAGTTGAAAATGTTGTGATGTTTACCAAAATTCAAAAACAGTTAAAAACACACTCCACAAATATTAAAATGCATAAATAAATACATTAATAAGATGTGTATTGTTTTTTTGTTTAAAGTTCAGACATTAAATAAAAGTTATTGTGCAGTGAAGGAGTTTATCATTAATCTACTTTAACAGATTTAACTGCTGACCTCAGAATAACATGGAAAAGAAATTTGTCATAAATTTTCTTCTGAATCTACATTTAAAGATAATCTCTAGTCTGGGTTGGATTATGGGTTTGCTGCAGTACCTCAGGCTGCCAGTGAGTGGCGCCACCTCCCGTCCTTTTGCTCCTGGATGGTGTTCCTGATTGGACTGTGAGATCCTGAGATGCAGCCTCAGTTAAATGCCTGAACGGTTTTCTTCTCATCATGGTTCTGCTGCTGCTCCGCGCCCATCAGACGGTCCAGAGCCCGAACCGAACCGCGCCGCTGCAGCCCCGGGCCCAGACAGCCACCCAGCTGCAGCCTCAGCCTGCCGTTGATCCGGAAGGACTTCTTCTCCCCGGCCAGAGGTCCGGGAGCTGCTGCTGCCGGTGTGGCCCCGCGCCGGCGGCCCGCAGTGAAGACTCCCTGTGATGCAGGTGGAGCGGAGCGTCCTGGGCTCCGGGGATCAATGAAACATTGACTGAAAGGTTAACTAAGAAGTTAAATATATTTTATATTCAGAGGCTGGAGTCATCGGCAGCATGTTGTGGACCATAGATCCTAAATGCAATGGAGGAGGAGCTGCTGACGTTTAAACTGCTGTTTTATTTTGACTTAAGTTATTATTGCACTTGCAAAACACAGCAAATAAGACGAATATTTGAGTGAAATTAGTGTTTGTTTCTGACCAGGAAGTAAAACCACAAAGATTATTTTATTTTTATTTTTTATTTCTGCTTCTTTTCGGTGGGAACTGTGTCCTGAAAAGTTTTAACGATTCTGACCGGTTACAGGCCAAATAATCCTGGTCAGTGAACTCACCACGGCAATGCGCCAACAGGTGGTGGTGAAAACACTCTTCGGTGCAGAAGTTGTTACTGGAGAGGGAAAATCAAAGCTGTTCAGAACTTTAGTGGAAACTTAAACTTGTAGAGAAGAGAAAGTCTGTTGGGTTACAAACCTAAAAGCTCTGAATGCTAATCATGCTAAAGGCTAAGATGCTAAACGGTTTAAAGTGGAATCATTTTGAATGTCGGTGAAATCCGTCTTACTGCAGAGCTGGATGGTACCTGCTGCTCTGCCACACAGTGTGACATCTCCTCTGCTTGAGGCTCCTGGGTAGTTGGGACAAATCAATGTTTGGAAATATTTCTGATCATGTAGAAGAATGCAGAGAGTCTGGAAATTTGATGCATGTTTGATTTTTGTGTGCAGCAAGAACTTAAAATGTGTCTGATAATGGAGTAAAGGATGCAGATTGTGGTTCTGTTGGGTTTCATTTATAGATATTTTATTATTTTCATGCAGAAACGCTGCTTTGTAACGTTGAGCTTTTTATTTTTTAATTTTTTTCTTTCATTATGAACATTTTAATGCTGATAGTTTGAATGTCAAATCATCCAGAAAAGTATTTTAAATAGAAATGAAGCTGAGCTAAAATTAGTATTTGTGGGTCAGAAACTGATCGTTCAGTTTAGCTGAAGTGGATTTTTACCAGAACCTTTAAAAGATGTCAATATTCTCACAAAAGAAACCGAAGCCGTGATTTAGCTACAATAATGCATAAATGTTTTATTGTTTCATGAAAAAGATTCTGTACAGATTGTTTTACAAAAAGTCATCCTTAGATGTGACTTTTTTTTTTTTTAACTGGTTAATAACAGGTGCTATCAAACAAAACTACTTACAAACTGAATGGAAATGTTAACTGAATGCATACACTGTTGAGTCCAACCCGTGGTTCTGGTTCTGAGCGGGGAAGTGTGACAAAGCCTCGTAGGAAGACGGACCGCAGCGTCGTGTTTCCTTCTGGTTGAGACGGGTCAGCTCAGGTTCAGCACTCGGGTTCCCTCCGGGTCGTCCCGTCATCAGTAGTACGAGCTGAGGTGGGAGTGCGCGGTCGGGTGTCGGTTCATGGCCGACCCGGGGTAGATGGGGCTGCTGGCCGAGTTCCAGTATGGCGACGGGGAGCCAAAAAAGTTCCCGGGGGAGACGGACATGGGAGCGGGATGTCCGCCCATGAAGTTCATTTTGGGCTGGTGGCTGTGGTACTGCTGGACGTAAGACATCTCAGTCTGGTACTTGACGAGGCCGCTGTCCGCCCCGTGGTTCTGGTGCGCCTGCGAGATTCCCTGGAAGTCGAACTTGTAGGCGTAGCGCTTGCCGTGAACCTTGGTCATGATGTTCTTGTCGTAGTAGTAGCGCAGGGCGCGGCTCAGCTTGTCGTAGTTCATGTTGGGCTTGCTCTTGCGCTCGCCCCAGCGCTTGGCCACCTCATCCGGGTCGGTCATCTTGAACTCGCCGTTGGTGCCCTCCCAGGTGATGATGGCGGCGTTGTTGCTGTCGGACAGCAGCTCCAGCAGGAACTGCCACAGCTGGATCTGACCGGAGCCTGGCGGGAGACACGGAGCGTTAGGCCGAGGCGGGCCGACGGCGGTTTGGACCAAAACACTCCCTGATTTCTGAGCTCCAAGTCAAAAATTTACAAGAGAAAAGTCAGATTTTCTGAGCTAGTAAAGTCAAAAAATGTTCAAATGTCAAAGTTGACTTGATGAACTTGGAAAAACTGTTTGATTTAATAGAAAATTTAAGACACTAATATCTAAATTTGAGGGGGTTTTCTGGCAAACGTTCAACTTTGTTGAGTTTTAAAAAATTTTTTTTTTAGAAATTTCAAGATTTCAAAATTTCTGTTTGTTTTCAAGCTCAGAATCATTTTTTCTCACATTGTCGACTTTTAGAGCTCAAGGAATTTACTTGTTTTCTAGAATTTCTGAGTTTTTGGTGAAAATGTACTCCTTTCATCCTTATATCCACTATGGCCCTAATAAGCCGCCGTGCAGGTTTATTCCTTCTCCTCATCTTAAACCTTAAGCCACCTCAGACGGCTCTATCAGGTCAGAGGTTATTCATTTCACCAAATGTGACCTTTTCACTGTGAGGCTTGGAGGAGCATCAGGAAGCTGGGCAGAAACCTACCCACAGGCCTGTGAGCGCTGGGGTCAGGCAGCTTGTACGGACTTTGTTTGCCTGTTCGGTTCTTGGTTGAGCTCAGGACTTGGCCTTCTGTGAGGAAACAGAAGGGCAAACGTCACTTTGGTGAGATGGACGCCGGGTTTCGAGTCCGGCTGAATAGTCCGAGGTTTGTGAAATGAGCTGGAAGTGTCTAAACGGCCTCGATAAGAGCCGGACGGTTTCTCTACATGTGGCGGAAATGAGCTTCAATGCTTCCTAGATCATCTGAGGAAACGGCGGACCATCCTTCAGGGATTAAACTTTGAAGGAGATTATGATGTGACTGAAAGCAGAAGCAGTCGAGCTCCTGTGGATTGTAAATTTTCTCCTCGAAAAAGGTCAAAGGTTGAGGAGAACGTGATGGGATTGGAGGTTTGACTATTCAGCCGGATCCTTGGTCTTAACTCTGCCCGCCCTTTTCTTGCTTGTTTTAAGTTTTGAAATAATTTAGCCAAAGCAGACAGTGTAAAGGCCTCATTTGTTTCATGTTGGTGTTTTCTGTTGGCTGCTTTGGGAGCCTCACCTGGATTGGCCAGCCGGCTGCTGATCGGCCCCAACGTCTGATACGGGTCTGCAGAAACGAAAGCAACAGGATTTTAAACATTTTAACTTAATTATTCCTTCAGGTTTCACAAAGTTCTCATCCTGGATCTGATGAAATCGGGAAAGCTGGTTACCATTGTTTGGTTTTTTTCTGGTCATATCAAAATGAATTTATTTTGCAGTGGAAACAGTTTTTGCGTCATGAGTCACATGGTCAACAGCCAGATGTTGCTGCTGGCGCCATGAAGACAGGAAGCAGCAGTTTAATGACTTATCACATCAACAAACTTATTCACGTGTGACTTTAATTTTTTTAATGGATTTGCCACAATTGCATTTTTTTCACCATAGTGGAGCATTGACACAACGTTGCACAGATTTGTAATGGAAACGCAGCTTCCACCCTGACCGGCTCCACCAAGCTGATGGTCTGAGAGATTTTTAGGATCTTCTGAAATCAAGGCTTTTTATATCTTGGTCTCTGTTTCCCTGAAAGCCACCGTGGCTTTAGTGAAGTCAGAACCGGCTTGTACCTTGGATGAGTCTGGGTGTCGTATCCGTCACCCTGCTGTTGTGTTGGTGCTCGATCGGAGAACCTGGAAACCAGAAGATGTATGTATTACATATGGAGCTGTTTGCTCATCCGCTGCGAAACATTTTATGCAAACGTGGTTCTGTGTTCATGGGTGAGTGAAGCTCGCTGCCTACCTTTGGGCACCGTGGGCGTCATGGTGTTGGTCGGCCAGCTGTTCCTGCGGCTGATCTCATCAAAGCTGCTTTCTGCAGCAACACAAAGAGGGAAAAATGGATGAACTGGATGTTGGTGCCAAACGTGTTTGAAGTGACGCAGCTCTGCTGGGGAAGGAAGCAACCGGAGACCGACCCGATAAGAGCGGAGCTCTGAAGATGACCCAGACTCTCTTCTTGGGTGAGCCTGCTTTTGTTTCGGGCCACCAGCAGATGAAATGGATTGCGTCCCAGGAGCAGGACCCATACCCTCCATTTCCTGTGACGGCGCAGCTGTTTCCTGTCTGAAACTGGCTGTTGAGTTTTGGACTCGTCACAGTTTTTGTCAACAGTAGTTTGTGCCGTGCAAAGAAGCCCTTCAGCCCTTCGATACCGTGTTAACATGTTTCTGAAACTCAACATGTTATTCTTAGATCCGTAAATCAATCAAGAAAGTTCCTTACAGCTTTTCTCTGCGTTTTATTTCACACCAAACCGCGTGACTCACAGGAAATGGTGGCAGTTGTGAAATGCAGAAAGATCTTTTGCATGAATTTGAATTGTGCAAAGTTCGAAGTGACTTTCTTTCCCTTGAGGGGAAGTTCTTCTAATCCGTCCAGCAGATAGACGGGCCTGACGTGGAGACGTTCTGCAGCTCATCCTGCAGAACGTCATCCATTAGCACTCGATCTACCCCTGTTTAAATAAAGATGTTGGTTGATCTCTGTGCCCTTTGAGTCGTATTTAACTGAGCCGTACGTTTCCAGGATGTTACTCATTCTGCTCAAACGTGTGAAACTCGCCGCTGTCAGTGATTTCAGCTGAAGCTGCTGCCTGAAGTCTTCCTCCACACCTGCCAGGTAAATGTTCTGCAGAATGTTAAAACACTGAATCAGTGTTTGGGTGAAGCTGACCACAGACTGTCTTCCTCCATCTCACCCCAAACGAAGCCTCTGCTAACCTCAGTCTGTGCATCAGGAACCATTCTGTGGTCTCTGCCTTCTCCCTTTCCTGCCAGCTTCTCCATTAATTAACCTCCAATATTTGTCTTCTGTGAATGTCCAAACCCAACTTTTCCCACCGTTTGACTCCAGGAGCTTTAATTATTCAGTTCCTCCATTTCCTGCTTCGTTTTCTCACCAGGCGTCACAGTTTTGATTTGTGAACATCAGAGACGAAACAAAACCTCCAAATCACCACAACCAGTCCATCAAAGAGGATTAGACTCAATAGTTCATCATCAAGTCAGATTTCATTCAGAGTTTAGAGTCCAGCTAAACCTTCTAGAGAAACAGAAATTAGTTGAATTCCCAAAAGAAAAGACTAAATAAAATGTATTTAATTTCAATGTATTTAAGTGCAGTCTGTTTTCAGACTGGAAAATCTGAATCTTTTGACTAAAAACTTCCACAGGACATTTTTGTGTTGAATTAAAACAAAGTTTAATAATTTTGACTGTTTAAGAAGAAAATAAAATATGAACTTGAGATCTTAGAGAAACCTGGAAGCCAGTAACGGACAGAAGAATCCTGGCTGATACCGTTGGTTCTGGTTCTGCCCCAAACGGGTAATTTATTAAAAAATGTTCTTTAAATTAAGGTATGAATTCAAAGTGACATAAAGATGCTTAAATCATCCCAAACATTCAGAAAAGAGAAGTAGGAAAGTTCTCATGTTGAAAGACTAAACTGATTTTCTGCAGCTTTAATTGGTTTCTTGCTGCCAACATGCAGCTATAAATGTAAACAATATTAAACATAAATACTGTAGAGGCTGAATAACTGGGGGCCAAATGCCCATCATGCAACTGAGGGAAAAATTAGCTTGAACTCCTAAAATTGACCAGAGGATTTTTTTGTTTTCTGTTGGAACCTTTGCAGCTCCTCAGAAGCTAATATGAAAGGCTGCTTTTTGATTTTTGTGTGATGAACGTGGAAATCTCACCTGCTTTCACTTGCAGCCTGGGCTGTGGAGGCTGCGGTGGAGGCGTGTTGTTGGTGGGCGTTGTGGAGTACGAGAACGTGGGGCTACCTGAGGCGACACATGAAGGAGAAAACTGAAGTTTTTCTGCTCCAAATGTCTGAATCCAGAAACGAGCCGTTAGTTTGCAGCCTCAGCTGGAGTTACTTCTTGAAAAGCAGCTGAAGTGCGACTGTTGCAGTGATTTGCAGAAGCTGGATCAGCTGCATCGATGGTAGCATGACAGAGTCATGCAGCAAAAGTCACATTCATCATGAACCTGCATGTTTACCAGGCTGAGGAGTCGACGACCACAAACGTCGTTTCCAGTGCAGCAATTCACAACTTCATGCATCTGAAAACGTTCTGCTGCAAACACCTTCACACTGCCGTAGGTGAGAATGTTCAGTTTGATTTCTGCACTCATCAAACTAGTTTTAAATGTTTTATGATGTGCAAGAAAAACCTTTGTTTTTCTGCTGAATTACAGGTTAACATTAGTTTTCTAACCCTGAAGAACGCTCCAATAAAGACTCAACTGATCATCAGCTTTATCTCTGAATAATGAACCAGAGCAGGACTGTGGGGGTGCAGGGAGTCTTACTCTGCCGGAGGTAATTGAGGTGAGAGAGCAGGATGTCTGCGTTGTAGGCCGACGTCAGCCGCATCATGTCGTCTTTGGTCATCTTGCACAGCGCCTTGCCGTCCAGCGCCTGGAAGAGCGAGACGTCCACCTCTTCCAGGACGTACTCCTTGATGGCCCAGTCCAACCACTGCCGCACGTGGTCCTGGGTCCAAACCTCAGGGTCTGCGGAGCAGGAGGAGGAAGAGCTGCATGAACTCTGAATTATCAGAAAGTACTGAATAGAAACACTAACAGCAGAGGTTTTCTACTGAACACAAATAAGGTGCAAGCTGGACATGCTAATTCGTACTAATTCTGTATTTTGAGACACATTGACATCAGTGAAGTGAAACAAAAGGAGGAGTCATGCAGAGAAGCTGAGCAGCAGCAGCATGAAAGTGCTGAATAACAGCGGAAAACCCTGATGCTGATCATAACAATGAGCAGTGAAAAAAGTATCTGAGACTCCGCCCCTAACTTGCTTAGACCTGCAATATTTTATCAGTTCAAACACTAAACATGCCTCAATATGCATGAATAGACAGTAACATCTAGTCTTTATTTCTAAGTTAAATGAATGGTGAGCCGGTAAGTGCAGCCAATGTTACAGATTCAGTAACGTCACATTTAAGGATTTCAGCTGAACAAGCTGCACTGAGTTTTGACCGATGATAACAGGAAAAGAATCTCAAATGGCTACAAGTTGTGAAAACGGTTTGGAGTCATTTCTAAACATCCTGGCTTTAACTGGAGGTCTGGTTGTTTTAATAAATATTAAAACAATGGGCAAAATCTGCATGGTCTAATGGTGGAAAGAATATTTATAGATTCAAAGTGACTCATCTGCAAATCTAAGAACACTATGGGAAACATGGTGGTGGCAGCATCATGGTGTGGGACTTTACAGCTGCCAACGTTGACAGAAAACTTATTTATTTACTGAGTCAGAATCCTGATCCAACATCAAACTGGTTTAAATGGAAACAGGATGGAGATTAACTTGATTATTTAATAAAGATGTTGACTCATTCAGCTTGTAAAAGCACAATTTCTGATATTTTTGCAATTTTCTAAAAATATATTTTTATGCACATGAATTTTATAATTGTGTCATTTTTCCTTATAAAATTCTTCATTTTACATTGAAAAGTTCAAATAAAACAATTTTAGTCACAAAATGTTTGTAAAAAAAATTGGATCAAAAATGTACCCCAATATTTCAGATTATCAACATAATTTTAATATCAAACTAACCTGAGTAACGCATTAATTTCTATGAAGAGAAACAGACCATGAAAACTAAATCATCCTTCTGTTAATCATTAACTCTGATTTTTATAAATCTGTTTAATTTTCCTGATTAAAAGGTTAAAATATTCCATGTTAGTAGTTGGGTTTAGGGTGCACTTACTTTTCACATACAGCCTGATTGGTTTGGTTTATTAAATTAATCCATCATTTAATAATCAGCTTTTTTATTTATTTATGTTTCCTTCAGCATTTAGTGACCAAAAAGCAAAACTAAGAAAAGTCTGAGGGTGTGAATACTTTTTCACTGAACTGTGACTGAATTTCGACTGAGTTACAATTTAGTATGAATGAAGACATGATGAATGTTATCTGCACGTTGACTCATTACATCTCCTGTGGATTTTCTGTGGAATGTTTGAGCTTTTCTGCCAGTAAGACTTGAACTGGACCAGTGGAATGTTTCCAGTGTGATTCAGGACGCGGCTTTCCACAAGCGAACAATGCGGCCGTCATGTGAACGGCCCGTGGAGCTGGACGGCGGCTCGAGGGGCGCCACGCCCTGGGCAGCTGATTGTTTCGCTCAACACATGTCGCCTGACGCAACATCCGGCCATTATGGAGCAGAAAGACGCAGCTGGTGACTCAGTCTGAGGCAGGACAGAGCGACCCGCGGCTAAACTACACACAGCAAATGACAAACGATGTTTAAAACCTGGAATAAATCAGAAATGTTCCTATAAAGAAAACTGGAAATGCATCTGAAAACTTCCACAATTTATACCAACTTTTCTCCATATTTCTGTTTTTTATTTTTATCTAATTTTATAGTTTGATGTGTGCTGCTAAAGCTACAAGCTGCTCGTGTTTCTCATTTTAACGACAACTGGACCACAATAACAAAAACTGACACGTTTAAGGAAGTGAGGATTTCCACTGCAGGTTTTCACTAAAATACAGAAACAAGCTTTAAAAACTCGGCTAATTCTGGACTGAAGGTTTTCTGGCTGATGACATCACACCGGGCGGCTCTGGCTGATGACATCACACCGGGCGGCTCTGGCTGATGACATCACACCGGGCGGCTCTGGCTGATGACATCACACCGGGCGGCTCCACCCTCTGTAACTCTTCATGTTTGACTCTTAGTTTTAGTTTATTTATTTCAAAATTCTAATTTAATTTTAAACGAAGTAAAAACGTATTTCCTCCTTTCATTTATATCTTAAATTTTCGTATTATTTATTTAAAGAAAAACAAAATAGATACTCTGAGTTTCAGGCGTTAAGAAAAGTACAAATGTGATTAAAACCGGTGAAGAGTAAAGATGGACGTTGTTAGATCATGTGACCCGAGCCTGTTGTGATGTCATCAGAAGCAGAAGTTTTACAACAAAATGCAAAAACCAATGAAGAAACTGGCCTGGATGATTGTGGGAAACAAACCCTCAGATTTCTCCTGTTTGAGCTTTTTTTTATTTTTATTTCCCGTGTTTAACCAGGTGAACTGACATCCAGATCCCATTTTATCCCATTTATTTGTTTTTATTATCTGGATCGCTGCCGGGCTGGAACCGTCTGACAACACGAAGCGGTTCTAACTGGGAGTCCAGTTGGAGAACCGTCCACAGGCCGACCCACCAGAACCACTGCAAGAAGGTCGTCAGGAGCCTCAGTGCCTCAGTTAAGGTCAGAGGTCATGATTCAACAGTCAGAGAGAGCGGTTAGCTTCAGGGGCCGAAACCTTTTGGACTGATGAGTCTCATGATAATAATTAAAAAATATTTTTTGTTTTACTGTCAGGAAAAGGCCCGTCGCAATAATCAATAATCAACAATCAATAATCAGTAATGAAGAAATCAATTAATCACATGATAAATTGAAACAAACTCATTAATTTCCATTTACATGATTTATCTTTTTCTACCAAAAACTGGATGACAAAAATCTTCAGTCTGGTACTTTGGTCTCAACAAAGACTTTTATTTTGAAGGTCAGGTTTTTACAGGCACTAAATAATAAATTTGATTTAATGTTTCGGTTGTTTTGGCTTTTGATTTTGGATATTTAAAATGTCTCCTGCTCCCTTATTAAAAGTTTATTGATCTTTGATGATTATTACGTCACCATAATATTATTGAAATTGTCCCACAGCATCATTATTATCGTTTGTCTCAATAACTTCTGGGACGATTTATCGTCCAGCAACATTTATGTGACAGCTGCACTTTCATAAAATGATTTATTTTATTCTATGATTTATTAAGAAGCATCAGATGCAGGTTATTTATATTTATTTCTTTACAGAACAGAAAAGTGAAGCTGGGATGATTATAAACAATCATATCTGCGCCTAAAACGGTTCGACCCCGTGACGTCACGCTGCAGCAGGTTGAGCAGCAGCAGCCGCTGCAGCACGGGCTGCTGGAGGAGGATCAGTGACTCCTGGGAAACGGCGGCCTCACCTGCCGGGACGATGACCCTCTTCTCCTCGGTGGGGTTGCTGCTGGGCGGGGTGGCGGTCTGCGGGCTGACCCGCGGCTCCGGGTAGGACGCCTGGTACGGCAGCGGCGCCCCGTCGCTGCTCATGTGGCGGGACCGTTTGGTGACGCTGCAGTCCACCGGAGACCCGCGGCTGAAACACACCCGGTTCCCCTCATTACTGCAGGTGTTTGATCTGAGCTCATTAAACCCGGAGGGGGGAAAACTGCGGCTGCTAATCTCTGGCTGCAGAGAAGATTTTGCAATATTAGTGCATTTCCTGTTGCAGTTTTATCTGTTGGTGACAGGAGATAAAATTAGCTTCTATCTGAACTAAACTTTTCCACTGAGCAGGTGACCAACACAAAATGACTTGAACCACATAAACAAGGTTTATTTTTAGCCACCAACATTCACCACCAGAGGTTTGTCCTTTCCTTTGTCGACAGGTAAAAACTTCACTTCCTCAGTGTTAGTCATACTCTAGTGAAAATAATCTTTATCGATCAGTTATCATTAATTTGCTTCCGATGAAGCGCAGAGACATGAACTCTGTATCTGTCAGTTAGACATGAGAGCTGAGTCAGTTTTTTACTTCACAGGAAGTTTGATGTTCATGTTGCAGTAAAAGCAGCTGAAACATGGCAGCCATAAGAGTTACATGTTAACACACACAGATCAAATGAAGGACAATTCATTGAGATTAAACCGAGACTATTTATTCAAATTAGTATGAAAATAAATAGATTTTATTTACAACCATTAACTATTAAACATGTTAGTATTAAATGCATCCAGTTTTTATTTGTAAATTGTTGCAGCAGCAGGCTGTTAGTAATGGCTTCCTCTGATGGCCATAATGTGAATTCCTGCAGTTCGGGTTAAAAACAGAACAAAGAAACAATCGGATCCGTTTGGATCCTGAACAGTAAACAAAGAATTTACGTGTCTGGAAAAACCCGGGTGTCCACCATCCGGGAACCCGCCCCCCCGCCGCCGCCCCTCTGCGCGGCCCTGGCCTGACTCACCTGGTCCCGTTGACGTGCTCGGATCTCTTGCCGGGGTTCTGCGCCGCCCAGTCCGACTCGGCGGGCTCGGGGCTCGGCTTGGAGGCCTGGCTGAAGCCGCCAGGTGACGTCATCTCGCTCTTCATGTGCATGGCGGGCGCCGCAGAGAAGTTCGGCTCAAATATGGGCTGATCTTCAGTCACCACAGAAAGCGCTTCCTGTCCAACACAGAACCGGAACACGGTCAGGTCCATGAAGCCCAGTTTGGTCCCAACAGGTTTGAAGAGACTGAAGGCGGGTTTTATTTTGAGATCATCATATTTTCTCTGGTCATTTGGATAAAAATTAGAAAATTGAAGGTATTTTTTCAAAATTCATCTAAATATGGTTTTCTAAGTTTTTAACAGAATACATTTTAAATTTAAATACATTTCAGTTCATTGTTCTGAATTTTATAAAGTTTTTTCCCGCTAACTAAAGACGTTAAAATATGAATTTACTTTTAAACAATTCAAAAATTTCTGGGGAATAATTAGTGGAGATTCAGGGTTCAGTGAAGGGAACCGGATCAGGCGTGGCACAACTCTGCCGTGTCCCTCCCCTTGTGCCTGTTCTCTGTCTCACTTTGTAGCATAGCAAAGGAGGAGCTAGCTTGTGAATGCGTTAGCGTAAAAACGCTCGACCTGCTTCCCGTTATTCACATTAACAGGTTCTGATTCTTCTGTTTTCCCACATTAGAGTTCAGAAACACAAACATCCCACGATAGCTAACGGCTAATCAGCTACAGGCTCTTTGGGTTTTAAACAGAAATGTTATAATAATTTTTAATGATCAAAAAAAAGTAATAAGTTAAATCATTTGAAGCCCTGTAATATTTTAGCTATTTGACCTGTGTGGAAAAAGACTGGAGCTGTTTGAAGACGATTTGGTTTCTGTGCTGCTTAGGCTAACTGTTAGCTTTAGCTAACAGCTCATCTGTGTTTATTTTGCTTTTTTGTACTCAGAGTTTCCTTTAAAGATACAAATATTCTAAAATGTCGATTAATAAACACGACTTCCACAGGTGACAGACTGGATCAGTGGCAGATGTTGAACGGTTCGGATTCAGCTGATCAACAAGTTCAGCAGAAAATGAAGTGAAATGAGTCATTTTTATGGGTTTGGGTTTTCAATCGAAACTTGGACTGGACCGTGACTTCTGACTAATAAAAACATGAACTTTAAAAGTGTGTAATGGTAAAGGAAGTGTTCTGTGTTGCTGGGTGTTTAGGGTTGGGTTAGGCAGGATCCCAGTGAACTGGAGCCGCTCACCCGGCCTGACCTCCAGGTCCAAACTGTTGGGTTTATCCCAGTAAAGTAACTGGGCATTTTCATACCATCTTGTGTGGCTCATAAATTACCACTGGGGAAATTGAAATGAATGTTTCAACATGTTGGGTCTTATTGGAGGTCCGCCATCTTTGATTTCAAAATGGACGCCATTTTTATTCCAGTTCTGTTTCTCAGTATATTTGAAGTTGACCCAAACCTTAGAAAGGTCATGAACCCTGGGAAACTATCTGAGGTTTTTGGGTTTCTGCATGAAATGAAAAATAAATCATAAAACTGTTTTCTGTCTGTTTTTCTGAGAAAAACATGTTGGGTTTTGAAAGCTTGTACTGTTATCGCCATGGAAACTATCTCTGGCAGGTTACAGGAAATGATGAAAGTCAGACTTTTCTGAATAAATGAAGATTTATTTTGATAATTAAAGTCGGCCGTTTTTAGACTTTATTTTTTCTTTTCCTTGAATGAATATTTAAAAACTGTTGAAAGTTTCTTTCGACCAGAGTGACTCCGTGGTTCTGATCAGCGCCGAACCGGACCAGGTGGGTTAGCTTTCTCACCCTGACCTGAACCGAGCCGCCGTCTGGAGATCCAGATGGAGGTTCTGGTTCTGTCTGGTCCAGTTGCTGCACCAGAACCACATGAACTTGTCTTTCCTGACAGGCTGCGGTTTAATGTCAGTAAATTAACCGTTTCTTCAGACAAACACAGTGAGAAGGTTCTGGGTACTCCAGCTGCCTCCCAGTCCAAAAACACCACTGACAGATTAACTGGGATTACTGGGGTTAATTCTGTTTGACTGATTTGGACTTTGGACCTGCCTTCAGTTGGTTCCGGTTACAGATTTGGAAGACCTGACAGAAAATCATCAGAGGCTTTGTCTTGACGTTTCGGTCCACTCCGAGTTAAAACCTGTCGGCTTCGTTTCCTCTGAACGATGGAAGGAGACTCTGCTGAACTGCTGGAGGTTTTCAAGCATCTAAGAAAAACTCTGAGCAGCGACGTGAGACGTTTGGTGCTCAGAAATAGTGTGAAAGCAGCCAGCAGGTTTTCTAATCTCACATGACATCAGTAACCTTAACCACACTTTTATTTAGTCGTTAGGATCGAGGGTTGCTGCGGGGGGAGGGTGAAGCTCAGGGCGGAGTCTAATTCAGATTTAACTCCGTCTTCCTGTGTTCCTCCACAAACCGCCCTGAGATGGCACTTCCATCCAGCGGCCCGTTCTTCTTCTCTACTCCTCAGATGGAGGCGATGGGGGGAGGGGGGCGATGCGTGTTTGTTTAGAGGAGCCCAGCATTGTCTTCAGGCCTCGTACGTCAGCGCTGAGCTCTTTCAGTGGCCTGCAGGAAGCCGGGCCGCCATGTGCACAGGAACCTTTTGGCACAGGCCAAGGGAGAGGAAATGGAGGGGAGGGGGCACAATGTACGAATGTGGGTCATTTTAAAGCTGCAAAACAACTCTGAAAAAAGGTGGTGGGGGGAGAGGGGCTCATTGGACAGAAAGGAGAGCTCAGCCCGTTTGAAGTGCCGCCATGGCATTGTTCTCTCTTTGTGTTGTTGTGTTTTTAGCTCAGTTGCTGCCTGAACGCTGGAAACCACATCTTACTGCCTGGCACCAGCCGTTCAGGCGGCTCCGCAGCGCTGCAGTGTGTGTGATCACACACTGCTGCAGGCTGCAGCTCCTGGCTCTGCTTCAGCTTCAGCTTCAGATGAGTTGATGATGCAGTAACTCGTCCTGTGAGGCTCCGCCCCCTGCAGGTTGACCAGGCAGCACCTGCTGCAGGCCTCAGACATCCTGCAGAGGCCTGATAACATGTTTCAAACGAAACGTCATGTTGCTTTATCAACGTATCGGAGCTCAGTGAGGCCTGAACGATGACTTCTTTGTTCAGAAGCAGCAGACCCGACATGGCCGGGTTCATGAGATCAGCAGAAGTTCAACTTCTAGAACCTTAAGATCCATTAAACCCAGAAAGATCCAGAGCTGCTCAAATAAGAGCTACAAAGGTTTTCTAGGTTTTAACTCGGCTGAACCCTAATGTTCAGTCGATGCTGTTGAACCAAAGAACCCCACTCCTAAACACACACACACACACGCACGCACACACACACACGCACACACACATACGCACACACACACACACACACGCACACACACACACACACATACGCACACACACACACACACACGCACACACACACACACACACACACACACACACGCACACACACATACGCACACACACACACGCACACCCACACACACACACACACACGCACGCACACACACGCACACACACACACACACGCACACCCACACACACACACGCACACACACATACGCACACACACACACGCACACACACACACGCACACACACACACACACGCACACACACATACGCACACACACATACGCACACACACACACACATACGCACACACACACACGCACACACACACACATGCACACACACACACACACACACGCACACACACATATGCACACACACACATACGCACACACACACACACACACACACACAGCTAAGGCTGATCTGTGATTCAAGCCGTTGCATCAGAATGTGGAGATGTGTAATTTTTGCGCAACAATTCTACAAACTACAAACTAGAGCAAATTTTATATCATATTTAAAATTAAAACATTTTTAAACTTTACAAAATAAAAGACATTTGTAAACATTTTCACCTCCAAACCATCTAAACTTTTAGTCTGAAGGTTTTTCCATGTTTCAGGGTTGATCAAACTTTTTCTGATGTTTTGATTAAATTAAAATCATCTCAAAGTTTTTCAAGTTTTCAAACTGCTTGAATTTTTTTCTCATTTCTTCACATCAAACTTCAGTGATTTTACCAGACGAGCACAAAGTGGAGTCGAAGGAAATGATTCATGGTCTTCACAGTTAAAAAAACAAAAAACAATCTGAAAAGTGTGGTGTGCTCCCCTGAGCGGACAGTTTACAGAACCGCCTGGTCCGATCTTTTCTTCAGAACCTCAGGCAGACTGGATGGAGACCTGAACGTCTCTCCTCAGATCCTCAATGGTGTTTAGGGCTGGGCTTTGACTAGGCCATTCTGTAGTTCTGGCAGCCATCCCACAGCATGATGCTGCCACCACCATGAGGAGAGATGTGCCGTGTTGAGGTTCGGTTGTAAACCGAACTTCTGGCCTAACATCCAGGGTTGCCATGGTTACCTGACCTGCTGCTGGTTCTGTAATGTTCCAGCAAACAGAAACTTTTCTCTCTAACGTCACAAACGGAGCAAGAATCAACGAGTTTCTGCTAAACTTTCATCTTTGATTAAAAAAACTAACCTTGAAAGTTGCACTGCCAAGTTAAACAGGAATCTGGTGACTCCATTAATGTTTCTATTGTAGATGAATAAAAATCAACTGATGCTCCAGGTGAAGGTGTGTGTGTGGATACACACACATTTTACTCAACAGAACAAGAAACGACTGAAGAGTAAAAACTATTTGGTAAAAAAGCAACACAAGTAACAGAGTAACTGATGGAAACATCAATTATTTAATATTTCAAAATTACGTCTTCAGATGGAGTAAAATATAAAGTTATGTGGAGATTTAAAATGAAGATGAAAATAATTCATATAGATTATATATTTATAAAGTAACAAAATTAGGCAAAAAAAAAAAAATCAAAATTTAATTCTTTCAAAATAAAGTTTATAAAACAAACCTGCAGGTTTGTTCTACCTCCAGTGAACCATTTTACACTAATGATACTTCATAAAGTTACTCAAGTAAAAGAAAAAAGTATAAAAACAATTAAAAGTATTTTTCCTCTAAAACTAACAGAGCTGCAGTTTCCAGCTGACCGGTCAGTAACCGGTCAGTAACCGGTCAGTAACCGGTGATAATCGGTGATAATCGGTCAGCTTTCCTCTGCCTGCAGCCTCTCCACCCTGCAGAAGTGAAACTTTGGCCTGAAGTCCTGATAAAAACTCTTTGTGACTCCAGACTGAGCAGAGCAGTGAAGCCCTCAGGAGTTTCCTTCTTTTAACAGAACTTTATGGAGTTTTGCCGTTTTGCTCTGCAGAGTGAAGGAGGAATCAAACCTGCGCCTTCATCTGCGTCTCTCTGCACATTGATACAAATATACCAAACTGTGGCCTGACCGCCGATGCCACAACTGACTTCCTGTTCAATGTGTTTCAGGCTGTTGCTCGGTGACACAAAACAACTTTATAAAAAACAACATGACCCTGTTGAGGCAGAAACTGATGTCCTAAAAATGCTCCGCGCCTGAACGCGCAGCGCTGCAGTGCGACACGTTTCACCTGCTGCAGCACAAACACCGAGTCCTGCGTGGAAACACTGAGACAACATGGCAGGTTGTATCATGCATGTCGGCCAAAGCGGCAGCAGCAGAAGCTGCAGCAGAAGCTGCAGCAACCAGATGTTTGACGACTCAGATCAGCAGCGAGTCTCTCAGTGAACTTTAGGATCGAGAAGCAGAAAGAAGCAACAACACAGCTAACAGTTTTAAAGCATAATTTTTTTATTATATTCCTGGAAAATATTTAATTATTTTATTTTTAAAAACATTTTCTAAAGCTTCTCTTTGTCGTCAGGGTAAATTTAGTTTTCATTTATGTTCTAGTTTATTTAAAATCATATAGTTTCCTTATTTTATTACAATAACCTACTTAAAAATGAGTTTTGAATAATTGAATCTATAAATTTTTATACGAATTTTACTAGGAAATGTATTAATTTATTTTTTAAATTGTCAGAAAAGACATTAAAAAAACAATTTGACGTTTTTAAATTTAGAAATATTTATAGCAAGATATAATAATAATAATAATAATAATAATAATAATAATAATAATAATAATAATAATAATAATAATGGAAAGTTTTACCACTCATTTCTTTTTTTTGTAAATAAATAAATCAATAAATAAATAATTGCCTGAGTTTCAGAACAACGTGTGCGTTAAAGCCGCAGCAGTGAAGAAGGAAGGACTTCCTCCTCCTCCTCCTCCTCCTCCTCCTCAGCAGCTTGTGGTTCAGTTTTTCTTCTTGCATAAAAACCGCTTTCATATCCATCAGTTTGTGACACTTTTAGGTCATCGAGTCTTTAGTTTTCACACTGAGATCTGCTAAAACAACAACAAAAAAGATGCATTTCTGCTGCAGCTTTTTTCAGACACATCGAGTGAAAATGTTCTAGATCAACTGAAGGTTCTGGATTCGATTTTATTTTAAGAAAATATAAATTATTTGAGGATTTTTTTTTTCTCTTTCTGAATCTGAAAGTTTGATTTCAGGTTCTGAGATCCTTGTTTGGATTTTGAAAATGTTTGAACTAATTAGTTCCTGTTGTGATTAAGGCTGAATTTATTGAGCAAATGGAGGCAGGAGAGGCCTCAGAGGGAGTTGTGTAAAGGCGCAAAAAGCAGAAGTAAAAGTCGCAGCGAGCTGAGTGTGCAAAAGGCCTGAGCGGCAGCGCGGCTTTCTGCGGGCTTTTCTCTGCGGCCCGGTTCGGTTCGTCCACCAACTCTTTCTGCGCGGCCTTTGTTGCCTTTCTGATTTTTTTTTAACAGTGTGTAAATGTGTGTGTGTGTTCTCGGGTCCAGGGTGCGGAAATGTGTGCGGAAAGTCTGAGGTTTGAGACAGGAAGCCTGCAGAGTTCAGATAACGACACCTGACAGGCGCTCCAGTTTGCAGCCATAAATTCTTCTTAAAATAAACCCGCAAACACAATAAGAATAATCATCTGGAAAATAATAATCAGCCAACATTCCCGGAGCCACAGCAGAAAGTAGGAACAAGTTCAAATGAAATGAAGTTAAATCACACGCTGTTAAATCCAACCGAACCCAGAAATGGGTCAGAACCTTTTAGTTTGTAGAAAAGAAAACACGAAACGAGACAAAAAATTAGTTCCTCAATCTGAGGGATTGTTTTGTAGAGAAACTTTCATTTTCTGATGTTACATGAAAATATTACAAATGATTTTAGTTCAACCCGATAAAATCATCTCCAAATAATACTAAATAAATCATTAATTTAGTTTTAAATTAAACGGTTTACATTTTATTTATAAGAAAACTGAAATAAAAATATCATTTCCATCTGCTGTGAATATTTTAGCTGAAACTCAAACTGATACATTTAAGATGAACTTCTACATTTTTCACTTTTTCTCCTTATTACGCAAGAAGCAGCTTTGAGTTTAAAATAGATAAAATAATTTTGGACCCGCAGCGCAGAGCGCATGGAGCCGCATGGAGCCGCATGGAGCCGCATGGAGCCGCATGGAGCCGCATGGAGCCAGACAGGTGGACCCGACAGGTACGAGCTGACAAATACCAGTTAGCTGCTGGGAGCGGACCCCCCCCCCGCTCCGGTTCGGTCCATGATGCCTTCAGGGACACCTGCTCTGCGCGCATCTGGCACCTCCCGCGGCCCTTCGGGGGCCCATTTTCCATTAAGTCCAAAAACAAAATAATAACTGAAAAAAGCTGAGTGAGATTCACGCTTCGTGTTTCTGAAAGTGGCTCCGTGGACGGCGAACACGCAGAACCCAAAAGACAGAAAGGGAGAGAGAAAGACGCGCAAACTTGTTCAGATTCCGCTTTTTACGCGCGCAGCCGGCCACCAATTAGTGTTTTTATCTGAGTGTAAAGATGCAGCGGTTAGTTGTGTTATTATAGAGCCGACATACAACCACGAACGGGAAGGAAGAGGAAATTTTGTAGCAGAAGGAAAGAGTGGGGAGCCTCTCTCACTGCGCAGTCTGCTGCGGCCGCCCGCCGCCTCCAGCGGCTCCGGCGGCGCCTCTTACCTTTATGGAGCAGTCCATGTCGGCAGCAGCGGCAGCAGCCTCCAGCCCTCTGGCATTTAGTCGGTTTGAGGAGAAACTTGGAACCAATTCAGCCTCTGACCTCAGTTCACTTCATGCAGCCTTGCATTGCCTCTGTGGCGCAAACCATTGCACTCAGTTTCTGCTGCGCGCTCTAACCGGATGACAGCTCGTTTTTTTCTCGCTCTCTCTCTCGCCCGCTAAAATTGGGAAGTGAAGTCACTCTGAACCTCCTGCTCACAAAGAACAACAAAAGCCGCTTTTTAAACCGAGCAGGAGTTTATTCAGCTTTCTGGGGAAATAATGTTGGACCTGCAGCCAGTAAAACACGTTTCAATAAAACTTCTACTTTATTTATTTATCTAATAAATGTAGATTAAAATGTGGAGCAGCTTAAAGAGACGGTGGGCTTGTAGAGTCTAAGGAAGTGAAAATGCTCAGTGAATGGATGTGTCATCAGCAGGATGATTATTAAATATAAGCTCTTCAATCCCCTTCCATCATGTGCTCACATTATGTTTTCATTCATTCAGTTCTTCCAGACATGCCTTCCTCTATGAACACATGAAAACAGAATTCATGCTTTAACCTGAAACTCATAAAATACATGAAAAATATTTATAAATGTATTAAGTTTTTTCCTGCTTTGGCATTTTATGGAGCGTTTATCTATAATAATCATCTGGATCTGAGTCTGAGTGTTTATTTATGGTTAAAACAATAAAATTGTTAAAAATTATATTTTTGCTGCAGGAGAAATAAAACATCTCAGCTTTGACTTTGTTTGCTTTAAAGCATCTGAGCTCCTGGTTGATCAATAAATGATAATAAAACGAGTTCTGCATGAACAACAACAATAAAAGTTGCCGTTAGACACAGACGGGTAGAAAAGGACAGACTTCCTCAAGCTGGAACCAAATATGTGGTCAGTTTCTTCTTGCACAAACCGCCAGTTTTTAACCCACTTCTAGGTCACCATGTCATTTTCTCACCTACGATGCAAAAACAGAAACTGTTCAAATGACTCTCAGGTTACACAATCTATAATGAACCAATAAACGATCAATTCTGATTATTTCTCTGAGTTTTAATGACAGAATCCAGAAGAGAAAAACAGAACCTGAGAGACAAATCGTCTGCGAGTTCATCATGTTTCCTTCATGTTTCCTTCATGTTTCCTCCATGTTTCTTTCATGTTTCCTTCCATGTTTTCCTTCATGTTTCCTTTGTGTTTCCTTCATGTTTCCTTCATGTTTCCTTTGTGTTTCCTCCATGTTTCCTTCATGTTTCCTTCGTGTTTCCTTTGTGTTTCCTCCATGTTTCTTCATGTTTCCTTTATGTTTCCTTAATGTTTCCTCCATGTTTCCTTAATGTTTCCTTTGTGTTTCCTTCATGTTTCCTCCATGTTTCCTTAATGTTTCCTTTGTGTTTCCTCCATGTTTCCTTCATGTTTCCTTTGTGTTTCCTTCATGTTTCCTTCATGTTTCCTTCATGTTTCCTTTGTGTTTCCTCCATGTTTCTTTCATGTTTCCTTTATGTTTCCTTAATGTTTCCTCCATGTTTCCTTAATGTTTCCTTTGTGTTTCCTTCATGTTTCCTCAATGTTTCCTTCATGTTTCCTTCATGTTTCCTTCATGTTTCCTCCATGTTTCTTTCATGTTTCCTCCATGTTTCCTTCATGTTTCCTTCATGTTTCCTTCATGTTTCCTTCATGTTTCCTTTGTGTTTCCTCCATGTTTCCTTCATGTTTCCTTTGTGTTTCCTCCATGTTTCCTTCATGTTTCCTCCATGTTTCCTCCATGTTTCCTTTATGTTTCCTTAATGTTTCCTTTGTGTTTCCTTCATGTTTCCTTCATGTTTCCTCCATGTTTCCTTCATGTTTCCTCCATGTTTCCTTAATGTTTCCTACATGTTTCCTTCATGTTTCCTTCGTGTTTCCTCCATGTTTCCTCCATGTTTCCTTCATGTTTCCTCCATGTTTCCTTTGTATTTCCTTCATGTTTCCTCCATGTTTCCTTCATGTTTCCTCCATGTTTCCTCCATGTTTCCTTCATGTTTCCTCCATGTTTCCTTAATGTTTCCTTACATGTTTCCTCCATGTTTCCTCCATGTTTCCTCTCATGTTTCCTACATATTTCCTTCATGTTTCCTTCATGTTTCCTTCATGTTTCCTTCATGTTTCCTCCATGTTTCCTTCATGTTTCCTTAATGTTTCCTCCATGTTTCCTTCATGTTTCCTCCATGTTTCCTTAATGTTTCCTACATGTTTCCTTCATGTTTCCTCCATGTTTCCTTCATGTTTCCTACATGTTTCCTTCATGTTTCCTCCATGTTTCCTTCATGTTTCCTTAATGTTTCCTCCATGTTTCCTTCATGTTTCCTTAATGTTTCCTCCATGTTTCCTTCATGTTTCCTCCATGTTTCCTTAATGTTTCCTTAATGTTTCCTTCATGTTTCCTTTGTGTTTCCTTCATGTTTCCTCCATGTTTCCTTCATGTTTCCTTTGTATTTCCTTCATGTTTCCTCCATGTTTCCTCCATGTTTCCTCCATGTTTCCTTCATGTTTCCTCCATGTTTCCTCCATGTTTCCTCCATGTTTCCTTCATGTTTCCTCCATGTTTCCTTCATGTTTCCTATGTTTCCTTCATGTTTCCTCCATGTTTCCTTCATGTTTCCTACATGTTTCCTTCATGTTTCCTTTGTATTTCCTCCATGTTTCCTTTGTGTTTCTTTCATGTTTCCTCCATGTTTCCTTCATATTTCCTTCATGTTTCCTTCATATTTCCTTCATGTTTCCTCCATGTTTCCTCCATGTTTCCTTCATGTTTCCTACATGTTTCCTTCATGTTTCCTTTGTGTTTCCTTCATGTTTCCTTTGTATTTCCTTCATGTTTCCTCCATGTTTCCTTAATGTTTCCTCCATGTTTCCTTCATGTTTCCTTTGTGTTTCTTTCATGTTTCCTCCATGTTTCCTTAATGTTTCCTTCATGTTTCCTCCATGTTTCCTTTGTATTTCCTTCATGTTTCCTCCATGTTTCCTTTGTATTTCCTCCATGTTTCCTTTGTGTTTCTTTCATGTTTCCTCCATGTTTCCTTCATATTTCCTTCATGTTTCCTTCATATTTCCTTCATGTTTCCTCCATGTTTCCTCCATGTTTCCTCCTATGTTTCCTCCATGTTTCCTCCATGTTTCCTTATGTTTCCTTCATGTTTCCTTCATGTTTCCTTTGTTTTCCTTCCATGTTTCCTTCATGTTTCCTCCATGTTTCCTTCATGTTTCCTCCATGTTTCCTCCATGTTTCCTTCATGTTTCCTTCATGTTTCCTCCATGTTTCCTTCATGTTTCCTCCATGTTTCCTCCATGTTTCCTTCATGTTTCCTTCATATTTCCTTCATGTTTCCTCCATGTTTCCTCCATGTTTCCTCTATGTTTCCTCCATGTTTCCTCCATGTTTCCTTCATATTTCCTTCATGTTTCCTTCATATTTCCTTCATGTTTCCTCCATGTTTCCTCCATGTTTCCTCCATGTTTCCTCTATGTTTCCTCCATGTTTCCTCCATGTTTCCTTTGTGTTTCCTTCATGTTTCCTCCATGTTTCCTTTGTATTTCCTTCATGTTTCCTTCATGTTTCCTCCATGTTTCCTTCATGTTTCCTCCATGTTTCCTCCATGTTTCCTTCATATTTCCTTCATGTTTCCTCCATGTTTCCTTCATGTTTCCTTCATGTTTCCTCCATGTTTCCTCCATATTTCCTTCATGTTTCCTCCATGTTTCCTTCATATTTCCTTCATGTTTCCTTCATGTTTCCTCCATGTTTCCTTCATGTTTCCTCCATGTTTCCTCCATGTTTCCTTCATATTTCCTTCATGTTTCCTCCATGTTTCCTCTATGTTTCCTTCATGTTTCCTACATGTTTCCTCCATGTTTCCTCCATGTTTCCTTTGTATTTCCTCCATGTTTCCTTTGTGTTTCTTTCATGTTTCCTCCATGTTTCCTTCATATTTCCTTCATGTTTCCTTCATATTTCCTTCATGTTTCCTCTATGTTTCCTCCATGTTTCCTTTGTGTTTCCTTCATTTTTCCTCCATGTTTCCTTCATGTTTCCTCCATGTTTCCTTTGTATTTCCTTCATGTTTCCTCCATGTTTCCTCCATGTTTCCTCCATGTTTCCTTTGTGTTTCTTTCATGTTTCCTTCATATTTCCTTCATGTTTCCTTCATATTTCCTTCATGTTTCCTCCATGTTTCCTCCATGTTTCCTCCATGTTTCCTTCATGTTTCCTCCATGTTTCCTTCATGTTTCCTCCATGTTTCCTTCATGTTTCCTCCATGTTTCCTCCATGTTTCCTCCATGTTTCCTCCAGGTTTCCTTTGTTTTTTATTCATATTTGTTGTTGTTGTTCCTTGAATTGCCACAAACCATAAAAATGAAATCAAATACCTGATCGATCCAAAACATCAATAGTATTGATACCAAGTCTCTGTTTTATTGAAACCTTTGGTAAGATCAATACTTTACTTGAAATTTGATTGAATTTTTTCTTGTAGTTGATCAGCTCTACTTTATAATTATATTTTGTGCATATTTTCTCTCAGATGATCATTTTTTGCACTTTATTTATTTCCCCATTCATTCACTTCCACTGTAAAAACACAACCATTGACCGAACTGCTGGACGCCACGACCAGAAATAAAAATAGAGAACAAATGCGATAACTGTAACTATAAAACCGACACGTCAAGCTGAGTTAAAAGTCAGAGAGAAAATAATCATTTTTAAGAAAAAACTTAAACTCATGAAGAGACTCAGTTTGTCTGACATGTAAATGTAAACTAGATGTTTTATTGTTTCTGTTTTTATGAAAGTATGAAGGTGCGGCAAGTCAGCGGTGAGCTTGTAATGTTTGGCGCATCCGGGGTCAAAGGTCAGGTACAAAAACCTCTAATTCAAGATTAGCTCCTGCTTGTTTCCATGGCAACGCAGCTCTAAAACGATGAAGCAGAAACCTGTCTGTGTTCCTTCAGGAACCACCTGCAGGTTCCAGATGAAACGATGATTTTATGATTTCTTTGGAATTTCTGATGGGAAATTCAATTTAATAAACTGGATCAACTGGATCAAACAGGTTCTGTTTCTGCAGGATTTTAGTTAGTTTTCCCTGAAGACTTAAAGTCCAAAAATAAATGTGGAGAACTTTTGATCCAGAGAACTTTGCCCGTTTACAGGAAAGTCTGAATTTCAGGAAGGAAAAAGAAGAGCCGTCTGCCGATGAAGACTTTAACTCAATGTTTATTTCCTGCTTTTTCTTGTTTTAAAGTTTTTTCTCCTCAGTAGTTTTCCAGGTTCCTTTCTTCTCTTATTTTTCCTGTCTGGAACATTTGTTTCCCGTTAAGGATTCATTTCTGCAGCCGATGCGTCAGAGGAGGAAACTAATCCGGAACCAGCAGGAGGAAAGTTTGCTCCAGTTTCAGTGATGCTGCCAGGATTTAAGCAGCATCTGCAGCAGCACAAAGAGAAAACTCCAGAGCTGCAGCCACAGAGAGGAGAACCGAACGGACCCGTCCGCGAGGCTGAGCCTCACGTTGGCTTCAGAGACCAAGGCCACGGCTGGACCTTCAGGCCTCTGTTACCGGGCAGATTTCCAACACAGAATTTACAGAACGAATAATAAAAAGAAAACAGAAACAGACAGAAAAAAAAACAGTTTTAAGCAAAAATACTTGAGACATAGCAGTTTATGTTAGAGTGAGACCTCTTGTTCATACACCAGCTTTGCTGTTCTAATTTTATATAATATAATATAATATAATATAATATAATATAATATAATATAATATAATATAATATAATATAATATAATATAATATGTAAAAAATTAAACAATGCAGATTATTTTACTTATAAAACATTTTACATTTTCCAGTTGAACGTTTTCATCATTTTTAAAGGTTGACATAAATAAATTCCTCAATTCTGTTGAAATTTGACTTATAAGTTCATTTTGTCTCATTTCACACGTTTGAAGATATTTGGACCAGAAACTAAACAAACACACTATGTTTATATTATATGTTTTTACAGTGCAGACAGATTTCATATATATTAAAAAAAAACATTTGTTGAACAGGTGAGAAAAAAAATGTATTTAAAAAAATTACAAACTAATTTTGTGAGCCGCCAGTTTAAATCAGTTTTAGCAAAAAGGTTTCACATAAAAACGACAAATGTGCAATAATCTTTAAAAGTAAAATGATTTGGATCGAGTCCCCTGCTGTCCTCCTGTCCCACAGATTCCTCTTTTTGCTTCTTAATCTCTTGCTGTGGATTTTTTTCCTCCTCGTCACGACTCCTGTCTGTGCACGACGCTGCGCCGCCGCGGTTTTCCAGATGCCGCCTGCCCCTGCGCGTGCGCGTGTCCCTGTGGCTGTGTGTGCGCATGTGCGTGAGCGCGCGCAGCAGAACGTGAGACTGTTTGTTTACTCAGGTCTCCGGGGTCAGCCTTATCTCCTGCAGCCACTCACGCTGTGATTCTAACTTTCTACAGCAACTCCTTCTGTGAGTGTGTGTGTGCGTGTGTGTGCGTGTGTGTGTGTGTGTGCGTGTGTGTGCGTTTTACGGGCCATTGTTTTGTCAAATGGTTTTAAAAGATCCAGGGATTTTTTCTGCTCTTGGCCTCCACCTCATTAAAAAACGCTCTGATTTCAAACAGGCGCAGCTGAAATGTGTTAAAGACATTCACACACACACACACACACACGCACACACACACTGAGTGACACTCTGTAGAAGGTCAGACTTCATGATATCTGGACCATAATGTCCCTTCAGGCTTTTATTAAAATACAGTCAAATAAAATTAAAGCACCATTAAGGTGAAGCTCTTCATGCATTTAAAGGTTTACTTTTTAGAATTGATTTATTTCTGTTTAGTTTTCACTGAAATAGAGAAAGTTTTTAATTCATTCATTTAATTCAGTTTTTTGTTACCAATTAAATAATTTAAGTCAGAACTGGATTCTGATGTTAGGGTTTAATTTAATGGAGATTTGCTGCTTTCTCAATAGTTTTATTTTGAGTTGGAGAAATAATTTCTGCTGAAAGAGTTTCTCATGTTTATTTCATTTCTATTTTTGGAAAATAATTAAAAATAAATCAGACATAATAACATCAGAACTATGACTTTTTTAACCTGATAAATAAACATTGACAAAGAATCTCATTGATTTCAGAAGCACAAAAGAAACTTATTTGTTTTAATTGGTCTGAGATTTTTCAGATTCTTTTTGAACCATAAAGAAACATTTAATACATTTTAATCAGATTTGTTATTCATAATCATAATAAATAAAATAACCCATCAGTTCCAGCCGTTTTATTCTCTAAAGAGAATTTGAAAACTCGTCAATGTGTTTCATAAATAATCTTTACATCATGCAACAATATGAAGATATAAATATATGTAAAAGTGTAAATTTAATAATATCCAATGAATTAAATAATCTCACTGATGATCAAACTTCACTTTCTGTTTCTGTAATTATTACATTTAATTTATGAATATTCCTCCACAAACCTTTAAACATCACAAGTTTTAAATCTTTTTCTTCATCAGCAAATCAAGTTTTTCTCTGATGTTTCCTGGATTTATTTTCTGTAGAGTATAAAATGTTTCAGCCCAGAATCACCTCAACTCTAATGTAAATGTTACCTTTTTTATATTAAACAGTAAATTTCCTTTTATTCTCTATTGTTTTATCCTATTTTACACTTTCATATTGGAGATGATCAAATATAATCTTAAAAGTTTGAAATGTCTCTTTAGTGAGCAGAAGCTGTAAATCAGACACCAACTTCGGTCCAATTAAAACACATTTATGATGAATGAAGCTGCAAACAATAAAAAACAGAAAACTGTTTTTTCTCCAAATCTTTGCGCCTCTGCAGACATGATGACGCCCTGAGCGTCAGCCACATCTGAAAAATGAGCAATAAATAATGAGTGTAATGATCATGAGTTTCTGCTCCGGTCGCTGTTGCTGCTCTGATGTTGCCTCCACCCAACACCACCCGTCAGCGGGTTTCTTCTTTAATATTTCTAAATGTTTCCTCATAAATGTATCCAACATGAGGCTGAATTATAAAAACCCAAAGCTGATCAAGCTGTAAAGCTGCGATGGTTTAATAAATTGTGTTTTTTCTTCTTCCCAATAAATAAATAATGAAACATCGAATCACGTCATAAAAAGTTAATCTGCTGTTTGTTTGCGGATCTTTATGAATGAATGTTGGTCGCTGGTTCATGTGGGGAGGCTGCGTGTGTGTGCGTGTGTGTGCGTGTGTGGGGGTGTGCGTGTGTGTGGGGAGGGGGTTTCTGACGTAAACAGACCTCGGATCCGCAGGTCACGACGCACCGCAGACCCGCGCCCCGCCCCCGCGCCGCTCGCCTTTATAAGCGGCCCGGAGCCCCCGACCACCAGGCTGAGCTCCGCTTCCACCGCCGCTGGGAGCCGCTTGTGGGAACGTTTAGGGAACCTGGAGCCACGGAGGGGAACACCGTCAAACTAAAGGTTCGTTCTGCTCTTCAGTCCAGTCAGATCCTGGTTCAGCCTGGTTCTGGTTCTGGTTCCTGAGTCCAAACGGAACATTTTCAGACTTCAGGATCCGTTTGTGCCTGCAGGAAGAGGAGATGGAGGTTTGCCACACTGGATTCTACACTGAGGACTTCAGCACACAGGAAGTGCCTGCAGGCTTCGACTTTGCTTCTTATGGTGAGTTCAGGTTCTGCTGGTTCCTCTCTGACCCAAAGGAGCAGGAGGAGGAGGAGGAGGAGGAGGAAGGCTCTGCGTGTTTATCTGAGGTGTTTCCTCTGAGCTGAGCAGCTGAAGGACGCAGGAAGTGCTGCAGACTGTGTCATCACGTCTGTTAGAGGGCCTCAGTCAGACCCTGACCCGGACCGGGCCGGACCGGGTGGTCAGGCTGAAGACTCGCTCCGTCTGTCGTCCCTAATCCTTTCCTCCAGATTTCCTCCTCCAACAGATTTAGAGTCCTGCCTCCTCTTCCTCCTCCTCCCATCCCTCCATCACTGCTCTGTCACTCCCTCCGCTGGCGTTTCCTCCCCTCCCTGCTCAGCTTCCTCCCTGCAGCGTCTCCATCCATTCATGTCATCAACACTCAGAGCATCACACGTTTCCTCCTGCTGATGAGAGCCGAGCAGGGAAACAGCTGAATTCACACAGTTACAGAAACTGTTTAGAGTTACAAGTAAAGAGAGAATTTCAAACTTTGTTGATGTCATGCGGCGCCGGAGGCCGCAGCTCATTCAGAACCAGATTGATGCTGTTCAGATGTTTCTGGTTCTTTCAGAAAGAAAGAATGTTTCTGGAATGTTTGCAGCTTCATTTCATTGATTAAAATATGAAACTAAGTTCTCAAAGTTTTCTGAAATGCAAAATCAATGAGCCAAAATCTTTCTATTACTGTCAACATTTGACATGTGAGTCAGTGGATCGGTCCTGGTCTGGACCTGAACGGGGGCAGGAAGGAACCATCTAACTGTGTGTGTGTGTGTGTGTGTGTGTGACCTCCAGACTGTCCAGGTGAAGACCCGTCCCTCCTGTTGGACAGTAAAGCCTTCGGGCCGCAGCAGTACTACCCAGAACCGCCCAAAGCTCCAAACCTTTACCACCACAGCAAAGGTAAAACCTCCAGATGTTTCCTGCTGGCGCTCGGCTCTGCTCCGGGTCTGAATGTTCTGACGGGACCGTCTTCTTCAGCAGGTACCGCCGATACCGGACTCTTCAACCTGGACTCACACCAGGACTTTACCTGGTTGTACCCGGACGGTGAGTCCGGACCGCAGAGCGCCGTCTGGCCGCCTCTGAGGTTTGTTTGGATGTCTGACCGTCTCCTTCATCCCCAGACGGTCTGACTCTGGACCAGAACCAAGCTGGGTACCAGGAGGCCCTGCAGACCTACCAGAACCTGCCTCAGGCCGGACCGTTCAGCCCGGGCCTGGAGGGCAGCCACAGCCCATTTCTGACCCGAAAAGGATCCAACCCGTTCCAGAGTGAGAC
Organism: Poeciliopsis retropinna; assembly: GCA_010277075.1. Classification (NCBI taxonomy): domain Eukaryota; kingdom Metazoa; phylum Chordata; class Actinopteri; order Cyprinodontiformes; family Poeciliidae; genus Poeciliopsis; species Poeciliopsis retropinna. The sequence goes on along the minus strand of VMRM01000007.1, from coordinate 134,655 downwards.
CTTGTTCTGCTCCGGTCCTGGGGAAAGTTTCACTGTAAAAATGATTTATTTATCCTGTCAGATCATGTATGAATATTATATCTTCACCATAATATTCATACATTTATAAATGTCCAAACTAAATATTCATATCGTGATGTTTAATCTGGAGCCTAAATGTGTGAATAACATGGTGAAAATGATCTACAGGATAAATGAACCAAATATTTCTGTTAATCTTTTACAGTGTAACTTTTCCTCCCTCATTCCCAGTATTCCCAGTATTCCCAGTATTTATCTCCGGATCTTTCTCCAGATAAAAGCGATCAGAGTTTCTACGACTCTGAGGGACACAGACAGGTTTCTTCCTTCTGGCCTGAATATTCACCTCCCAGCTTCACCTCCACCCCGCTTCACCCTCCTCCTCTTCCTCCATCATCATCATCATCATCATCATCATCATCATCATCATCATGCCCCTCGAACCCTCAGCCTGCAGAGCATTACTGCCCCCGTGTGGCCAAACGCAAGAACACGCACCTGCAGCGGCCGGACAGGGAGGGGCAGGTAACGGGAATGTCAGCGTATCCAGGTGTGAAGAATCGGACACGGAATGATTTCAGGTGAAGAGATGAAACATTAAAGTTCCTTCCGGGTTCTCCAGGTTCTGGTCCCATCCAGCTGTGGCAGTTTCTACTGGAGCTTCTTCTGGACTCGGCCTGCAGGGCCTTCATCTCCTGGACCGGAGACGGATGGGAGTTTAAGATGTCTGATCCCACCGAGGTGAGGAGCGGTCCAGGTTCTGGTTCTGGTTCTGGAACCCGAGCCCAGGTTCTCCTTTTAGAGCCTCTAATTTAAAAAAACAGACATCTGAAGAAAAGTTGCAACAAATCAATAAAACAGATGAAAAGTGGATTTTGATTAAAACGTCATCAGCGAATGTTTGAGAAGATTCATAAATATTATTGAGAAATAATTTACATAACTGAAAGAACAAACAATAAAATGAATAAATTAAAATAAATAAATGAGGGTTTTATTTTTAAATGTGTTATTCATTAATAATTATTGTTAGTTTAACTGGTAAAATACAACTTATTGATTAAAGATTGACGATAAACAGCCTCTGGTGATAAAAGACACATCAGGTTTCAGACGAAAGGATTTCAGAAAATAAAAATCAATAAATACAATAAAAACTGGGTAAAAAACTTCAAGGAAGCATTTTATTCAGAGCTGACATCTGCCCTGACCTTTGACCTGGTCTGACCAGCTGATCAGATTCTCCAGACTAATAAATTTATCCCAGTTCAAATCAACATTTTCTGCTCAGAGCGACAAAAATTGAGTTATTAACATACGTGGATCATCAGCAGAGATCTGGGGCCCTTTGGATTTTAAACTGTGATTTTCTCATGACAACTTCTCAGGATTTTCAACAGTTATCTTCATATCCGGCTGCGTGTTCATAATTAAATCCTGATTCTTTGGTTTCTGGTCCTGCAGGTGGCCAAGCGCTGGGGTCAGTGCAAGAACAAGCCAAAGATGAACTATGAGAAGCTGAGCCGCGGCCTGCGCTACTACTACCACAAAAACATCATCCACAAGACGGCGGGCAAACGCTACGTCTACCGCTTCGTCTGCGACATGCAGGGCATGCTGGGAAAGACGGCGCAGGAGGTCCTGAGCAGCCTGAACGTCTCACCCGCAAACACAGAGACATGGCCGGCCTCCGGGGCGGCGGCGGCGGCCGAGCCCAGCGCCGGGCCCTGGTGAGGGCCGGGTCCAACCGGGCCGGGTCCAACCGGGCCGGGTCCAACCGGGTCGGGTCCAACCGGGCCGGGTCCAACCGGGTCATGCATCAGGAACTCTGCCAGAACCAGAACATCCTCAGAGGATAAATCTACTTCAGGAAATGTAGAGATGCTGCATTTCAGAGAGAGAAACCAGCAGAAACAAACAAATCAACTGTTTTAAATAAAAACTTAGTTTCATGTAAAATGTTTGAAACCTTCGGACCAGAGAAGCACCACGACTTTCACCTGATGCCTCGAGGACAAGAGTAAATATTGTTAATAAGACTATCTTGTAGAGTTTTGTGCATTTACATTGTTATTATTATTATTATTATTATTTTTTAATACAAAACTCATTTCTACCTCCGCTGCCACAGAGAAGAACAACCCGGTGTTTAGTTCAGACACCTGGAGAAAATATTTTGATGGGTTTCTGATGAATATTTGTGTAAATAAAATTATTTCAGGCGAAAATTGTGTTGAGGCTTGTTATGTCTTTGAACCAGTAGGTGGCGCTGTTGGCTGATTCTTCCTATTTAACTGCATTTTATATGAGAATAAAACATGAAGGTTTTCTGGATCATCAGGGAATAAACTGAAACATTTACTGTGAATTTATTCATTTGGCTCAGTTTGATAAAAGGCTGTGAAGTTTCCACTGAAAAAGCATTTTATCTAGAAACATGACACCATGTGTAAACATGACTGAAAATATTTTAGTTATTTGTTGATGAATTGTGGATTTTTTTATGAGTTTATTATAAAATGAAGAGATTTTTACTGAAAATCATTTAAACTTTAGACTTTATAAACTCTTATCTTGTTTCACATTTTGACACCAAATATTTTTGCAGTTTGCTGATGAATTATTTGGATTTTACTGGTTTAAAGCCAAACCTCACAAACCTCAGCCGGATCCAGATTCTCGCTCATCCTCACGTCTGAAGTCTTACTGCGGTTCTTCTCTTCCTCCAGAACCAGAACTCTGTCACAGCCAGAGGTTCTGGGTAGAATTACAGTTTTACCTTGTAAATAAAAACCTTTTCCTGCAGACTTTGTGTTTGCATGTGGGTCAGAAAGTTACTGCAAAACATGATGATTTCGGTTGGAAGGTGAAAAATAGTTTTTCTTCATTAAACTTATTGACATAAAGCTGCAAACAACTGGTCTATAACAGGAAGAGAAACGGGCTCAGAGGTCCAGAACAGCCAGACAAGAACTTAATGTCAACGGATCAGAAGGAGCCGGAGAGCTAATGGGCCTGGATATGATTATACTGTCTAGGAAGAAGCTTGAGTTGTAAAATAAAAGCCAAAGATACCAGGAGAAGTCGGGACTTTCTGCTAGTTTTCCATTATAAAGTTTGTTCCTCACTGCTGCAGCAGCAGCTTAATGTTAAGAGTCTGCAGATGTAATCATGAGCCAGTCAGTAAATGCAGTCAGCTGTCAATCACTTCACAATACTCGTTCCTCTGTTTACAAATCGCTTCAAGAATAATCTGAGCTTTCTCTCTTTGGCTTGGATTGTCTCTGGTGGATTTTCATCTGGTTCAATCAGTGAGCAATGATGTCGGTTTTATTCTGTTAGCAATGAAGCAGAGAAAGTTAACTAAGTCAGTGTGTTATTATATAATGTTCCAAATTAACATTATATAAGAATCTATTTGATGTCAGGCTGCAATAGTAAATTTAATTTATGTAGAAAAATATCCCATGTTTGCGTCCCTGGAGTTCAGAGTTTTTATTTTGGCTGATTTTATCCATGTTTATGTTTTATTTATGCTTCAGTTTGTGTTTCTGCAGCATCAGCTTGTAGTTCATGCTGTACATTTCCTGTAAAGCTGCTGATCACATGAAACCACCCCAGCTTCCAGCTGGTTTACACACCGTTTACTGAGCATGCTCCATGCAGGAGACGGATTTGACCTTTGACATCCAGCAGTAAACGTGACGCTGCAGAACCGTCCTGCTGAAGTTCAGGTTGAACAGATCAGTCTGCAGATTGGAGGTCCAACTGGTTGTTTGTTACATGTTCAGAACTGAAGTGAGGAGGAGCCTCCATGGTGCCTTCAGGGACCTGCAGCTGCTGGAAAACTGAAGCTGCTGCTTTAAAATAAGCAGTTCAGCTCCACCTCCAGAGACACTGTCGTCTTTAATAACGTATAAAACATCTGCATGTCAAACAACACATGTCTGTAGCCTGGGAGGAATTGATTATTTTATTAAAGATGATTGTGGGCTGCACAGTGGTGCAGTTGGTAGCACTGTTGCCTTGCAGCAAGAAGGTTGCGGGTTCGATTCCCGGCCCAGGGTCTTTCTGCATGGAGTTCTCTCCGGGTTCTCCAGCTTCCTCCTACAGTCCAAAAACATGACTGTCAGGTTGATTGGTCTTTCCAAATTCTCCCTGTGTGTGTGTGTGTGTGTGTGTGTGTGTGTCCTGTGTTGTCCTGTGTTGTCCTGCGACAGACTGGTGACCTGTCCAGGTGACCCCGCCTCTCGCCCAGAACGCAGCTGGAGATCGGCACCAGCAACTCTCGACCCCAATAGGGACGAGGGTGAAAGAAAATGGATGGATGGAATAAATATTATTCAAATTAGATGGGAAAGGATGGGTCAAACAACACTTTCCCATAGCATTTGAATGCATCAGTTTAAGGAGTGGAAAAGTGTCAGCAGCTAATTTAAGAGCAGGTTAAACCTCATCCAGGTCCAGATTATTTAAGTGTTTGAGCTGAGAGCGATGAGCAGGACTTTAAGGCTTTATGATGTATTATTGAAGCTCAGCACAGGGATTTATCATTGTTTTCAGAAGGAGGATGGATCTAGTAAACCATCACAGCAGTAACTTATAGAGGATGAAGATAAAAAACAAGAAGGAGCTAAACTAACATGTTGCAGCAAAGTAATCAGTAAAGTTCAAAATACTTTCAGAAAAAAATCGGAAGATGTTGGAATATTTTACACAGTGGGGGGGAAAGGTGTAATGTACAAAAAGACAAATGCAACAAAAAGCTTCAAAATTAATATTTGAAGCTCATAAAAAACAAAACTGTAAAAAAATCTGAATCAGAGCCAATAAACATAACATGGATGCAGCTCTGAGGCGAGACAAGCTGCTGTCACAGCAAGTCTGAGGATTAACACAAACAAATAAATAAAAACATTTCTGGTGCAATAGAAGCTTTTCTGGAGAAAAATGAATTCAGAGAGCAGCCGTCCAGTCACAGCTGGACGTTCAGGTGTTCAGGATTTTCTCTGCTGTATTTCAGTTTCTGCTCTGTCCTCACATGCATTATATTTTTATATCCCACCTCTAACATCTTTCTTTAATTGCATTAAATTGTTAAAAACAAATATGTCACATTTTTGCAGCTGAAGAGGTCAAGAAAGCAAATATAAATGTTGCTGATGCCCCAGATGGTGAGTTTCTTTATTCTGCTTGAACATGAGAAACGGCAGCAAAATGTCACCAAAAAGAGTCAATTATTTCCAGCTGTTGGTCAGTCAGCAGCTTGTTCAGCTAAACGTGTCGGTTCAAAGCTGATATCAGCTCCAGTTCAGGCTGGGAGCTAAAATGCATCCGAGCAGGTAAACATGTGGATTTAAACGTCTTTATTTACCTCAGATCTGCCAATAAAACACAGAAAATTCTCACTTTAAATATTGTGAACTGATAAATGAGTTGTTGGGTCCAAGCCACATCAATAATGTGGGGATCAGTTTGATATGATAAAGTGGGCAGAAAAAAAGAACAAATGAAAAACAAAAGTCTCACTGAGGAAAGTAAATCAGAAAATGTTAAAAATGAAGAAAAACTTCAAATCTTAAATTAAGATATTAACATATTGACATAAATATTGGGCTTCAATAATGTTGATTTGGACCAAAGTGCTAAACACAATCATGAAATACAATGTAATTATAAAACAGAAGAGATCAAATATAAAACGCACATTAATATACAGACACAATAAAACGAAGCATCTCAGAATGAAAAGCAAAAGAAAAAAATAGAGAGTTAAAAACAGCGAGTGAAGAGGCCTGAAAACGTCCAGATGAAAATCATTGCAAAGCTGAGGGACCAGCAGGGAACAGTAGGGAACAGTAGGGAACAGTAGGGAACAGTAGGGACCAGCAGGGAACAGCAGGGACCAGCAGGGAACAGCAGGGAACAGCAGGGAACAGTAGGGAACAGCAGGGAACAGCAGGGAACAGTAGGGAACAGTAGGGACCATCGGGGAACAGCAGGGACCAGCAGGGAACAGTAGGGAACAGTAGGGAACAGCAGGGAACAGTAGGGAACAGCAGGGAACAGTAGGGAACAGTAGGGAACAGCAGGGAACAGTAGGGAACAGCAGGGAACAGCAGGGACCAGCAGGGACCAGCAGGGAACAGTAGGGAACAGCAGGAAACAGCAGGGAACAGCAGGGAACAGCAGGGAACAGTAGGGAACAGTAGGGAACAGCAGGGAACAGTAGGGAACAGCAGGGAACAGCAGGGACCAGCAGGGAACAGCAGGGAACAGCAGGGACCAGCAGGGACCAGCAGGGAACAGCAGGGAACAGCAGGGAACAGCAGGGAACAGTAGGGAACAGTAGGGAACAGCAGGGAACAGTAGGGAACAGCAGGGAACAGCAGGGACCAGCAGGGAACAGCAGGGAACAGCAGGGAACAGTAGGGAACAGTAGGGACCATCGGGGAACAGCAGGGACCAGCAGGGACCAGCAGGGAACAGTAGGGAACAGTAGGGAACAGCAGGGAACAGTAGGGAACAGCAGGGAACAGCAGGGACCAGCAGGGAACAGCAGGGACCAGCAGGGAACAGCAGGGAACAGTAGGGAACAGTAGGGACCATCGGGGAACAGCAGGGACCAGCAGGGACCAGCAGGGAACAGTAGGGAACAGTAGGGAACAGTAGGGACCAGCAGGGACCAGCAGGGAACAGTAGGGAACAGCAGGGACCAGCAGGGAACAGTAGGGAACAGCAGGGAACAGCAGGGACCAGCAGGGAACAGTAGGGAACAGTAGGGAACAGCAGGGAACAGCAGGGACCAGCAGGGACCAGCAGGGACCAGCAGGGACCAGCAGGGAACAGTAGGGAACAGCAGGGAACAGCAGGGACCAGCAGGGAACAGTAGGGAACAGCAGGAAACAGCAGGGACCAGCAGGGAACAGTAGGGAACAGCAGGAAACAGCAGGGACCAGCAGGGACCAGCAGGGAACAGTAGGGAACAGTAGGGAACAGCAGGGAACAGCAGGGACCAGCAGGGAACAGTAGGGAACAGTAGGGAACAGTAGGGACCAGCAGGGACCAGCAGGGAACAGTAGGGAACAGCAGGGACCAGCAGGGAACAGTAGGGAACAGCAGGGAACAGCAGGGACCAGCAGGGAACAGTAGGGAACAGTAGGGAACAGCAGGGAACAGCAGGGACCAGCAGGGACCAGCAGGGACCAGCAGGGACCAGCAGGGAACAGTAGGGAACAGCAGGGAACAGCAGGGACCAGCAGGGAACAGTAGGGAACAGCAGGAAACAGCAGGGACCAGCAGGGAACAGTAGGGAACAGCAGGAAACAGCAGGGACCAGCAGGGACCAGCAGGGAACAGTAGGGAACAGTAGGGACCAGCAGGGAACAGCAGGGTGTGTAACGGCTCAGACAGACAGGAGGGTCAAGGCCAGCAAGAGTTTTAAAAACAAATAAAAGGATTTTAAAATGAATCCTAAAATGTTCTGGTCACCAGTAAGGAAACTAAAACGGGAAATTTGGTTTGTTGTTACAGGTTTGATTCTCCTGCAGAGGATCTCAGTAAAACTCACAGAAAAAATGACGCAACTCTTTATTCTTCTAGAAAAAATGGTTTTAATGAGGTTCTTTTCATCCTGTTTAAAATAGATTTGATTTTGCTGCAGGATTTATTTTTTCATCAGGTCATTGATGAGAAAACGTTGCTCCTCCTTCAGGATTTGGAAGAAGAGATCCTTTGCCTCGCTGCCGGCTCCCTTTAGATCTTTGTACAGCCTTCTCATCTGGACCTGGGAGGGACGCATCGCCAGTATCTCATCATAGGTTTCATCTTGGATAACTTTGGCTTTTAAGAGTTTGTCCAAAATGGGCGGAACGGCGTTGACTCTCTGGATCAGATCGATCATGTGTTTGTCCACAAAGTGTTCCTCTGAGGAGAGCAAACAGGACATGTTCAGTCACTGCACAAGATTTAAACTAAACTTTCATTTCCTTCTGATATTCAGATGATGTGCATATTTAGTTTTATTCCCCCTGCTGAGTCTGTTTAGCTTGTGACTCTACAGCTTCTCACTTTTATCCAGGGAGATAAAACCCTCTGGTTCTCCTTCTCCTTGTTACGAGGCAGAAACGTATCGGTGTGTTTTCACAGGTGTGAACAGCGACGGCAACAGGAAGCGATTTATTTCACCCAAAACACACTTTACCACTGACAGCAGAAACAGACCGGCTCCTCTGCAGTTCTCTAGTTCATTCTGTAAATTATTTCTATCTTCCAAATAAAGTTGATGTTATTTAAAGTAACTTATGCACCAACATTACTGCATAGCTTCATGTTTTCTACTTTTATGTTGATACAAAAAACCCAAACAACGACGCGTACGCCTTTTGTTGCTTGTATTTAAAAATAATAATAATAACTCACCGTCTCCGGATCCATCAGCAGAACCAAACAAACCTGCTTGTTTAGCTTCTTCAACTGCAAAAAATAAAAATACAAAATCACACAATAAGAACAAAACCAAATTATTTCTTCTGGGCATCATTTGAACCGCAGTGTGTGTGTGTGTGTGTGTGGGGGAGGGGGTGCGTGTGTGGGTGTGGGTGTGTGTGGGGGTGTGTGTGTGTGTGTGTGTGTGTGTGTGTGTGTGTGCCTTTTATCTTTTTGTCTGATTGTTTCCATAAAGTTTCAGTGTCACATATCTTCATATTAAATCCTACTGTATCTAGTTATGTCCTATTTAAATGTCCCGGATGTTTCTGAATGGCCACTTACAGGGCAGCTCCGACCGACGGAGCCGTCGAAATGCGCCGCTTAAGCGCACCAATCCTCAGCCCAGCTGCAGTTTGGACCAGCACCGATCCAGAACTAAACCGAACCCAAAGCTTCCAGGCAGTCAGAACTAAACTGCTCAGGTTCTGATACTGAGATGAAATTCAACCCCGAAGTTCAGAGTTTTAGTTTTTTTTAGTGAGTTGGAGCCAAAAGAAGGAAACTGATGTGTTCGGATGTTTGGGTCAGCAGGACGAGTCAAAGTGAAAGTAAAAAAGGCTCGGTGGTTCCGTCTGTCTCTGTTGAATCAACATGTTGCATTCTGAGCATAAAACAATATAAATGTTAACCAGAACCAGAACCAGAGCAGATGTTTACCCAGTAGAACCAGAACCAGAGCAGATGTTTACCCAGTAGAACCAGAACCAGAGCAGATGTTTACCCAGTAGAACCAGAACCAGAGCAGATGTTTACCCAGTTCATCCGCCTGCTGCTTGCAGCGGATCTCTGTCAGGATTTCCTCCGCCACCTTCAGAGCTCCTCTGTCCGTGTAAACGTTGATCATCACCTCTGAAATCTCCATGAAATCCTTTCCCTCCACCTGGTTCATCCTGACTCCGTCCTTCCGGTCCACTAGTTCTGTTCGGAACTTCTTCAGGTTGTCTCCGGTCAGATCCTCCAGTTTGTTACTCAGAATCTTTTTGGCCGTTTTTGGAGCCATTTCTCAGAATGATCCAGATGTTCTGATCTCCAGTCAGATTCTGACACGAGTTCGGTTCAGTTGACGTGACGCGTTTCGGTGTTGTGGGAAAATGCAGTTTCGACAATAACGTCTAATATTCATAAAAATGGTAAAATCCTCTCAGGCCTGCAGATGTTGAATACATGATTAATAAATGATTAATACATGATTAGAGATGATGATGTTTCTCGAAGTGCCACTGGGTTCCTCATTTTAAAACAAGAGGTCAGTTTTCCGGCAGCTTGAGGTCCCTGAAGGCACCACGGAGGCTTCCCCTCAGTTCAGTTGTGAACATGTAACACACACACAGCTGGACCTGCATGTGCAGGCTGACATGGTTCCTCTGAACTTGGACAGAAAGACGTGATAAATCTCCACATGGCTCTGGATGTTTGAACATCTGGATGTTTGAACATCATATTTACTGTCACATGGATCTCCTGCATGGAGCATGCTCAGTAAACAGTGTGTAAACCAGAGGTGGAGAAAAGGGAAGGGCGTGTTTTGCATTGTGAAGTCACGTGATCAGCAGCTTTACAGGAAATGTACAACATGTTCTACAAGCTGAACCATGAACAGTGAACACATCCCCACTATTATCAGCCTTTTCCACTAATGTGATTCTTCTAAAATACAATATTCTTTTCATCTCTAAGCAGATAACTGCCTCCTTTGTTCCCCACTGAGCTGCAGAAATTCAAAAATAAAAAACGACTGAACAACCAACCGGTTCCGTCAGAAGAAAAAATACCTGGCAGCTAAAAATAAAGACTGTTTCATCAGCTGTCATAAACATCTGACACACACACACACACACACACCCACACACACACACTCTTCTGATGAACCTGACCTTCCACTGATCAGAGCTCCAGACCTGAACGCCTCACGGCTTCAGCTGAGCTTCATGCATCTGCAGGATGGATCCTGGAAAACTGGCTCAGGTCAAAGGTCATTTCATCTGCAGCCAGCAGTTTTATAGGAAACGCTCAGACTGCAGGTTACAGGACGGGGCATTTATCACATTTTGTATTTACTGTGTGAAATTTTAGAGTTTCTTGATGAATGTTGTGTAATTACAGACGAGTTCTGGAGTCACAAATTCCTCTGAGGAGGAACAAAACATTTTGACACAGGAAGGAGCCGATCTGGAGGGAGGCGGAGCCTGACTGACGCTCAGCCTGAGAACAGCAGCCATGTTTACAGCAGCCATGTTTACAGTGGGACGTTTTCAGGCTGGAAGAAAGTAAAACAGTAAAAATAAACAAAAAACTGCAGCTTTAACAAACAAAATGCAAACATCGGATGTTTTTTATTTTCATTTAAACAAAGTAAAGTTTCCAGCCCCAGAATCACATTATTGCAGATGAAAACATTTATTTATCTACAGAAGTTGGATAAAAACATAGTAAAAATATAAATTCATTGCACTTTAAATTATTCTGCAGCTGAACTTCCTCTGGTTTCTGCAGAAACTTTGATTTCATCTCCATCATCTGCTGCTCCTGCAACACAAACATCAGGTTTCTGTGGAAACGCTGAAGCTTCATGATGAATGAAACACGTTTCAGAGAAACTCACCGTAAAACAAGCCGCCGTCATCCTCTTTGTTTCTCCTGGACTGTAAAACACATCAGAAACTGTCATGTAAAAAAATCTGTCACTATATCAGTGAAAATCTTTACTAAAGTTTTTCAGTTTTTTCCACCTGCCTGGAAATTCTGCAGATATTTTTACTCCAGCTGAAAATTTATTTTCTTTTATATCAAATTGAAAAACTTTATTAACCTGGTGAAATATTTTATTCTGCCCTGATTTGTAAAACTGTTTTTCATCATTATTAATTCCACCACATTGCAGTAGCTAAAATAGACACTAGTGGGCGCTAAAGATCATTGATCTTAAATGCAGTTTCGTTTAAATCTTCGCGTGAAATAAGTTACATTTTGTTTTCTGTAGGTAATAAATAATTACAGATTTAATTTAATTAAATAAGTAAAATGCACACAAATCTGCATTTATTTCATTAATCTTGGGTCTGTAGTTTGTTTTCTTGTTTCCTCTGAACTTTAACTCGTTTTATTTCTAACTCTTGTCTCTTCAGCTCCAGTTTCACTCACCGAGTTTCTCCGCCTGCTGGTTGCAGCTGATGCTCCTCAGGATCTCCACAGTGACATCCACAGCCTTGTCCTCCGTGAAGGTGGAGACCAGAACATCTACGACCTCCAGGCGGCTCTTGCCCTCCACCCTGCAGCGTCTGACCCGCGGCTCCTCTCTGCGGTCCAGCAGCTGGAAGACAAACTTGTCCAGGTTGTCTTTGCTCAGATCCTCCAGGGCTTCAGCCAGAAGCTGCTTAACGCTGCGAGGCATTTCTCTGCAGGAACAGAAACCGAACCAAAACCAGGGAGGAGCCTGAGGAAGTTACAGTCTAGAGGCGGGAACCAATGCAACACTTTTTTTTTTTTTAAGCTTTATTGAAAACATCTGCAGATGGTATTTCCGGACAAGAAGCTATAAAAACATACAAGCTTCAATAAAAAACACCCAGTTCTCAAACTCCATATGAAAACTGATGAATCTGATGGAGAAAAACTTCATTTTATTTTCTTAAATTAAGTTTTTATTTCAAATAAATGACATAACGTCATATAAATCTTTATTAAAATCCCATTAAAACTGCAGACAGGCCTTTATTCTGTAATCACTGTGAGGCAGAGAACAACAAGCAGGATTCAGTCAACTTTACCAAAACATAAATATGTATTTACTCAACAACTGTAAAGTCTTTAGACAGGAACTCGGTCAGGTCAGGTCTCCCCTCCAGAACCACCATATATTAAAACCATCAGCTGAGATCACGTCGCTGCCGGTCTGATGACTAAACCCTCGGTGGGGTCAGAGTTCAGGAGCCTCCTCGGTTGCTCAGACAGAGGAGTTCTGGTCGGCCTGCCAGAGACTGAGATCTAGACAGAAGTCAGGGAGCAAGAACAATCTTTAATACATCTGCAGACGGGGAGCAAAAACACAATGCATTAGGCGAGAATCATTCTGCTCTAACAAATTCAGAGTTGCATCGTTACTTTATTCACCTAACAGAGGCGGAGACTCAATCTGCTAAGACCAAACAAAAGAAACAAAGGAAAACAGATGGAACAGTTCAACCTTGTATGTTCATTCACTATCATATCTACGGGATGCAAAAACTAAACACTCTATGTTCATGCAGGGGAGGCTACAGGAAAAACAGCAAGTTCCCAGACAACCGGTCTGGGGACGTTCAGCATCTTGTTCAGTTAGTTTATACACCCTCTGCAGCTGCACGGTAAAACATCCTATGATACTGTATGATGCAAATAAAACATTTTCTCTTTAAAGAAAAATCTACTTCACATAGTTTCTAACAATATAGTAGCAGAAATAAAGATGGAAAAACCTCAGTTAGATTTCAACAGTAATTTTATTCAGTTTTGCTCTCATGTAGACGTCACACACATCGGGTTTGTTCATCTGGGGATTTTAATTTTCCATGAAGGAAAAGCAGATTAAGTCCAAACAGGTCGGGTCTGACGATTCTCAGGGTGAACAAGGTGCAGAGACGATCCGATAAACATCTGCAGAACGCTGCGAGTCCCTGACACCAGAAATGAACTAAAATGATTCTCCAAAAACACTGAACAGAAAAGTGGGGCACTTTTCAGAAAAGCAGAAAGAGGAAAGTTCTTGTTTTGTCTTCATGCGGGTCAACTTAAAGTTTCTATCATTTAATCATTTATTTCATGCATGTGTAATGTAAACCATTTTCCTTGCAGCTTGAACAAAATGCACATGATGGATGTCAGAACATTAGAGCAATTTTTCAGTTGGACCCATGTTGGAGCAGAACCTTACAGACGTCCTCCAGAACCTCCAGGATCTGAAACTTCCAGCTCAGTTTACAAAAATATATCTATTAACAAAAAACAACTCAGCAGGTTCTCCTCGTTCTGTTTCCAGGTGATAACAGAAGTTCTGACAACTTTAGTTGGAAAAGATTCTTCTGTTTGTCAGTCAGAGGATCCACAGGATCACGATCACCAGAACTGATCTGAACTGATCTGAACTGATCTGAACTGATCTGAACTGATCTGAACCGATCTGAACCGATCTGAACTGATCTGAACTGATCTGAACTGAGTCTGAACTGATCTGAACTGAATCTGAACTGATCTGAACTGAATCTGAACTGATCTGAACTGATCTGAACTGATCTGAACTGAATCTGAACTGAGTCTGAACTGATCTGAACTGAATCTGAACTGATCTGAACTGAATCTGAACTGAGTCTGAACTGAATCTGAACTGAGTCTGAACTGATCTGAACTGATCTGAACTGAATCTGAACTGAGTCTGAACTGAATCTGAACTGAGTCTGAATCTGAATCTGAACTGAATCTGAACCGATCTGAACTGAGTCTGAACTGATCTGAACTGATCTGAACTGATCTGAACTGAATCTGAACTGATCTGAACTGAGTCTGAACTGAGTCTGAACTGATCTGAACTGATCTGAACTGAATCTGAACTGAGTCTGAACTGAATCTGAACTGAGTCTGAATCTGAATCTGAACTGATCTGAACCGATCTGAACTGATCTGAACTGAGTCTGAACTGAATCTGAACTGAATCTGAACTGAATCTGAACTGAGTCTGAATCTGAATCTGAACTGAATCTGAACTGATCTGAACCGATCTGAACTGATCTGAACTGATCTGAACTGATCTGAACTGAATCTGAACTGATCTGAACTGAATCTGAACTAATCTGAACTGATCTGAACTGAATCTGAACTGAATCTGAATCTGAACTGAATCTGAATCTGAACTGAGTCTGAACTGATCTGAACTGAATCTGAACTGAATCTGAACTGAATCTGAACTGATCTGAACTGACCTGAACTGAATCTGAACTAATCTGAACTGATCTGAACTGAATCTGAACTGAGTCTGAACTGAATCTGAATCTGAACTGAATCTGAATCTGAACTGAGTCTGAACTGATCTGAACTGAATCTGAACTGATCTGAACTGAATCTGAACTAATCTGAACTGATCTGAATCTGAATCTGAACTGAGTCTGAACTGATCTGAACTGATCTGAACTGAATCTGAACTAATCTGAACTGATCTGAACTGAATCTGAACTAATCTGAACTGATCTGAACTGAATCTGAACTGAGTCTGAACTGAATCTGAATCTGAACTGAATCTGAATCTGAACTGAGTCTGAACTGATCTGAACTGAATCTGAACTGAATCTGAACTAATCTGAACTGATCTGAATCTGAATCTGAACTGAGTCTGAACTGATCTGAACTGAGTCTGAACTGATCTGAACTGAATCTGAACTGATCTGAACTGAATCTGAACTGATCTGAACTGATCTGAATCTGAACATTAAGGAGGTGAAGCCACTTTAGCTCTTTGGTCAGAACTCTAATCAGTCTTTGCAGAAAATCTGGAGTTGTTCACCAACCCTTGTCCAGAACCTGGCAAATGTTTCCGGCCACCAGAGCAGAACCAGAACCAGAACCAGAACGCCCAGCAGGTTCAGCGATGGGCATCATGAAAGTCTGTTTCACATGGGACTTTCTTATTATAATATAAATACTAAAATGCCTGGTATTTAAGGTGAAAATGACTAAAATCGCCTGCAAACTAATTTCCTCCACCTGACAGATGTTGCAAAAGGAATCAGCCTCATTTGTGGAGCCAGACAGCAGACGGATCCAAATCCTCCAGGCTCTCAAAACAACAGAGGAGCCGAGCCAAACTTCATCCATCCCTCAGCATGTGGAAATCAGTTACTTAAATTAAATTCAGTAGTTCTTACATTTCCTCTTGCAGCTGGGGCCTGGAAACATCTCCACCAGATCATTCCTGCTAATTTTCTTAAAAATGTCCTTGGTGACGAGCACAGCGCTGTGGCTGTAGGTCTTCATCAGCAGGTCCACCAGGTCTGAGGCATCCGCCTCTTCCAGGAGGCTCACTGGGATCTGTGGGAAGCCTGAGCTCACATCCCTGTTCTTCAGGAACCATTTGAAGCCTTTCAGCTCCTCCTGTTTCAGGTCTTTCATCAGGTTTAAAAGCATCTCCTTGTCTGATGTGATGGTCGCTGCCTGGAGATTTACAAGATCTTTAACAGTTTCTTGCTCAAAGTGTTGCGTAATGTTAGAAAAATCTCTTACTCACTCTTTGCATCATTGCAGCCAGATGTTCATCCACACTCTGTATCTCTGAGGAGAAAAACCTTTCAGATTTTCATTTGGACTAAAATATTTCAAACATCTACTTTCCCTGTACTTTCTGTGGGTATGAATACTTTTGAGCAACACATCAGTTTGTCTTACCTTGTGCTTGGCTGCTGCTTTGATACTCACCTGAAACAGGAATGATTCAGCTTAGTTTCCCTAAAGAGACTTTTGTTCTGAATCCTTTGAATTAATATGAAATGAACCGGACCTTTCCGAACAGAACACTCCCAAACCGGCTGGTCCTCTCTGTCGGGTCGGAGTGTCAGACTGAAGTTTCTGTCTGCATTTTCAACATAAACCTCAAAGAAATTTGGTTTTCCTCTTGGATATCGGAGTTTAATTCCCGTCTGGAAGCAAACAGGAGAACCGGCTCAGTCGCCCCAACATCTGAAACACCAAACGTTTCCTGCCTGAACTCATGTTCTGGTACCATCAGCTGACTTTACTGCATGCAGTGAAGTTAATGTGAGAAATGTTCCCTCTCTGATGGGAACCTGGAAGTGAAACCGTTTCAAACCCACTTTAGGAGAAACTTCTGCAGCCTCCAGATCCGATGTGAGAAAGAACAATTCGTTCATTTTCAGGGACTTCTCCGGGTCGGGCTTTTGGATCACTCTGTATCCATAAGAAGTTTCCTTCCGGTCCATTGCCTATAAATAAAACCAAGATGAAGTTCTGATGTTTCTGACCCGTGAAGCTGGTTCTGTTTGACCCCTAATCACCTGCTGTAAAGCCGGGTCGCGTGGGATGAGGTAAACATGCAGCGTGAGGAAAGCCGTGTTGGTCCGATAGAGCAACATGTTGCAGTAAACTTTCACAGGAAAGCCGGCCCTCATCAGAACCGCTCTCGGAGAGAAAACGGGTTCAGTGAGTTTGACGTGTGACGGTGAGACCTCAGAGACTTTCTCCACAGCGTCTCCACAGTCGTCCATGTGGAGGACGGCAAACTGCTCCAAAGGTTCAGGGACGTCGTCTGAAGGAAACAAAGAGGAGGAAAAGTTTTGGGTCAATGGCGTTAAAAGGTTTGGTACCATCATGTTCTCCTACCGACACAGATCCAGTGAGGCAGGAACACCGCCGCCATCCTCCCAGTAATCACACCGATGTCCAGTAAAGGACCAGCAGGCCGGTATCCTCTGCTCTCCATCCTGTCCATGTGTCCGTCCCAGGAGCAGAACCGGTACCAGAAGACGACCCGTTCTGAACAGAACCAGCGCAGACCGGAGACGCTGCACTCAAACAGTCCAGCTTCACTCCGGAGGCTGGAATAATGTTGGGAAAACGTTTATTTGAATTGTGGCGTTTCCTGAGCAGCAGTGCTGGAGCTGCTTCACCTGTAAGTTGGAGTTCCTGTCTGGTTCACCTCCGGTACCAGTTCGGTCCAGCAGCTGGAGTCCAGCTGCAGCACACAGATCAGATGCCACTCACTCACCTTTCTCACAGAGGAGCTAATAAATAAAATATAAATATCACAAAGCCTGAGAAACTACCTTTACTCCTTCATGACCCCTGGTGACCCCTGAAGGTTCTGCTGGACAAACAACCAGATTATTTGGTCTCATTTATCTGAAGTTATTTGAGGCTCAGATGTTTTACAGAACCTCCAGTTTGCTAAACTCGTACAGGAAACATGAAGGATCCTGGTTTTACTTTACCGTAACTGACCAAAGGAGAAAATCTTAAACATGAGCGTCTGAAGAGACGTTATTGATCCATCAGAAAACTGGATCCACCAGGATCTGCTCTCACCTGACGGACCTGCTGGGATTCCTCCTGAGATCTTCTGCACCAAGTCAGAGCGATGAATCTTCTTTAAAACCAGCGCCGCCATGTCCAACGTCTGCTCACCAAACTGCTCCACCATCAGCTCTGCCACCTTCAGCTTCCTTCCCGTCTCCATGGCGACGGTTGGCGTTTCCCTCCTGGCTTTCCTGGACAGACTC
Organism: Poeciliopsis retropinna; assembly: GCA_010277075.1. Taxonomy (NCBI): domain Eukaryota; kingdom Metazoa; phylum Chordata; class Actinopteri; order Cyprinodontiformes; family Poeciliidae; genus Poeciliopsis; species Poeciliopsis retropinna. The sequence continues at coordinate 116,890 of VMRM01000007.1, read as the reverse complement.
TTCTGTACGACTCTCTGAAAATGTTCAAACTTTGTTTCACCTAAATCTTCAAACGTTTCCAGAAGTTTCTCCATAAACGCTGTTAGACTTGCTTCCTGCGGAGTGAAACAGATCAGCGTTGGGATAAATACAGTCATATCTGAACAAATGAGAGTATCGTTAAAGTGTTAGTCACCTTAGACAGGTAACTTAAACTTTCTGACAATTAGAAAAAAGAGGGACCAGGCAGCAGTCTGCTGTAACAAAGTCCTCTCAGTTACTGAGACGTTTGGCTTTAAATAACAGAACCAAACACAGACTGTCTGCTCAGACCCAAACCTCCTCAAACAAAGTCTATATGGTTCAGCTTAAACTGAGCTGCAGTTTGGACCGACTGTCAGCTTTACGCTTTTCCAGAAGACGTTAGTTTAACACTGTGAAGATGTTTTTGACTCATTTTTAAGTGTGTAAACCTGAAAATATGAAATAAACCAGAGGATATGAAATGATGCAGCTTTACTCACTTTGTGGAACAACAGAGACTGAAACTCCTCTGAGGGAAAAGGAAACGAGGAAGATTTGAAAATCTGTAACTTTTTAAACACACTGATAATTCTTCTCTGTAAAGTCCAACCTGTTGATCCGGATCTGATCCCGGCCAGCTTCTGAACCACATCAGTCCTGTTCATGTCCATCAGAACCTCCCGGGCCACACCCACAGACTCCCGTCCCAGTCTCCGTACCATCTGATCCACCAGGTCTGCCGGTCCTTCCTGTCCCGGATCCGCTCTGCCGGTCCGGTCCATGGGCCACAGCACGCTGACTGGGAGTTCTGGGAGGCTTTTCTGGAAACATGTGAACTGCAGCAACCGTTTGAACCTGCAGACGTCGCTGTGGTCCAACGCCATCATCATCTTCAGGAGCGTGCTTCTCACAGCCATCTTTGCTGGCACCTGGAACATTTAAAGACCTTGTTGAATTATTTCTTGACAGGAAGTTTCATTTGCATCATTTTTTCTGTAAACTAGGAAACATTTGCCTTCTGATTCTGATTCTGTTCTCGTTTCTCTGATTGCAGAAGCATAGAGGTGTGAAATGTGCTGGTCCTGCTTTTCTCATCCATTGGTCACAAATCCAGTATAACTTTAGGTCAGATTTGTGAGTGAGCTGCGTTCCTGTATCACTGTTAAAATGCTGCTCAGCTCCGTTTCCTTGGTTTGATTTTATTCTACGGGACACAAACCGTTTCCACAGGCCGAGTGGGAAACTCTGACTCCTGCTTCACTTTATTCTCTTAGCAACAAGCTCCAGAAATACAGACTGCTTCACTTACTGTGTTTAGCATGACCACTCTCTGATATTCATCAATGGACACCTTTCCTGAAGAAATGGAAAACAGAATTTTCTGTAAGATCTTAAATTCATTTCAAATGAAGAATAACAAGAAAACCATAAAACGTTGGCGGCAGCAGATTGATGCAGAGACTTTGTTAAAAATATTAGTGCAGGGAAAAGCTTTCCACCCTTTGGTTCCTGTCCCGTTAATGGGCTCGGCGGGTCCTGTCCCACCATGATGTCCCACCATGTGGACGTCCCATGGAAGATGGGTGACTTGTGCTGAAGAAGGAACGGAGGGGGCAGAACGCCACCTACTGGTGAGGCTTAAAGTGTCTTTGCATCAACCAAAGAGGAAACCTTAGGGAGACCAACGAAATGAGATAAACTAACAACGAAGAGGAGAAACTGAGAAACTGTTGGTCAAACCGGATGAACCCAAACAAGCTGGACGTTGAGCTTCAGCTCAGGATCTTGTTGGGAGTTTTAGTTGGAGGAAGCTGGACTTCTCTCATTATCTTGATGTTTCTCCTCTCATCCCAGAGACTTCTTCAGGTCAGAAGCTGGAAGTATCAGGCTTTTAATTTGTAATCAGAAACTGTCACCTTGGTAACCCAGTACAAGTCACTAGCGAGGCCATTTTCTACCACTATTCTGTTCCCTGTAAGCGTTGTTGACACCGACGATCCTAAAACGTCTCCAACGTCAGCAGGCGCCGTTAGGACCAACGTCTCCGGCTGGAGTTTCTGCCAGCTGGGTGATGAGTGTTGGAAAGATGAAACCAGCTCCTCTGCTCCAGTTCATGTTTCACAAAGATGGCTCCCAAATGTTAACCCGGTTCTCTTCACAGTGAGGTCCAGATGAACTGCTGCGTTAGTTTCTCTCTGACCTCTCCTCATTGAACTGGACTGCATGCTGTGTTTGTCCCTGAGGTGAACTGGTCTCTGGGTGTTTCAGGACAGATGTTCTCCATCCTAAGAAGACCTGAGGCCCTTCATGCTGCTACATCTAAATACAGATTTGTCTGAATTACCTTTCAGACCCGAGCTGGTCTCCAGGAGCCTCTCTGCCAGATCGCTCCTGTTCACGTCCATTAAAATCTCCATGGAAACCTCCACAGACTGCAGGCCCAACTCCTCCACCATCTCATTCACCAGGTTTGGGACTAAAGGTCCAAATCTCAGCCTCATCGATGGATACAAGAGGTTTTTCCCAGAGAGGCTGAGCGTTGAGCGCAGCGACTTCTTGAAGTCCTCCAGCTCCTTTTTCTTCAAATCACTCAGGATTTCTGTGAGAAGCTGTTTGAAAGCTGCAATCAGAGCCACCTGCAACAAAAACAGCAACACAAATACGCTCATTAGAATATTCTAAGACATAATGACACGCAGCGGTTCATGTGAAGTCCCTCCTGTCTTTAAACCAACAGAATCTCAACTCTAAAGTAACAGAAAAGCTCTGATTCTGTAACGAAGGCTGAGCAGGAAAAACAGACATTCCTCACTTTCTGCAGAGCAGCAGAGCTTCTCTGGTGCGCTGAGAGTTTCTCTGAGGGGAAAACCAGGCAGAGCTTCAGACGTCAGACCAAGCAGAAGATTAACCAACATTTTTAGGGTTTCATCTTTACTGCCTTACTTGCTCGGCTCCTTGTGGATGCTGGAACATCCTGGAGCAGATCTGTTCTCCTCATCTGCTTCAAAACCTCCCTGGTCGTCTCCACGGACCGCAGGCCGAACATCTGCACCATCACAAGCACGGCGGGCAGCAGCTCTCTGACGGCCAGCAGTCTGTCCGCGACGCCGCGCTGACTCTGACCAAACACCGTGATGAAGAACATCTGCTCCTCTTCACTCAGATCGCCCAAAGTCTCCAGCAGCAGCTCGATAACCGACTCCATGGCTTCAACCTGGTGACAAAAACAAAATGTTCTGATCATTTTTTTCTCAAACATTTTGATATCTTTTGATTCCAGATCCGGTGGCTTAAAAACCGCGGCACAAAAGTAAAACCAACACAACGTGTCATGCAGCCGGCTTCGCATTAAACCCATTTTAAACCAATATCCATTTAGTGAAAGTCGTGTCTCACTGATGACTCACTTTGTCGATCAGTCCGGGCCAAAGATCCTCCACAGAAAGTTTCTCTGAGGGAAAATAGATTGATGATAATTAAAACAGTTACTATTGGTGACCAACTGGAGCAAAAATCAAGTTTCTGACTAAAACAAGCAGCTGAAGCTACTCCTCTGAGCTGGTGGAGTTCTGCACAGCATGTCAGAGAAACCCAGAACCAGAACCAGAATATCTCCAACCGACCAGCAAACAGGATGTTTCAATGTTGAGGCTCATTTATACCAGTGAATGTAATCTGTTACCTAGATATAGCTGTCATAGATGCACAGAAGCTGTTTGTTCACATTCTGAATAAAAAGCCGACGTCATAAAATGATATTGACTTTTGATTAATAAATAAATCTGACATATTCTTTGTCTCGTTGCCATGGCGTTTAGCAAATAGAAATGGTTTAAGTTTGCTCTGATTTAACTTCAGACTGAGAAAAAAGGTTTATTTTTCCTCTGTATTAAACTCATAAAGCAGATCTACCATCTGATCCTCAGATGTTTTGTGGAAAATGAGGAAACGGCTGTAAAAACCGTCGCTCTGACGTCTCAGCTCACCTTCAGCTCCACAGCTTTTCTCCGGCAGCTTCTCCAGCAGGTCGGTTCTGTTCATGTCCATCAGAACCTGCCTGGTCACCTCCAAACACTGCTGGCCGTACGTGCTCATCAGCAGATCCACCACAGTTTTACAGTTTGACTTTTTCAGATCGCACCATGAGATTTGTGGAAATTTGTTCTGGAAGGACTCAAAGTTCAGGAAGATCTTGAAATTTCCCAGATCTAAATGATTCAAATCCATCAGAGTTTCCAGCAGAAGCTCTTTCACAGCTGCCATCGTCGCTGCCTGGAAAATAATTAAAACATGACAGTTAATTGTTGTTATTACATAATAAATGCCTTTAAGAAGCACAATCTGAGTAACATCTCTGTAAACTGTAAACATCCAGCGATTATCACTGAAATAAAATTTTAGCTCAAATGTTGGAGAAGCAACTTTCAGCTCAGCGTTTGAACAAACAATTAACTTTGGCTATTTTTATTTATTCAGCAGTAATTCAGGCTAAACTGGACCAGAAAAAGCCAATTCATTAATTTTCTGCTGTCAAGGAAAAATCTAACGTCTAAGGTCAAAGGTCAGGTCACTGAACTCGTCTGGCTGATTGGAAGGATTGAAAGAGAAAGCCTCTTTCCTCCAGAAACAAGATGGCAGCACCATGTAGAGCCGCACATGAATGAAGGACCAGATTTATGGACCGAAGCCGAATGATTGGCTGAAATGACACGGTAGAGGAGGTATGGTGATCCTGGCTTGTTTTTTAGTCGCCGGGCGGTCACCTTTTCTTTAAACATCCGACCCATTAGATAGAGAATCTAAACCAGGACAGGATTTTACTCACTTTGTGGATCAGCGCCGACAGATGATCCTCATGTGGTTCTGATTGGGAGAAAATCACAGAAACATCAGGAGAATCAGCTTCAGATCAATATGAAATGATTTAACTCTCCTCACTTTTATTCTCTTACTTTTGCTTCTCGACCTGCAGTCCAGCAGAGTTTGGACCAGATGGTTCTGGTTGATAGCCACTAAAATCGTCCTGGTGACGTCCACAGACTGCCTGCCGTGACTCTGGACCAATGAGATCGCTGCGATCTCCGGGTCAGTCCTCAGCGGCGCCGGCGCTGAAGGTTCTAGCAGCAGGTACCGCTCCCAGAATTCCCTCAAGCCGCCGTCGCTCAGAGCCGACAGCGTTTCCATCAGCAGCTCCAAAACCGACGCCACGGCTCCCACCTGGGCGAGAAAACACAGGAAATAATTCACTTATTACTATTAGTGTTAAAAACAGATGCATGTTTTACTGCATATTGTTTTATTATATGCATTTTCCTTGTTCTGCTATGTAGAAATGAACTTCTGGCCACTATCAGTTATTCTGTTTATTATGTAATCCAAATGAAATGGTTTGGTTAAAATCTGCATATTTCATCATTTTTTACTTTTAATATTTTTATCTTTCATAACTGAAATGTGTCGATGCGCTGAAGCGACGTCACTTACTCTCTGGATTAAAGGTGGATTCTCTAAAATAGAAACACAAAAAATATATTTATAAGCCTTTTATTAAGAATATGACACTAAAATAATAGAAAACCTTTGGGACTTCCTGACCTCTGACCCCTGCCAGTCTGTGCAGCAGGTCCTGACGCCTCATCTTCAGTAAAATCTTCCTAGTCTCTTCCACACACCTTCCTCTGCACATCCTCATCATCAGCTCCACCACAGCCTCAGCGCTCGCTGCCTCCAGCTCCCTCTGGGGGCTGGGAGGGAAAAGCTTTTCTGCTACTATGAACAACTTGAAGTCCCAGAAATCTCCCGGACTCAGCTGGTCCAGGGTTTCTACGAGCAGCTCTTTAGTCGTCATCGTTTCTGCCTGGAAAAACAAGAAGCAGGAAGCTGAAAACCTTCTGCCTCTCTGGAAACATCATTTCTGTTCATATAATCATTTATACTCCAGAAAACTTTATCACCTCGTCGGCCTGACTGGCTCTCCTGGGTTTGTTTTGTTATATGAAAGCTGCATTTATGTTTATTCAGCTAAACTTTACCTAGAATAGTTTTTATACTATAAAACCTTTATATTTAGATGTTAAACCTTCATTACTGGCTGAATTCTTGGAGAATATCCCTTGGCCTGAAGCAGGACCTGGAAAACGTGACGCTTCAGTAAATCACTCCCTTTTGGGTTTGATTTCTGGTTTGTTTGATGCGTTGAAGGAAACAGGAACATTGAATTGCTGCAGCAGAGAGCAGCAGGCATCCTGTGATGAAACCTGCTGCAGATCTCAGACATTGTTTATGGATCCAACAACAGAACAACGACCGAAACCCTGAAACCTCTCAGAAATGACTGACACACAAAATACAATCCGTTTATAATTCCCATCAGATCTTTATCCTTCTGAACTGTCATGAAATGTTTTGGGAACTTCAGAGTGAAAAACTGAATCAGCTGGAGAACAAAACTGGACTTTTTATTTGTTAAATTTTACTAAATATTTCACTGAACAAATCAAAACCAAGCTATGGTTTGTGATAAGTGAGCAGTGAGGGTTTTATTTAAACCCTTTGAGTTTCTTTTGTTACTTCAGAGATCGTTCTGATTCCTCATTTCTCATTTCACAGAAAACTTCCCATCATTGCTTCATCATTTTCAAAAAAAGATGAAAATTCAGTCGTTTACTGAGATTTTACAACACAAACAGATTACATGACTACAGGAAACATGAATTCCTTAAACACAACAGCAGCAGCTGCAGATCGCACAGCAGAGAACAAGAAGAGGTTTTTACATTTTATGATACAAAACAGCCACATAATTCACACTGTGACATCATGAAGCACCAACATGCTGCTTGATGTAACTCGCTGTCATGACCAGTTACATCAAACCAGCCAGGAATGAAACCTGCAACCTTCTGATTGCCAGAAGGCTCTGCCCCCGAGTCGCCGGGTCAAACCTAAACTCTCAGAGCAAACGGCATCATCTGTCTGAGATTTTGTCTCGTTTCTGTGAACTGTGTTTTAGTCTTACCAAATGTTTTCCTTCCTCAGAGTTTTCTCTTTCCGTTCAACATGTTTGCCGTCTCCTCCACCTTCATCTCCATTTCATCCCTGCACACCTGCAAATCCAAACAGGCTCCAACTGTTTTACTAACATTTCATGAGAAAATGAACTAATCCTGCATGTCAGATCTGTATTTCACAAGCTCTGCAGAAAGAAACTTAAATTACTCCACCGTGTCTCGTGCTCTGTTTCCGCATTTACCCAGGAAGTGGTTACCAGCATTTCCCTGGTCACCTCGATTTTTAAAGATACTTATTTCATTTAATGAACACAAGCTCTTATCATGCTTGAGCTAAATAAAAATGTTTTGAACAAATAGAAACGACAACATGCACAAAATAAAATACATTTTTCTGATTCAGAAAATAAAAAATCAAAGCTTCAAAAACTTCGTATATTTGGTGGTTTTGACTGACCAGCTATAATGGATCTACTGTGATCTCAGATCAGGTGAGAACAGGAAGTATTTGGTGATTATTAGCTCTGGGTTTCAGAAAGTATTTTAATCTACAGCCGATCAATGATAAAATCTCTTAAAACCGGAGGAATGAAGCTCAGCTTCAGCATCACTGCAGCTTCAGAAAAACATCAGCGGATAAAATCTGTTCTAAAACAAACCAACTAGAAAGATCAGGACGATGTGAGCAGAACAGAAACAGGTGGGGGAAACTCTCTTACCTTTAACAAGCTGCTTCTTCCATGCAGATGTTTCAGATGGAGGCGAGTCTGGAAACAGAAGCTGCGTCTCTGTTTCAGTTTCTGTTCCTTCCTCTGAATGCAGGACAAAGATTGTCACAGCTGTGATGATCGTGGATCCAATAAGCAGCTTGTGAACAGAACCGTGTTACAACATGATCATTATTTGGATCGAACATGATCGTTTCTTCCAGATGTTAACAGTACAACTGATGCTCATCATAAGCTGTCAGAGACACAAACTGAATAGAAAGAATCTTAGATGTAACATCTGCCAGTCCTGCGAGTAATCTTGAGTTAAAGTGTAAATCCCAACGCAATCAAAATGATCGGAAGTCTTTCTCAGTCGTTATGAAGAACAGATGAACCAATCAGGAAGGGAGGCCTGGCATGAGAAACACGTCAAGATTCAGATTCTATCTGTCTGTCTCTGTGTTGCCCTGCAGTGGACCCGGGTTCAGTTTATTTCCCATTAGCTCTTTTCCTGTCTCTCCAATTAAGAAACAGCCATTTAAATTGGAAAAACACCAAATAGAACTGAAGGATCCAGGATTTCAGAATAAAAAATGTTTTACTGAATAAAATTGTGAAGTAAAATTTATTTTATATTGAAATCAAATTAAAAGCACAGAAGATAAAAACACCAATAATGATAATAAAAAACAGAGTGCATACATCAAGTTTAAATAAATGAGACTTCCTCTGAAAGAATCAACAGATGAAGACACACAAAGAGAAAAACAAAGCATTTCACAATCTGGTGGATTTCTCCTCTCTGGTCTGAAAATGTCAGATCAGTGAAGCTCTAGAGATTCTCAGAAGACATTTATTAAAAATAAATGGATGAGAATGATGTAAAATGTTTAAAACGAATGTGAAATACTCCAAAACATCATAAATGGATGCAACAAAAACATAAAAGATCAAGACAGAAATGTCTGACTGGTTTTTGATGCTTTCTTGTCCTCCCAATAAGATTTGATTATAATTTTATAAAGACTGTAATTTCTTGTGTTGTCACCATTTTACCTCGAACTGACATATATTTCAATATACAGACTATACAGACTTTTTGGACATTATATTTATGTCCAAAAAGGCAGAAAAATACCAAATATAAACCCGTAAAGCAATAACAAACGATTAAAAAAAAGCTTAGAAAAAACACAATGTGAACATATTCTGTAAAAAGTTAAAGAAAAAAAAGCAAAAAAATAATAATAATAATAATAAAATAAATTAAAACAGCAACATTTCCAAAAATAACAGTTTACTGGTGAGAGCTGTTGTAAGTTACCCTCCTCAGAGGTTTAGGCTGTGCTAAACTGATCTACGTTATATTTTAATCAAAACTTCCCATCATGGACAGAAAACTGGTCGAGTCACTGCAGACATTTTCCTGATGATCAAATTATTTGAGGTTTGTGTGCAGCAAACACAACATGCTGATATTTCCTGAAGTTAGACAGGAAGGAAAAGAGGAAAAGGAGTGAAGATGGTTTACTCAGCACCGAGACTCTGAGAACTCAGACCACAACCCACACCCAGCATAAAGAGGTTCAGTGAATGTAATGAAGGTGTGGATCAATCTGTCAGAGGAAACCCTGTAGAAGGACACAACGCCGGCCGGACGGTCCACATTCGCTGCTACTCTGGTGGAGGCAGATGGAGAGGAGAAGAAGTAAAAAAAGGGGATAAATAAGAAGAGGAAGAGGAGCAGGAGAGGGAAGAGGAGGAAGTGGGTGTTTTTTTTCTTATTGTGACAGTAAAAGCAGCTACCGTCACTGGAACACTTGAGACTCCACGAGTGATCGTTCACTGCAAACACAATGTCATCAACAGTTCCCTTCTTTCTGATTCTTCTGTAACTGGCAGATATGTCAACCTCTCCCTTACACTCAACCTCCCAGTAACAGCAACCAGTCAGCTCATTCTGACACAATAGCTGTGGCCAAACATCAAATCTGTCCGGATGATCAGGATACGACTGTTCCTGTTCCACACGCGTCACCTTCCTGTCATCAGACAGTCTGAGTTTGCTGTTCACTGTGTTCGTGTGGATGGTGAGCTGACAGGAATCTGATGGAGAGAACAAACAGCTGATCATTTACTGTGATGATGCTGCATTAAACCAAATGATTCAAATGAGAAACACTCACACTTCCTCAGACCTGGTACCAACCACCAATCTCCATCAGGTAACACCCTGCAAAGTGGAGGTGGATCAGTCTGAGATATCTTCAATAAGCCACACCACACTGAACATTATGCAGACAGTTCATTGAAATCATACAGTCAATTATATACAGTCTAGTTCAATCATAGTTGTTAAACATTGCAGTCAAGTTCACAGTTCAGTTTTTAATTCAAGTTGTTAAAAGCGTTTTCTATGTCAGGAAACCCAGTATGTTGCATCAAGTTACTGACTTATCAGTGCATCTTTATCCTGAATGAAAATGTAGCAACAGTGAAAACTGAAGAAACCTCCAGCAGAACCAGAACCTGGCTCAGTGTCAGCAGCAACCCGTTTCAACCGACTGGGAGTTTGAGAAGACAGAGCACACAGAAAAAAACACAGCAGCACTGATCCAGGAATACTTTCTATGTTATGGAAAGAAAAGTGTTAATGGCAGCAGGAGCTCCAGGAGTGACTTCTTCTAGGAGAGAAACAACACTAAGCTTTGAAATATCCAGGATCTATTGCAACGTATCACTAAAATATATTTGGTATACCTAAACTTTGAGTTTAGGTATACCAAACCTAAACTCAATTTGGCTACTTCAGAAAATTGGAATGCTAGTCTCTATTGGCACAGATTGGAAGTTCAAGGGAAGACTAGTAAACAAGTGATGTTCAGATTACTCTCCTCTATCTGGAGGAATGTGGTTGGTCTTTCCATACCTGAGATATTCAGGTTTCCAGTGTTCATGCTCCAGCATCTTCAGTCCTGATTCTCCGAGGTGATTGTAGCTCAGGTCCAATTCTTTCAGATGGTAGGGGTTGGAGCTCAGCACTGAGACCAGAGAATTACAGCCTTCCTCTGAGATCAGGCAGCCTGATAGACTGCAAGAAATATACAGCACACAACTCAAACCCACAGAAACGGATAAAAACTGGTAATAATTCTGCAGGACTGGGAGCTGAGAACTGAAGCCAAAGATTTGCAGCTTTTATCAGAGAAGTTACAGCCACTCAGTCTGAGAATACAATGTTGAGAAAAGAAAGTATTAATGAGCAATCTGTCTTTTTTTACTCTGCCTGTAATTTTAATTGAATTGTTTCTGTATTATGCATTATGCACTAACAGAGCTTTGTTGGAAGCTTTGATGATTGGCAGCAGCTTCAGGAGAGCCTCCTCTGAAGCAGAGTATTTCTTCAGGTCAAACACATCCAGATCTTTCTCTGAAGACAGTAAGATGAAGATCAGAGCTGACCACTGAGCAGGAGACAGTTCATCTGTGGAGAGACTTCCTGATCTCAGAGACTGTTGGATCTCCTCCTCTAGAGAACGATCGTTCAGTTCATTCAGACAATGGAACAGATTGATGCTTTTCTCCACTGTCAGATCCTCATTAATCTCCTTGATGTATTTAACTAGATCGTGGTTGGTGTGTATGTCAGGTGCTCTCTGTGACATCAGATGTTGTAGCAGACTCTGATTGGTCTGCAGAAAAAGTCCCAGGAGGAAGCGGAGGAACAAGTCCAGGTTTCCATTTGGAAACTGAAGGTCCTTGTTTACCGCACTCTGATAAAAGCTTCCTGGTTCCACCTTTTTCTTAAAGAAAAGGAACCACCACAACCAGAAGAAATTCTGTGTTTGTTCCATCAGGTTGACACCAGAGTTGATGAAGGTCAGATGAACATGAAGAGCAGCCAGAAACTCCTGAACACTCAGAGGGACGAAGCAGAACACCTTGTCCTGGTACAGACCTCTCTCCTCTCTAAAGATCTGTGTGAACACTCCTGAGTACACTGATGCTGCTCTGATATCGATGCCACACTCTGTCAGGTCTGATTCATAGAAGATCAGGTTTCCTTTCTGCAGCTGATCAAAAGCCAGTTTGCCCAGAGACTCGATCATCTTCCTGCTCTCTGGACTCCAGTGTGGATCTGTTTCAGATCCTCCATCATACTTGACTGTCTTCACTTTGGTCTGAACTACCAGGAAGTGGATGTACATCTCAGTCAGGATTCTGGGCAGCTCTCCTTTCTCTCTGATCTCCATCACATCTTGCAGAACTGTAGCAGTGATCCAGCAGAAGACTGGGATGTGGCACATGATGTGGAGGCTTTGTGATGTCTTCATGTGGGAGATGATCCTGCTGGCCTGCTGCTCATCGATAAATCTCTTCCTGAAATACTCCTCCTACTGTGGGTCAGTGAACCCTCTGACCTCCATTACCACGTCGACACACTCAGGTGGGATCTGATTGGCTGCTGCAGGTCGTGTGGTTATCCAGAGGAGAGCAGAGGGAAGCAGTTTCCCCCTGATGAGGTTTGTCAGCAGAACATCCACTGAGGTGGACTCTGTAGCAACAGTCAGGATCTCATTGTTGTGGAAGTCCAGTGGAAGTCGGCTCTCATCCAAGCCATCAAAAATGAGCAGAACCAGTAACTGTTCAAACCATTCCATTTTCTATAAAAATGAAATGTCCCATTGAAGGACGTGAATTAAAAATGATAAAATCAGCTGATTTGTTTTTGGAGAGATTTGGCTGATCTGGAGACAAACTGATCTCCGGCTGCAGAGGCTGCAGGCCGCCAGCAGCCGTTGCATCCGCTGTTCTGGATGTCTGGAACTGTGGGTTCAAACTGATGTGCGGTTTGTATGAAACTATTTTTCATACCTGGAGAAGGTCCAATACTAATAAAGCAAAGACCAGAAACCAAATTATTGAATCCCTTCTTCCAGCCTGATTTGTTTACCTGCAGAGATTAGAAACCAAGATGCTGAGAGATTACAGGGAGATAAAACACAGGTTTAATCCACAGTTCTGGATTAAACCTGCATTCTGGGTCTTGGTTCTGGTTCAGGATGTCTGAACGTGTAGACTGGTTTCACCTGCAGAACTTTGATAAGGAGCTGGGCACTGAGCCATGTGGTACACCACAACAATAGACCCAGAGAAGGAGGAGAAACTGATGAAGGTTCTGTTTCGATGGGAAAACCCAAAAAGATCCAACATTTAATAACTGTATAAAATGAGAACTGTGAATGTTCTGGTCCGGTTCAGGATTTTAACTCTGCTGCTTCAATGTGTTTCCAGAAGAAACTTCAACAAGTTTGGATTCTGTGGATTGTGGAAGTGTGGAGGTAATCTGTGTGTTTTCTAGTCCTCACCTTTGACCCTTAATCTACATAACATGTGAAAGATCAACATGTGGGATGATGTGGTGCAGCAGGACTCCAGCAGCTGGACCAAAGTGGACCCTGAGCTGGACGGGACGTCTCCAGATGAAGATCCAACTTACAGGTAAAACCTCAGAACCTGGAGGTCAGCAGGTCAAACTGTGACATCATCACCTCAAACTTCTTCTTCATGCTTGGTTCCAGCCTCCAGTCTGCAGCGGGCCACTTTGAATGCAGCGTCTCTGGTCTGCGTTGGGTCTGCAGGGAGAAGGTGGGCTTCAGGTACCGGTTCTGCTCCTGGGACGGACACATGGAGAGGATGGAGAGCAGAGGATACCGGCCTGCTGGTCCTTTACTGGACATCTCTGTCCTTACTGGGAAGGTGATGGAGGCGCAGCTGCCACACTGGGTTTGCACCGGTAGGAGAACATCATGAAAAACTGTCCTACATTATTTCTGTTTTCAGAACCGATCCAGAAGTTTCTCACCGAGTTTCTTTTTCTGCTGCGTTTCAGACGATGTTCCTGAGTTACTGGAGAACTTTGCTGTCCTCCATGTTAACGACTGTGGAGATGTTCTGGAGAAAGCGACCCGGGTCACAAAGACCCATGTTGGGTTAACAGAACCAGTTTTCTCTTTGTGGGGAGTTCTGATAAATTTCTTTTCTTCTCCAAAAATCATCTGCAACACATCAATATACTATCAGCCCAAAACGTCCTACCTGAAGATGCACGTCTACCTGACTCCACCGGATCCTGCTCTGAAACAGGTGATCATTGATTCATTTTATTATATTCTTTATTTATCCACATTTATCATTTTTAAATTAAAATCTCGGTTTTAAACAAACAGCTCGACAAGGGATGGCGCATAATAACTTAATGTCACTATTTTTTCCTAATTAAATTTTATATCATTAGAGATGTTTAAACATGTTTTAATACAATAAATGAAAACAATCAGAGATTTATCCAATTACACGTCTTCCTGTTAAATCCTGCAGCATCGACTTTAAACTTGAACTTTTAAATAAAAGCATCTTCTGAGCAGGAAGGATGATTAAAACTTTAGTTTTTGTCCCTGTGATCAGAGATGTTTAGAGTTTTAACTCCTTTGTTCTTAAAGATCAACTGATTTAATGATTAACGGCACCAATATAAGCTGAATATTAATCATATTTACTTTACAGTAATAAAATGGTGAAACTCCTGTGTGATATAAATTCACACATTATTTCTTCATCCTTATTCTCAGGTGAACTTTTATTTCAGCGGTCCCGTGATGCTGTGGGCCAGAACAAAACACTTCAATATAAATATCTTTTTTACTTTTATTACCTTCCTCATTATGGAACCAATAAATATAATTTACTGTATTTACTTTAGGTTTCTTTGCAACATGGCAGCAGGTTGTTGGTGTCACTTCCTGGTAGAGAGGACTCTCTTGATTGGTCGTCAGTGTGTGAATCACTGACTGTAATTTTAAGCTCCTCCTCTGGATCAGATCAAGAGTTTTACAAACCATTTAACATTTTATTGCTTCAGTGTTTTTGTCTCCAGTTAAACTCTTGGGAAAACATCTGGGCTGGTTTCTGGTTCTGTTCTACAGTCGGTCCACCGCAGAGAATCCTCCAAGGGATTCGAAGAAATCATGAAGCCCCGACCAGACAAGCCTCTGAAGATGGACTGTGGTTTCAGCCTCCAGGCCACCGTAGACACGGCCAGAATCCAGCCACCGGTACCGTTTGGGCTTGAAGCCCCACATACTCAGGCGTACATCACTCTGTAGAGATTCACACAGATCGACAGCAGACACTGACCTGATTCTTCGCCCTAAGATCCATTTCTATGGCCGAGTCTCACAGTAAACGTCTCGGCAGCTTGGGAACCTTCAGTTTGGGAACATTCAGCTTGGGAACCTTTAGTTTGGGAACATTTAGCTTGGGAACCTTCAGCTTGGGAACCTCTAGCTTGGGAACCTTAAGTTTGGGAACCTTCAGCTTGGGAACCTTCAGTTCGGGAACCTTCAGTTTGGGAACCTTCAGCTTGGGAACCTTTAGCTTGGGAACCTTCAGCTTGGGAACCTTCAGTTCTGGAACCTTCAGTTTGGGAACCTTCAGCTTGGGAACCTTTAGCTTGGGAACCTTCAGCTTGGGAACCTCTAGCTTGGGAACCTTCAGCTTGGGAACCTCACTTCTCATTCCCGCCCACTTTGGTTCTGATGATCGTATTTTAATCCCAGAGTGAATCTGGTGTCTATTTAAGCTGCAGGCTGTTTTTATCCTATGAACCTTTTTGACCTCGGAGTCAAACTGACTTGTTGCTTCACAGGAAATCACTCTGAGGCACGAGAGCCAGGATCCAAACTTCTACGAGGTTTTTATTGAGAATCCAGACAAAATCTTCAGCCTGGAGCTGCTGCAGACTCAGTCAGAGAAAGTTTGGTTCTGTGAGATTAGGAAAGGTCAGTTTATGTCATAATTATGACTTCTGTAAACTTTCAGTCTGAACTTCATTCAGCTCGTTAACTCAGCTTAATAATTCATGTTTCACATTGAGATTGTTTCTGTTCTTTATTTCTTAGATGATCATCCTAAATCTGGTTCCACTGAAGGTGAGATGTTACATTTATTTACATAAAAAAAACCTGAACTGAAGGATTTTTATGATTAAAATTACATTTTATGAAGATAATGAGCAACTTTTAATATATATACTAGTTGGAAACAGAGTCCAGTTTGGTGGGAGGAGTCAGACTTGCGTCAAATTGATGTTAAGAAAGGAAACTACTGTTTGTATCTTCATCATAACTGAATTTATTATTAATATTTCTATGTTTTTGTCTCCTTATCAGCCGGAGGATGTTCAACAGAAACTGTTACTGTGAAGAAAGAAGGTATGAAATCATAGAAACCATCGTTCTGCATGTGAATATTAGACATAAATGACAGTTTTCTATATTAATAAATTAACAACATGCATTTACATTCAAGCTGTCTAACATAAAGAAATCAGTTTATTTTTACTCTTTTTCTCTTTTTCATCAGAGGAACATTTTGTGGACAAACACAGAGAGACACTGATCCAGAGAGTGAGGAACATCGAACCCGTCTTAGATGGACTTTTACAGAAGAAGGTTCTGGTGGAGGAAACCTACGACAGGATCCGATCTCTGCCGACCTCTCAGGATCAGCTGAGGGAGATCTTCTCCTGCCTGAGAGCTGCTGACGACTGCAAAGATATTTTCCTCTCCATTCTTCAGGAGAAAGAGCCTTACCTGATCACCAGCCTCCAGGGACGGACCTAAAGGTGGCCCAGTGGGTTCTGGCTCCTGCTGGCATGATGTTACTTTTTAATGAGTAAAAGCTGAAACATTTCACCTTTTTTAAAGGTTTTTTATCAGCTGACCAACCAGAGGTTGGCTGCATGTTAAATTATCTTGTTTTTATGTCACATTAAATGAAGCATTTTAATGAAACCAAATATTGGAGATAATTGTATAAACTTCAACTCATTGAGTTTCCTTTGGTAACAATAACATTATTATTGTAATCATTGTTGTAGTTTGTGAAATGTTTTTATCTAAACCAGGTTGTTAAAGTGGAACCATGATGAAAGGTGTCGGTCAGGT
The DNA here is from genome assembly GCA_010277075.1 of Poeciliopsis retropinna. NCBI lineage: Eukaryota > Metazoa > Chordata > Actinopteri > Cyprinodontiformes > Poeciliidae > Poeciliopsis > Poeciliopsis retropinna. The sequence continues at coordinate 100,159 of VMRM01000007.1, read as the reverse complement.
CCAGACTGAAGTTCTGATCGACTTCCTGTCTCCAGGATTTGAACCAGGCATCAGCCAATCACATTCTACCACAACTAAAGAATGTTTTTGAGATAAATTTGGTGATATTTTTAGAAAATTTTACTTCTTAAAATAAAATGACAAAATCTAAAGACATATTCAGATTTTAGAGGCGCAAACTGGATCAGTGCAAACAAAGTGACATAATATTGAAAACATCGAAACAAAAGATCTTTTAAACCAGCAGCATTTACGAGTTCACCACAATAAATACTGAAAACCCCAGGTTTAATACGAAATATTAACTAAAGTAGTCAGTTTGTGCTTTTTGTGACTACATGAATATAATAGTTTGATTCATTATTAAGCTGCTGGGTATGTTTCATTGTTATGTAACATATCCAGCATTATGGCATCATAAGGATTATTACAGAAAATGGTTAAGCATGTCAGTTTTTGAAAACAATTTCAACATGAAAGCAAATTATTAAAATATAACAAAGACAAAAGAAAATAGAATGAAAATATATTTTCATAATCAGTTAATCCGTGACTCGTTACAGTATATTACAGTGGAGCTAACAAGCAGGCTGGTTTACAACATAGAGAGACTCAAATAGATCTACGGGTAGGTAGATCTGTTCAGGTAGATCTATTCAGGTAGATCTGTTCAGGTAGATCTGTTCAGGTAGATTTCTCCTCTCCTCCCGCTGGAGCTCCGGGGAGTTTCAGTATCTGCGTCATTTGACCCCAAACAGGAAGGTGAAGGATTTACTGTAACTTTATTTAATAATTTGAAACAAGCAACAGAAGGTAAAGGTTTTGTTATGAAATGTGAATTTGCTTTTACTTTTGGTTTTGCTGTACAAGACATTGAGAATTTGAACTCTTTGCTGTATATTTTAAAAAATTGTATATTGTAAAAATATTGTATTAAATATTAATAGAAACTGAGGATAAAGTTATTTGACTCTGCAGATGCGTAATATTTAATGTACAGATCAGAGAGGAGGACTAAGCTCTAACTGCGTGTCACATGAACGCGGTTTATTGTCTCCAGACGGGATTCCTGGCTGAAAAAGAAACAAGTCTGAACGTGTTTATTTACTTTGGTTAGAAGTAAATAATCACGCAGAGTTGACAGATATTACAGTTTATTTATTACAACATATATTCAACTTCAATGACTGACCTTCAACGTGGGAGGAGCCTGCAGGTGTTTCTGCTGCAGGCTGTTAAAATGCTACATACTTATCAATACAGTTCACAGGTTGTTGTTATAAATCACTTAAACATATTTCTATTATCACCTGAAGATTATGTTTCAGATCACTAATGTCTACAGAGCAGTGAGATCCGGGACACTATTTACGAGTTCACCACAATAAATACTGAAAACCCCAGGTTTAATACGAAATATTAACTAAAGTAGTCAGTTTGTGCTTTTTGTGACTACATGAATATAAATATTGGAATCATTTTCACGGTGGATCAGTTTTTTCTGCAGCCGGTTATTCTTTGTTTTCAGGTCAGTTTCGTTTCTGTTCAGTTGGCTTTGGGCTCAAATCTGTTATTTATCATTTGAGTTATTTTGGTTGAAGTTTGATGCTTTGTTTAATATTTTTATATTTTTTAAATTGAAGTTTTTGTCTCCTTTGTGAACACCTCTGTCCTGGTTTAAGTCTGGTTCCTTACAGGAACACTGAGGTTCTAAGACATTTAATTTGCTCCACACCTTCCCACACATTAAGATACATTAATAAGGTCAAGAACTACCTGTTGATATTTAATGATTATAATGTGTGGGAGTATCAGTATCTCTATGGCTTAAACTGACTAACATTCTCTTGGTCTTGTCTACATTTACCTGTAATTGTTTCTCTTTGCTTCACGTCACAAAATGATCCACCAGATTCCTGAACTCCTCGCGTTTCCCTCCATGCTCCACTGTAGCCGTTTTATCTGAGAGTTTTTGTCGATGACAGCCTGAAACTCAAATTGTCAGTCAACCCTGGCTATCAGTTTATTAACGATAATAAAAGATGTGTATGATGTGTCTGCATCCATTTCGTCCAGCTTCTCCTTTGGTAATCTAGGCTGCATGGTGTTAAAGGTGGATGAAAAGTCAAAGAAAAGGATGTGGGCTTTGGTATCAGGTCTGAACAGGTAGGAACAGGCCCTTCACAGGTATTTAACTGGATCATCCACTCCTACATGGGGCTGGGATGCAAACTGCAGAGGGTTCTGGGCTACACACACCTGTGTCCTCAGGTACATCAGACCCCTGACCTTCAGAAGATCAGAGGTCGGAGCTATCAGTCTGTTTCATCCAGGAATGTAGGAGATACTTTGTTTGCCAACGAGACCATAGAAAGGATTTTAACATCATTTATTAGTTAAAATGTAAATTAATTTATATTTTAAATGCTCCCACTTGTATATTAGAAGGAAGAAAAAAACTTTTTGGTTGAATTTAAAATAACTTTTGATTCATTAACAATCTGTTACTGGAATTGACTGTGATGCTGCGTAAATCCAGTTTGCAGCATCAATGTTGAATTTCTTGTGTTTTATTCTCCAGGTTGGAACGATGGAGACAAGCCAGCTTCTGGTTGAAACCCTGAAGCAGCTGAGCCTGGAAGACTTTGCCCAGTTCAGGATTTTGGCTGAAGCAGAGCCGAGCCTGGTGACCTCCAGCAGCCTGGAAGCAGCAAACGTTCAGGGTGTCGTTGATCTGATGGTGAAGAGCAGCAGTGGAGAATGTGTGGAGGCTGTCAGAGCCGTTCTGATGAAGATGGGACGATTGGATCTGGTGCAGAGACTGTCAAAAGGTGAAACAGAGGAGAGAGAAATGTTTCCTCCTGAATCTGTTTCAGGAAATCTTGTTAGGAAATGTAGCTTATTCTGATCAGTGAAGGTTGTCAAGATAAATGAAAACATGTTGGAAAAGTTTTGTTGCTGTTGTGAAAGTTTGTGGTTAAAACTTTACAGTCCAGATGCTAAAACTTCTCTAATCTGAAGGTTTCTATTTTTCTTGTCAGATAAAAGTTCTGTTGAAGAAAAACGACTTTCACTGGACCAGCGGGTCAGTAAGGCTGCAGGATGTGACTGCAGAGGTCAACAGATACTCAGACAATGTGATATTATCTTAGACACAAATTTATTAAACATTCAAATTAATTATATGTAAAAATCCAAGTGCTTGTTTCAGGTTTGGTTGCTTTAGATTTTGAGGGAAATTTTTTTTTCCTAGAAAAGATCAAAGAAACCAAATAAAATCCAGATAAATGTTTCTTAGCAATATGAATAATTAAATACAAAACTGTCCGTCATATAATCAGGATTTATGTCATGCACTTTTCATCTATGTTTACCAAGATACATATTGCTAAATATTTTTTCACTTAGTTTTTTTCTCTGACTCTCACAGGTAGAAAATCTGAGCTGTGATTTTAACCTGCTGTTGGAAACACTGAAGGATCTGAATGATGAAGAGTTCAGGGAATTTAAAAGAAACATGAGTCCCTTTAATAACTTCAGGTCCACCTTCGGTCATCAGCAGATCCAGCTGGACACAGCAGACCTGCCTCATACAGTGATTTTCATTATTCAGACTCATGGAAAAGAGTCTATAAAGGTGACCAGAGATGTTTTAAAAAGCATCAAGAGGAAGGATTTGGTCCAGAGGGTAATCAGCAGCTCAGCCTCCACAGGTAAAAGCTGGAGATTTAGAATTCAATCACACGGTTCTTAACATGTTCTCTATCCTCATGTTTTTCTTTAACAAAGTGAGATCAGCAGTGTAATCCCAGTTAGGAAGGTGAGTGAATGATGAACCTGAATGTTGGGCTTCATCATGTTAGACAGCAGGTGCAGCAGGTGCAGCAGCTGCTGCAGCGATGAGAGAAACATAGTTAAACCAGAAAGACAGACAGAAAGAGCATCTATGCAGAGGTCACCAACTTTTCTGAACTTGATCCTGAATAAGAACAAGAGCTACCTGTTGATATTTAATGGTTATAATTTCATTTGTTTTACTCAGAAATGTTGTTGGGGAAACAATCTGATCTGATCCATAAAGTTCACTTACATAAAGTGAGTAAATCTTGATTTTCCAGATCAGTGGACAGCAGAGGATAATTATTCTGATTATTCTGGTCTCTCTGTGAAGAAACGTCCTGAAAAATGTTCTTGAATCTCCCAGGTGGCGACCATGGCAGCTTTTAAAGACATTTTTCTGGAAAGTCTGGAGGATTTAGATGAAACTGAATTCATTGAGTTAAAACTGTTACTGCAGTTCACAAACTTCCAGAGAAATATTCCACAAATCCTGTGGGATGAACTGGATGATACAAACAGAACCAGAGTGGTGGATCATCTGGTTAATAAATGTGGTAAACAATCTGTGGAGGTGTTCAGGGAGGTTCTATTGGACCTGAACAGAACTGATCTGGCGCTGAGGCTGCCTGAGACCAGCTCAACATCTAAAGGTACCAGATGATTGGATCTTTAACATCTGATGAAACTCAAACATCAATCAGTTTCAAGTTGGATTATTTAGTCTCTGTTTTCTAATTGATCCAGAATAAAATGATTCAAACCAGAATCTGTGATAACTGATTAATGTTTCATCTTTTCTCCTCAGAGAAACTTTCTGTGGAGCTGAACTCTGCTTTCCTCCAGAAAGTGAGTTATGTTAGTTTTTATTTAATAAATGTAATCTTTATCCTGAGGAGTTTTTCTTCTCGAGCTAAATCAGCTTTTGGTTGCTGTACATGCAGAAGAAACTCCTGGTTTAATGAAAAGAGCTCTGATTGTTTCAGCCCTGAGAGATGATAAATTTTTATTCACCAGGTGGAAAAGTTGGAGTTTGTGATGGAGCTGCTGCTGGAAACACTGGATGAGCTTGATGAAGGAGAGATCGGGACGTTCCTGGAAATCATTCGCAGTAAAATTCACCATCACAGTAGATACATGCTGACTTGGTGTTTTCCAACTGTACTATATATTGTGGTGGATTTGGTGCTGACTTGTTTCCACCAGTCAGTGGAGGAGACCATGGATGTTTTAAAGATGATGAAGAAGGATGATCTGATAATGAAGCTGTCAGAAAGAAGCTCAGGACCTAAAGGTTCAACATTTCAGACTAAAACATCTCAAACTTCTCAAAATGGCTGATATCAGTGTTGTGATGATTCTCTGCATGGTTTTGATCACATCGTATTATGTTGCACAAAGAAGCGATGGTCAGATGTGAAACTTTTCTCCTTCCTGTTTTCTCCTCAGAGAAACCTTCTGCAGGTCGACATCGTTCTGCTCTGATCCACAAAGTGAGTAAAGAGACATCAGGAGTTTATTTCCTGTCCTCCAGGTGAAAGAGCTTAAAACAAAGATCATTTCTAACCTCTATGATTTAATTTCATAGTTTGGCTCTGAGGAAATCAGCTGCAGTTTACTAATGTGATGAATCTTAGTTGCCATGTTTGTGATTTTCCCCTGAATGAAGCAGCTTTCTCTATAATGAACTGAATGTTTCAGGTGGCGACGATGGCAGCTGTTAGGCAGCAACTCCTGGAAACTCTGGACAAATTAACCCAGGAGGAATTTTTGGAAAAGTTTAAAGAACGTTCATCGAAGTTTTCAACAAGATTGGAGTTCATAACAGAGAGAGCAGAACTTGCTGATGAGATGATGGTGAAGTTTGGCCAGGAGTCGGTGAAGATGATCAAAGACCTTCTTACTGAAATAAACAGAAAAGATTTGGCGGAGAATCTTCAAGGAACTGGTGAGAAACATTAAATCTGTTGTCTTTTTTTTTTTTTTTATGACTCCAGCATTGTACTCTGTCCAAAATCTAATTTAATATACGTACCAATCCGTACGCACACACACACTCGCACACACACACACACACGCGCACACACATTTGCTTGGCTATCTTTGTGGGGACTTTCCATTGACTTCCATTCATTTCTATAGCCGAAACCTTATCCGAACCCAAACCCTAAGCAAAACTTAATTCATACCTTAGTCCTATATCTAACCCCTGAGCCAAAAATAGCATTTCCTCTAGTGGGGCCAGGCTTAGGTCCCCACAAGGAGTAGTTCGTCCCCACAATGTAGTATGTGTCAGGATGGTCCCTATAAGGTTTGACAAACACTTGCACACACACGTTTGTGTCTCTTTCTTTATGGGGATTTCCATTGACTTACATTCTCTTCTACATCCTAACCCTACCCAAACCTCAATTCACATCTTAGATATAAAGCTAATCCTTAACCCAAAAACAGCATTTCTCTTTGTGGAGAGCAGGCTTTGGTCCCCACAAGGAGCAGTGAATTCCCATAACGTAATGTGTGTCAGGAAAACAGTCCCCCACCATACAGCACCTGCAGCTGTGCATACCCTGAGATTTTTCTTTATAAAAAAAAATTCCCTTCTCACCCACCGCGGGTGGTTCTTATCCTCTGAGCTCGGGTCCTCTACCAGAGGCCTGGGAGCTTGAGGGTTCTGCGCAGTACCTTTGCTGTGCCTAGAACTGCACATTTCTGGACTGAGATGTCTGATGTTGTTCCTGGGATCTGTTGTAGCCACTGCTCCAGTTTGGGGGTGACTGCCCCGAGGGCCCCGATGACCACAGGCACCACTGTGGTCTTCACCTTCCAGGCCCTCCAGTTCCTCCCTGAGGCCCTGGTATTTCTCCAGTTTCTCCTACTCCTTTTTCCTGATGTTGCAGTCACTCGGTATTGCTACATCCACCACAACGGTTTTCCTCTGTTGTTTATCCACTACGACAATGTCCGGTTGGTTCGACCTTATATATATATATATATATATATATATATATATATATATATATATATATATATATATATATATGGCTCAATGGATAAGTCATCAGTCTTTCACTCGGAAGACCCAGGTTCAAATCCAGGCCGAAACCGGCAAAAATTGCGCTAGGCAAGACTTTAAACTACTGCCTACCTCAGACCATGAGAGACATTGAGAAGCAAGGAACCCGGCCAAACAAGGTCTGCGTCAGGTGTTGGGGAACCAGAGCACCTTGACGATAAATGGGCTACTGGAACAAGACGGAAATGGGCGAGAGGTGAAAACTTGGATGTTGGAATGCTACTACTCAAGTAGCCCTAATCGGAGGAATGGTTACTTCGACATCCCCAGTCTACACTAAGTGCTAAATGACTAGTAGCTCAGTGTTCCAACATCCGCAAACGGCAATTGCTGTCACAACTTGAGATTGACGAGGTACAACACAAATGCTACGGCAAAGATGTCAGGATGGGCGGGGCTTAACTACAAGCCCCCGCCCAGAGAGGGAGTATGCAGCCACAATGAAGGAATCTGAGCTGAATAAGGCTGCAACTGACCTGAGAGATAGGATCATGGCACGAATGACAACCAGACCTCCTCGGCTGAGTGAGGAGTTCTGAAAGCCTCATCAGAAAGCCTCATTGAAGATGTGAATGCAGCATTGAGAACAATTCCTAGCAACACCATAATGGAAACCAATGAGCTGATTTACAACTCAGCATCAGTGATCCTTGAGCTGCTTGGTTATAGAGCAACCATGAGAGACAGTACCCACCATGGAAAAGACGGCTAGAGACTAAAATCAAGGTGACAAGGAGGGAAGTGAGCCAACTATCAGAGCTCCATAGGGGTGCAATGAAAGGACCAGTACCCAAGAAGTACAGCCAGATGCCCATATTTGAAGCACTCGAAACTGCTAAACAGAGGATCCAAGCCTTGGCCAGCCGCCTAAAGAGATACACAAGGGAGAATGAAGCCAGAAGGATAAACCGGCTCTTCTCCACCCAACCAGCTAAAGTGTACTCTCTAGCTGTGTTAAAAATAATAACAATAACTGGAGACCGCACAATACTGGAAAGGCATATGGGAAAGGGAGGCGTCCCACAACAGCAATGCACAGTGGCTGATCTCTCTATGAGATGACCATAGCAACCTCCCTGAGCCCCGGTAACCATCACTGTGGCAGATGTCCAAGAAAGAGTCTCAGGTATAAAAAACTGGACAGCACCAGGGCCTGACATGATCCATGCCTACTGGCTAAAGAAGCTCACTGCCCTCCATGAGCGACTGGCAGCCCAAATGAACCAGCTGCTACAAAATGGGACTCACCCTGAATGGTTAACTGAAGGGCGCACAATCCTGATCCAGAAGGACCCATCAAAGGGCTCAGTCCCACCCAACTACCGACCAATAACCTGTCTCTCCACAACCTGGAAGCTCATGTCAGGCATCATAGCGGCTAAGATAAGCAGACACATGGATAAATACATGAGCACGGCACAGAAGGGCATTGGCGTAAATAGCAGAGGAGCCAAACACCAACTCCTTGTAGACCACACAGTTGCCCGAGACTGCAATGCCACACACTTGGATCATTGAATGCTTAGAGATGTACAACATCAACAGGACCCTGAGAGCCTTCATTGCAAACTCGATGGGGCTGTGGAAAACCACCCTGGAAGCCAACTGCAAACCACTTGCACAAGTGTCTATCAAATGTGGCAGCTTTTATTTGGCAGCTTGACACGCTTTCTGTAAGGTAAATGTGACGAAGTAAAGCTAGCTAAAAAAAAGAATAAGCTGACTTTTCATCCTCCTCCTCCCATGGATCTCATGGGTAGGCTTTACTTTTCTGTCTATTTTTGAGTGTAATTTGTCAAACAACTAATGAAAATAGGCTATGCAGGCATAAGTGTATATCTGTGTATGTGTGGCATTGTGTCGGACACATTGGGATATGTGTGGGTCAGATGTGATGTGCCATGTGCCATGCGCATTGCATTCTTATTGCATTCATATTTGTGTGGATTAGGTGCAATGATAGTTTTGTGTGTACCCTGAGATAATATCTTGAAGGCGCCCTACCCACGAGGCAGCCAATACCTGGGGCACACATACACACGCATACTTGTTTTTCATACACTATGAGGACTTTGTCTAACCAGTGACTAAGTGGGGACACAACTGAAGAGTAAGAAACAGCGGGCTCGTGATACAGTAAATGGGTGAAGCTACACGCAACAAGTGTAAGTGTAGCTTTGCCGATACTGAGAGCAAGATAAAAGTGGTTTTGAGTTGTAATTCAACGGGTTTCCACTTTGCTGTGCAGCTTGGCACTAAAATAATAATTTCTATATTTCCACGTTTCATTGAGTTAACGGAATTATTCTACCGTGGCAGCACAAAGATGGCATGTGAAAGTATAGTCTTTTTGCCCTTCAATGTTGTCCACATGCACAAAATTTCTGTATGTGAACAATATCATTCAGGGGATCTGATTTTGATTAAGTCAGAACCTCACCAGTCAGAACCTCACTGCACGTCACTGAGATATATATATATATTATATCTTTATATATATGTCTATATATATATATATATATATATATATATATATATATATATATATATATATATATATATTATATATATATATATATATTATTATATATATATATATATATTATATATATATATATATATATATATATATATATTATATATATATATATATATATATATATATATATATATATATATATATATATATATCTGTGGATGGATGGATGGATGGATGGATAGTTGTGCTGGTCTCCACCTTTTCAGAGGACAGGGCTATGGGGTCACTGAGATGGGGTAACTGCAACCAGCAGGTGGACACACTTTGTAAGACCATGGAACTGCAAGAGACAAGAGGACACAGGATTCAGTCTCTCCATCTCATAAAGATACTTTCTGATTTCCCAGAAAGACCCTGATTCATGCTTATACTGTCTGTTAGTGCTCTTTTTGTGTTAACATAAATTATTTTTGCTCAATAAGGAAATACTGAGCAGATTCATAATTATATGAATAATTAAAGTGAATAATTTATGGAGCAACTGAGAAAATATTGGGAACCTAATCGGCTTTCTTCTACTAAAGTAGCAAGGTGTAAAATCATAAAAACCCTAATGTGTTTATGATCAGCAGTCTGTCGTGATAAATTATTCTGATTGGGTTCAGGATTTTAACTCTGCTGCTTCAATGTGTTTCCAGAAGAAACTTCAACAAGTTTGGATTCTGTGGATTGTGGAAGTGTGGAGGTAATCCGTGTGTTTTCTAGTCCTCACCTTTGACCCTGTGTTTAATCTACATAACATGTGAAAGATCAACATGTGGGATGATGTGGTGCAGCAGGACTCCAGCAGCTGGACCAAAGTGGACCCTGAGCTGGACGGGACGTCTCCAGATGAAGATCCAACTTACAGGTAAAACCTCAGAACCTGGAGGTCAGCAGGTCAAACTGTGACATCATCACCTCAAACTTCTTCTTCATGCTTGGTTCCAGCCTCCAGTCTGCAGCGGGCCACTTTGAATGCAGCGTCTCTGGTCTGCGTTGGGTCTGCAGGGAGAAGGTGGGCTTCAGGTACCGGTTCTGCTCCTGGGACGGACACATGGAGAGGATGGAGAGCAGAGGATACCGGCCTGCTGGTCCTTTACTGGACATCTCTGTCCTTACTGGGAAGGTGATGGAGGTGCAGCTGCCACACTGGGTTTGCACCGGTAGGAGAACATCATGAAAAACTGTCCTACATTATTTCTGTTTTCAGAACCGATCCAGAAGTTTCTCACCGAGTTTCTTTTTCTGCTGCATTTCAGACGATGTTCCTGAGTTACTGGAGAACTTTGCTGTCCTCCATGTTAACGACTGTGGAGATGTTCTGGAGAAAGCGACCCGGGTCACAAAGACCCATGTTGGGTTAACAGAACCAGTTTTCTCTTTGTGGGGAGTTCTGATAAATTTCTTTTCTTCTCCAAAAATCATCTGCAACACATCAATATACTATCAGCCCAAAACGTCCTACCTGAAGATGCACGTCTACCTGACTCCACCGGATCCTGCTCTGAAACAGGTGATCATTGATTTATTTTATTCTTTATTTATCTTCACTGTGTAATTTTTTAAGCTCCAATACATTTGTTATTACAACAACTACAAAACACAAATAAACTGAGGCGCTGTGTTAAAACGTTTTACAAATTATTAGATCTAATTATGCTTTCCTATTTAGTAGAGCATTTATGGAACATGTGTCCATTGATCTGTAGAAGATCCACCTGAACATTTTAAACACGGGTCAGGCTGTGGTTCAGTTCACTTTAATGTGGGACATTTTTTGCCTAAATTTGATTTTATAAATTTCAGAGTTCTTAAAACTGATCCTTATGTTTTAGTATTATCAGAAATAATACTAAATGTGGCTGAAAAATTCTATAACTGATCATGAAATTGAGTTTGAAGGCGTCGATGTCTTTAGAGTTAATAGTTTTTGGAAAATGGGGAGAATCAGTTTAAGTTCAATCAGAATTTCATAGACCCAAACCCTTATAAGCGGAAGAAGACGGATGGATGAATTTCAAAACAATTAGTTGCTTGGTAGTAAAGTCAGTCTTACTAATGTTTTCACTTTACGTCATTAGATTGCGACAGATCACAGTCTGTAAAAGCTGAAACATTTGCATCACTCACAGCTGTGTTACATAAACTGTGCAGCACTGAACTTATACTTATAGGCTTCTTATGTCGACACAAATCCCGACTGAAGCTGGAGAAAAGAGCTTGTGCAAACAACTTTCCTAAATGTTTTTAGGAAATGTGTTCATGTAGACATTTTCTACATGAAAGCAGCATTAACAGATCTGTTATCTAAATACAATATTTCAGTGAGTTGTGTCACAAATGCCGCATTGAGGAATCACTGTTGTCAACATTACGTCTTCCTCTCGTGGCTTTCAGGAAGTCAAAGTAGGCAGGGGTGTGTCCTTTTAGTGTTGGGAAGTTTGAAAAACGTGTTTTGTGAGTGGACTGCTTTTGTTGTAAGTTATATTTTGTAAACCCTGAAAGCTGCACTTTAGATTTTGGTGCAACCTGCTGATTTTTAAGCTTCATTCTGTGTGAGAGAGAACTTTTATGATTGGTAGTTTATTTCTTCAGAGTTTTTGCCAGCAGCAGATGAAATCTTGGAGAAACATCACGACTGTTTTCTGTCCTTACAGTCGATCCACAAAGACGAATCCTCCAATGGGTATGAGGTCATGAAGAAGCCTCATCCAGACAAGTATCTGAAGATGAACCAGGGATTCACCCTGAGAGCTACTGAAGAGGCCGCCAAAATCCAACCGCCGGTACCATTTGGACTTAGCTTCAGAAACTAGGTTTTCAGTTTGGTTCTGCTGATCAACCTTTGATCCCAGAACCGGCCAGAGTGAATCTGGGGCATTAATCATAAAACTGCAGGTCAACTTTATTGCTTTTCTGACCACAGAGTCAGACTGACTTGTTGTTTCACAGGAAATCACTCTGAGAGTCAACAACCAAAACTTCTACGAGGTTTTCATTGAGAATCCAGATGGAAACTTCAACCTGGAGCTTCTGCAGACAAAAACGGCTCAGATCAAAAAAATTTCACAAACTGTTTGGTTCTGTGAAATTCGGAAAGGTCAGTTTATGTCACAATTATTACTTCTTTCCTTTTCCAGTCAGAACTTTTCATCCGCTCCCTTCAGCTCATTAAAGCAGCAAGTCTTATAAAATATTATCTTTTTTCACTATGTCGTAAATTCTTCAGCAGATCAGCAGTTAGGTTCTCAGAAACGTTCCATTGGAACAATCATCAAAATGGTTCTGGATCAGATGAAGCATGTTTATGTTTATTAATGAATGAAACTGAATGTAAAACATAGACATTGTTTCTGTTTTTTGTTTTCTAGATGATCATCCCAAATCTGGTTGTGCTGAAGGTGAGATGCTGCAATTATTTGAAAAAAATCTGAATTTGAGGATTCTGATGATTAAGAATTGAAAAAAATCGTTTTACACATTTTACTATCGCCACAAATTTGATGTTGAATGTGCAACTTTTATTTGATCATCCAAACTAGTTGGAAACGCAACAGTTTGCTGGGATGAGCTTGGCCTTGGTCATGTTGACATTAAGAAGAGAAGCTATTGGTTGGATCCAGCTGTTTGTTTTATCATCATTATAACTGAATTAAAACCATTTCATTCATGTTTTTGTTTGCTTCGCTTTTTGATGGGGTTCGTCAGCAGAAGCTGCTGCTGTGAAAACAGAAGGTAGGAAAATCATTAAAACCATCAGTCTGTATAAAACATTAAAAATTCATCACTGATGTGTGAAGGACAACAATCTTATCAGATCTCTCTCTATTTCAATAAACAAATAAATAGTGGATAGCTGAATCTTGTATTCTGACTCCTCAGTTTTGGTTTGGTTTCTGTTCCAGCGGCTTCATCCTGCAGAGAAATGCCTCGCAGCGTTAAGCAGCTTCTGGCTAAAACCCTGCAGGACCTGAACAAAGACAACCTGGACGAGTTTGTCTTCCAGCTGCAGAACTGCAGTGAGGTCAGACGCTGCAGGGTGGAGGGCAAGAGCCGCCTGGAGGTCGTAGATGTTCTGGTCTCCACCTTCACGGAGGACAAAGCTGTGGATGTCACTGTGGAGATCCTGAGGAGCATCAGCTGCAACCAGCAGGCGGAGAAACTCGGTGAGTGAAACTGGAGCTGAAGAGACAAGAGTTTGTCTCTGCGCCCGACAAGCATCGAGATTTAGAAATAAAGCAAGTTAAAGTTCAGAGGAAACAAGAAAACTACTGATTTATTAAGACAAATAAAAAAATGCTGATTTGTTCAATTTAATTTTTTTTCATTTGTTACCTGCAAATCTATATTGAACTATTTTACCTGCAGATTTAGACAAAACTGCATTTCAGCTTTGAACACCAGAAACGCCCCCTGATGTCCTAATTTAGTTACTGCATCATGAATTGTTTAGTAATGACAAAAGAAAGTAAGCACTGCTTAAATACTAGCGTTTTACATATAAGGGCAGAGTAAAGATGTTAAATTATTTGAATCTGACTTCAAGTAAAACAAACAAAAAAATCTATTCTTAGCTGTAAAGAAGTCATGAGGTTTAAATATGGGGTCAAATAGACTATTTGGTATTAATACATTTTATTGTTGTGTTAAAACAACAAAATGGACAAACATCAGCAACAAGTTCAGAGAAGCAACTGGTGCTGTGAAGCTCAGACAAACCAAAGACTCTATAGCAGGCTAAAGGTTAAAGGTCATGAGGGGACAGTTAGAAAGAGGCTGAATGTTCACAGGTTTTGGGAAGCAGAAAGTCTTTTCTTCCCAAAACAAAATGTCAGCAGAACTTCTGGTCCTTTGGACTGATGAGATCAAATGTTTCTGTCTACTTGATATTTGCTGGATTTTTAGCCAGAAGGAACAAATTTTAAAACTTTGTAAAAATTTCACTGATTTGTGGCAACAGATTTTTGTTTCTGATTTGTTTAATAGTGAAGGATCACAGGCAGCTCGTTTTTATGGTGAGTAACTGAAATGTTTCATTCACAACATAATTTCAGCATTTAAACATTCATAGAGTAAAAGGCTCTATGAATGGGATGTTTGTGTTTCAGGAAACCTGAACAGCAGCAGAAGATGGAGAGACGACCTCAGAGTTTCCTTCAGAAATCAGAAAGTCCAGCTGCAGAATGGAAACAACTCATATTATCAACTTAAATAATATTTTTGTATCATGTTCTTATCCTACAATCCACTGCAGATAAATAAATGTCTTTATACCTGGGATGATGTGTTTTCTGTATAAATGAAAATAAATTCATAAAAATGTGTGTTCATTTCTGAAAGTCATATTTTCATCTTGTTATTGCAACATTGATGAATGTCTGAGATCCAAACTAAATATTTAATTCACCAACTAAATATTTAAACAGTTACTACCTAGAAATTATTTTTTTTATCCTTAAATTTAAAGTAAATCAAAACCAAATGCAAAGAAATTTCAAAGTAATAAAATCAAAGAATAAATATCTTCAAGAAATTATTTTCTATTTTTTATTAAGGTGGTACTGGTGATTTGTTGATTATGCAAACAAGTTTTTACAAAATATGAGGAAGAAAATCAAGTTTCACACCTAAAACTAGACAAATGGAAAAATACTAGCTAAAATAAAGAACAGTATAAAGTTAAAGAGGTTACACCAGAAAACTCGTTGCTCATGATTATTTATTAGACTTAGTTATTAACTTGCTATTTTTGGTGTATGCAAGAACAAACGCAGCGTTTCCATGTATGGCTGTAATTCTCCGACATGACGGCAGGGGGCGGTGGGACGTCTTAGCGGCGGAGAGGCGCAGGAAGAAGAAGCCACATAACAACACAGCGGACTCTCAAGTGAGATGCAGGAGACCCTCTGGCTCCTGGAGGCCGGACTGACAGCAGGTCTGGGCCGCAGATTCTGTCACTTTTCTCGGTGTTTTTCCCGTAAATCCGCCGCCAGTTTGACTCTTTTAGCCAAACACTGAGGCTGTTATTGGACCGGCTGAAGAGTTGGTTTGATATCTGGAGCTGCTTTCAGAAACTTCACTTTGAACAGGTGATATTCAGGCTGGTATTAAAGGGCCAGTACACTCTTTATTGTTCTAGACGCAATTAAATCTACTGTGGTAATAATAATCAAAAACAGTTGGACTTACGCCGCCCGGCGGGTTTATCACACATTAGTCATTAGCATCAATGAAGTATATCCATAAAAAGCCAGTAATATTTGGTTGGTCAAGAAGCTCCTGCCATCATTCTTGGCAGTTTGTTAAACCTGGTTGTTTCTCAGCTCAGGCCCAGCAGGTTTGCAAACAATAATTTAACTTTGACTGTTTCTGCAGGCATAAATAAGTCTCAACAGTTCATGTCCAGGATGTGTGGGGTCTACAGAGATGTTTGCTGCCCTTTTCCTGACCCTTGACTTGCATTCTGGACTGGTCTGGTTCTGAAGATGATCCAAGTCAGACTTTTTAAACCCATTACTGCAGCTGCATGTTGTCACTCCTTCCACCCTGAAGATAAATGATCATCCAAAGGCCCAAATCAAAGAGTCAATAAAACCCAAATCAAGTTATTATTTTTGCTGATAAGCTGTTTAAATTGGTTCTTACGGCTGGAATCTTTATATGGATGTTCAAAGTGTGATATTTTTGTGTAAATGTATTTAACTTTGCCATATTTTAGCCGGAGACCGTCTCAGTGCTGCCCTCTGTGGGTCAAACAGTGGACTAGGCGGTTCAGATTGATTGACGTCACTCAGCCCAAGTTCAGGTATAAAACCACCTCCCTCAGACACACGCCCCCTGCTGGCGAGTCAGGAGGTGGACTAGTGAGCCTGTCGAGTGTTTCTCCGCTCTGCACATTTGTGATTTATGTTCAGTGGAACAGGTCTGGCCGACTGGGAGAGACTGGCAGCAGCTGGGGAAGAGCTGAAGGCAGCAGACTCAGTCAGGACGGTTTCTGCAGGGCGGTAGGTGCTTCACACGTCGAAAAAGTCTCTAATTATAGAGAAAAATGTTGCTGCATTTGTCACTAGTTGCTTTCTTAAGGTAAAAGGTCGTTTATTGCTAGTCGCTTTTTTGAAAAAAGTCAGTTTTTTGTTAGTTGCTGTTTTTGTAAAGAGTTGCTATATTGGTTGCTAGTTGTTGTTGGAAGAAGCTGCAAGGTTTTTTGTCGTTGCTTTTTATAAAACGTCACTTTGTCGTTGGTTGATTTATGATTAAAAGTTTCTAAATTTGTTGCCAGAAGCGTTTTTGAAAAAAAGTCAATAAAGGGCCTGAAAAGTTGCTAAATATAGTGAAAAAGTTAAATTGGCAACATCGTTTTCCCTCATTTTGAGCAAAGCCCGCTCAACCCCCTCCACCTGTCTTGGCCACGCCCCTCAGCGCCTCTAGGCTCCGCCCACTTTGGATGCAGATTAATTTTCCTGATTCTTAATGTTTTCATTTAAGATCTGCAGACAGTCCCAGAGATGAGCAGCAGTCTCCTGCGGTTGCCATGGCGCCGGGGTTTCCATCATGGCCGCCTCCTGCTCCTGTCCTCCCGGCGGTCCAGGTGGTTCAGCTCAGACGGTCGGATCAGCCGCAGCCTCCAGGAGAGCTACAAGGTGCTGCAGCTGCCCGCCGAGGGCCGCAGCAGCCCCGCGGAGGTCAGGGCCGCCTACCTGCGCCTCGCCAAGCTCTACCACCCGGACTGCGGCGAGCCCACCGCCGACGCCGGGCTGTTCGCTCGGATCGAGGAGGCGTACCGGGCCGTCCTGGCCCATCAGAGTAAGACCCGACAGCCGGACGGAGCGACGGAGGACGACGACGAGGACAAAACCCGAGGAGCCGCTCTGCAGCACCGACACTACCTGAGCTACGAGGGCGTGGGCTCGGGAACCCCCAGCCAGCGGGAGCGGCAGTACCGGCAGGTCCGTGTGGACCGGGCCGCCGAGCAGGTCCTCAACTACCGCCAGAGGGAGCACGAGCGCGCAGCGGCGGCGGACGGGGCGCTGGCGGAGCGGGACGCCCGTCGGCGCAGCCACAAGATCAAGATCACGCAGGCGGTGGAGCGGCTGGTGGAGGACTTGATCCAGGAGTCCATGGCCCGCGGAGACTTCCGGAACCTGAGCGGCGCCGGGAAGCCTCTCAACAAGTTCCAGCACAACCCGTACGCCGACCCCATGACCCACAACCTCAACCGCATCCTCATCGACAACGGCTACCAGCCGTCCTGGGTGGTGACGCAGCGCGACATCCGGGAGGGCGCCGCCCGGGTCCGGAGCCGGCTGCTGGAGGGCCGGGCGCGGCTCGGCGACCCCGTGACCCCGGCCGAGCAGCGCCACTGGGAGCAGCTCTGCGGCGCCGTGGAGGAGGAGCTGGCGAAGCTCAACAAGATGGTGGACGACTACAACCTGATCGTCCCCATGCTGGGCATGCAGATGGTCCACTTCAGCCTGGCCCGGGAGGTGGCGCGGGCCCAAAGGGTTGCTGAGCAACAGAGGGCGGAGCTTCTGCAGGTACGGCAGGAAGAGAGGGAGCGGAGGAAGGAGGAGAAGAAGAGAGCCAACTCTGCAGGCAGGACTCCAGCTAAGAGGCGAGGTCTGCTGACCTGGATGCAGAGTCTGCTCGGTTACTAACCCTGCATAGCAACGGGCAAAAGTCTCCAACCAGCCGCCGCTTTATTCACCTTTAAAAGGTAAATTAAACTAAAACACAAGAGGGAAAACAAAGAATAATTCAAACCAGGATGTTTGTATTGTTCCAGTTTGGAAAACTCTTATTGAATTAATGTGATGATCATTAATATGATCCGTTCTAATGCTCCTTTGCACACAGACTGAACGACTCTCTGGTACCGAATGTTGGGTTGTCATTAGCTTTGTTTCCATCCGAGGAACTTGGAGCAAACTTTTAAAGTTTAGAGTTGCAACAAAGAAAAAAAAATCAAATTAGCTCCATTTCCACCTTCTATCAACACGTAACCAACACGGTGCTGCTAAGTTATGCTTAGCTGAAGCAGACAGGAAGTAGAGGTTGCTAACTAACATAAACCACACATCTTAGAATAAAATGGAGAGAATCTGGATTTTTTCCCATGTTTTGTGCCTTTCCAGAGGAAACTGTCCTGATCGTCAGCCTGGTTTTCCTCCACTTCCTGTTTATTCCAGCCATGCAAAACATCAACATCTGAATAAGTTACACTTTTCATAGCCTGGTTGATTCGCTCCAGACCAGTAGATGGAAACTTGCAGAATTAATGTTTTTGTTTCTTGGTTTTCTGCAGCCTTTTAAAAGTTCAAACGTAGCGAATGAGGTGAGAAGAATCCAGATGGAAAAAACAGAGCAAACACTAATGTTTGGTTGCTGAGAGACATTAAAGATTATTTATTTAAAATCTTCCGAGTATCTCACTTTTTGGCGTACAATGTCAAGCATGGTGATGGCAGCATCATGCTGAGGGCCTGTTTTACTGTCCGGTGGCAGCAGGGTGGCTGTGTTAGCAGCTCATCCTCAGATGATCCTCCAGGCCTGGAGAATCGTCGTCGGTTTACTCCGGCAGCGGCTGCACGGCCGCAGGGTTGCAGAGCACCACCGGGTCCTGGGCCCCCCGCCGCAGCGCCTCGGCTACGGCCCTGGGCGGCCCCGCCACGGCACTCCAGTCGTGGGCGATGTACTGGTGGTACGGGTCCTGGGAGCTCTCCAGCTTCTTGGAGCGGATGTAGCTCAGCATGATGCCAAAGGTGAAGAAGCTGAAGAGGCCGACCACCAGCAGGATGAACATCAGCTCCTCAGGCTGAGGGCGGCCCCTGGCGGAGGCCGCGGCTTGCTGCAAAGCATCATGGGCAGTGTGGTTCCCGGGCGGCTGGAGGCCGCTGCTGTTGAGGCAGTGCTGCAGGACGGAGAGTAGGAGAGACTGCAGCTCGGTGCTGTTGAAGCGGAGCATCACTGCCCTCTGCTGGCCACTCGGTGCACTGCAACCGGAACGGAAACAAAACCTACTGAAGCTTATTTTTATTTTATATACAGTTCATATCTAAATTATGCATATATATATACTTATATATTTATATTTGCTAATGTTTGGTAGCTTGACAACAACAATTTCCCCTTGAAAACCAATCAAGTATATTCTGATTCTGTTCTTCTATAAATATTTTGGTTTTATTTGCACATAAATAGCAAAATATAACAAATATTAAGCTTGTCGGTTTCATTTCTATAAAAGTAAAATGCTTCTAAGTTTTCCATAAGTTTTCTTTTACAAAAGAAAACGTATGGAAAAGTCTAAAAATCATAATAATATGCAGGAATTTCAAATATTTAAAGCATTTTAAACATTTCCAAAAGTATTTGGGTTGAACTGGAGGATAAATCTGATCATGTTAATTTAGAAAAGACTTCATGAGAATAAACCTAATTCCTGAAATAATCCAACTTCAATGTGACTATATATTTAGCTTTTATGTGAGTAAAATACGTCTTTTTATTTTATAAACCCCCATGATAGAGAATATTTAACATTAATCAGACCTCACAGGACTTTTTTCTACCCAACAAACTTCAGGTTTTAATCCTGGCCATCTTTATTTTTCTTGGCTGACCTTTTCAGAGCCAGTTTGCCTGATTTGATCAGATCCATTTTAAAGCCTCGGTTGGACCTACCTGGTGCAGCTGAGCTTCAGGAACATCTCCAGCTCTGCGGCAGGAAGCAGCTCTGGTCTGAACCCTGCCGCCCGTCGAGGTCACGCTCCACCTGGACACCACACGTCAACACGTCTAATGAAACCGGAGGTCGCAGGGAAAGGTTAACGGATCCCTGCAGAGGCTCCTCTAGCTGCTCAGGAGAAGAACCTCGGGTCGGACCTCTTGGTTCTGGTGGATCTGCGTGAGTCTAGATCAGAAAGCTAAGGTTTTGTCACAGGCAGTGGTTCTGTTGGGCTCTTACTGGTCTTACTGGGTCGGTGTGACGCTGATCTGCTGCCAGAGAACAAAGCTGCTTTCAGACCTGCAGAGATTAAGTTACAGCAGATCCACCTCCAAACGTCCTCTGTGTGTCGGCTGAAAGTATTCAGCATTATTCATGTAACGGCTTTTTTCTTAAATGTAAACATGAATCTGTTCAGTGAGTCTTCCTTCATGGTGGCAGATGATTCTGGTGAAGTTCTGGTCCAGTTCTCAGTTCTGAAGTTTTTATTTCCAAGGAGACAAACTTTAAATTCTCCAGGTTTTCTGAACGTTTTCTCGCCAACGATGACCTTGGCTTGACCTCCAGAAAGCCCAGAGAACCACTGATGCAGATCCATCTGAAACACTACAGGAAGGTTTGATGCTTGGGAAGGGAAAAACAAAAGGTCCAGTTGATCGGACTCAACAGAAATCAAACATTTCTGACGGCTGTTAAATAAAAACCTGATTCATGAGGTTCAGTTATTGTGCTGAGGCACGGCGGTGGCAGCATCATGGGCTGAGGAGTGGGCCAAAATCACAAGCTCAATAAAATGAGCTGATTTTATTTTCATTAAATCGAATGAAAGTAAAAATCATTTGATTTTTTAAAAAATCACTATAATGAAAAATAGTGATTTTTCATTAAATCACTAAAAATGATGCATTTTCTTATCTGGTCAACAATAAACTAAACATGAAGTATTTTCATTTTATTTTCTTTGTAGGAACGGGGTGCGTTTATCCAAAAATTCAAAAGTCTAGCATGAATGTTTTACTAAATGAAAGGCTAATTTTTTAATTGTCTATTCTCAGTAATAAAAACTGAATCGATGTTTCATTTAAAAACACTTCCTGATTTCAGCCAAGTTTACAGATGTAGCTGCACCAAGATGAACTTCAGTATAAATCAATGAATATGTGCTCATCTTTTCTTTACCACAAATTTAAAATGAACCTGTTTGCAAATAACCTGGAGGAAAGATGATGAAAAGGAAAATTTAATGGAAGAAACAGAATAAAATCAGGAGGAGCTGACAGAGTGAGTGAAACTGGGGAACATAAATCTGTTGGGATCCTGATTACTGGATGCAACAGACATGAACAAACTGAAATCAAAACAGATCAGGAACAATTAAATAAACACAAGATGGAAGAAAATGATCAAAATAAAATCAAAGTCCAACAGAGAAGAGACAGGAAGACATGCAGTGAGACACCTGGAAATATATCTAACGTATCGATAAATATTGGTTATCTGTAATAATATCGGATATTAATATCGGCACAAGTTTTCACATCAGTTCATCCCCAGAAGTAAGAAAACAGAAACGATCGACAGATGGACAAGAAGAAGAAAGAATATATTTTCCCTGCCTGGTGATTCAGACGGTTTCCCATGGCGACAGACAGGATGTGACATCAGAGTCCTTCATGTTCTCTCAGTTTCAGCTGAAGTGACAGAGCTTTCAGAACCACCTGAGAGGTTCTGATGAACCGGAAAACAAACCAAACAGCAGGTCGAGAAAAATGTAGAGTCTTTCAGAGATGATGAAGTCCTGAAGTAAATCTGTGATCCGTCTCTCTGGATGTTATGAGTTTGTGAAAAATATGTTTTATTTATCAAAACTGTCACCATTACATTTTGTTGTGGGAGAAACAATCTGTGAAAAGATCAATCTGCTGTGTGAAGAGATGCTCCGCTCCCCAAACAACCAATCAGAGACCGGAGGCGGGGCTTAGCGCTGTCAATCATCCTCAAAAACATATTTTTTATGAACGTCCATTGCTGCAGCTCCAGCTGAGCGTGCTGACGCTCTCTGGCGTTACTCCGGCTGCACGCCGTCACAGTGATCCTTGGACTCCAGCAGTCTGGAAACATCAGAAGAGAGGTGTGAGAATCAGCAGGCAGGAAACAGAGAAACAGGAAGTGGAGACTCACGATCCCTCTGCTTCCAGCGCTTTCTTCGCCTCTCGCGCTTCGTGTTCGTCCCAGATCTTCTTGTAGCAGTAGACCATGACCAGGATGAGCCACAGCTGCAGAACCACGATCAGGACGTACATCACGATCTCAGAGATCACCGCCGTCAGCTCCCGGTTGGCTGCAGAAAACCAGCCAATCACGTGTCAGAATGCTGGACGGGCCTGGTCCCGCCCCCAGCGCCAGCTCACCTGTGGCCACCACGGTGAGCTCCACCTCCTTCTCCACCACCACGTTCTCGGGCTGCAGCGGCAGGAAGAGGGTGCGGCGGAAGGTGCAGCGGTACGTCCCGCTGTCGTTGTAGGTGACGTTCTGGATGAAAACGGCGCCGATCTGGACATCGTCGTTCAGCGTTCCCTGCCACTGCAGCCGGTCGCTGAAGTCTTCATGGAGGACGTTTGCGTTGGGGTGTTCATAGTGGAAGATCTGGTGGAAGGACGACAACGCAGGGATGAATCGGGTCAGCTAGCTGATGGAGCCGCTGGCTTCCTGCAGCTGATCAGGAACAGAAACCTCTGGCACAAAGACAGAATCCTCATAAAATGAAGAACAGTACAGAAGGTGCATTCAGTCAGAGGCTTGATGCCGTCACTGCAGTACTGACTGCTACAGGAGTTCCTTCCTGACCACATCCATCAACAAATACAACGACTCTTTAAAGAAACTATAATGAGTTTAAACAACATTTAATTTCCATTTGTACTTTTGAATTGAACTGAACTCAATTTATTATTTATTTATATTTATTGAAAATGTTTTTCTGATAAAACCCCTGAGAAACCCCCCAACCCACTCATTACCAGAAACACTCCCACTCACCAGACAAGCCGTAGAAAACAGGAAAAGCATAAATGAAAGTAACTTAAGTGTAATTTACCTAGTTTAAAATTATAAAATTGCTAAAATAAACTATATTTTATTGAGGTTTAAACATAAAATAATCTGCTAAAGTTTCAATTTGAAGTTGCTGTTTCATCTGTTGAATGATTTGTAGCCAGAATATTATGGCTAAAAAAAGACAAAGAAATATTTCATCATGTTATCTCTGCTCTGATTGGCTGATCAGGCCCTCCTGTCGCCTCCTCTCCACATACACAGGCTGCTAATGACCTTGATTTTGTTTTTTTGTTTTTTTTAATTATTATTATTTGAAAGCAGTTTCTGATTTCCTGATAGTTCGGACTCACAGGTGTGAACTCGTGGTCCTCGGGCCGTTTGAAGTGCCAGTCCACCGTGGCTCGGGCCGACACTTCCTCTCTTTTCTTACAGGAAATGCAGCCGAGCAGGAATCCTTCTCCCGCCACGGCTTCGGTCATGGAGTCCACCTCCGCACAGCCTGCGTGGCACCGGGGCACTTCACCATGAGACACAAACATCAGTCTGGGATCAGATGTCAAAGAAATAAAACCAGAAATGTGATCCTGATAGTTTTGTGGTTTTCATCTTTGAAGGAAGAAATATAGAAATCTTTTCCTCTGAGGAACTTGGTCTTTGTCAAGTCGATGATTTTGGTGCTTTTTTGTTAAATGAATTCAGACGTGGATTCTGATCTGAGACCAAATCAGGATTTAGGTTTTAAAGTAACAACTTGAGCTGCAGATGTCTGATTTCTTCTTCTTCTGTTCTTTAGTTCATCGTTTCTCTGGACGCATCGTTTCCGTTTGGACAGTTCCTCACTCTGGTTCTGGTTGCTGGGCAGCTGGAAGGATTTCCAGTCGCTATATTGTGTAACCGTGGAAACAAGATATTGTTTTTCCAACAGAGCAGGTGATTAACGTCTCATAAGCTCAAATAACACCTGAACTTTGACCCCAAGTCCCAGAGGCTTCATGGATGCAGAGAGGATGTTTCACAGTTCAACCAAACAGCCTGACAGATTTAAAGAGCAGCAGCAAAAGCAAAGGAGGTGGATTAGCACAGCTGGCTAGCAACTGATGATGTCATCCACTGATGATGTCATATTACTGTGAAATATCAGATATAGAGCTGTTAACATGTCATGACATTCATGATACTGTTAATGACAGTCTTCAGTCAGAGGCCTCTTCGGACACGCTGCAAGACTGACTGCTACTGGACTCGACTTTTTGAAGTTAAATGTTTTTGAGTCACAAAAACATTTAACTGATTCACCTGCAGGAGTTCTGAACTGAACTGAATGTAAATGTTTTTTTATTTCCTTTGGTTTTAAGCTGACTTGGTTTCAGTGATTTCTCATTTTGTGGTTCTTTAAGCTACTTCAACCAGCATGAACCCGATTCGTGTCCCTTCTGGTTGGTTCCGGCTGTAAGTTCACTGCATTTTCATGCTGGACTCACCAAGAAGGCTGAAGGCGACTAAAAACGTCCAGCAGCTCATCGTTCTGCAGAGGAAATATTCAAACAGCTGCTGCAGAAAATGCCAGACATTCCCAGATCCAGGAAAGTTCCTGCAGAGCGGAGTTACTCCGGACCCTGGACCGGCACCATGCTCCTCCTGCAGGACCGCTCCACACTAATCCATCAGAACTTCAGATATGAATCATCAGACATTCAGAGCCTCTGAGGTTTTACGGTAAGCCGTCCCTCTGCTGTCTCATCTGACTTTAAGGCGGCTAAAATTAGAGTGAGAATCCGCGCTGGGCGTGTTGGGAAGCGGCAGAAACCTGAGATGGTGAGATGATCGCCGTGGCAACGTGACCGTCCACGCTGAGTTACACAGAGACACTTTGGAGGGTTTCCTTCAGCAAAAAGATCATTTGAACTTAAAATCTGTTTCTTCTTCTTCTCTGTCGTCCTGCGTGTAAAATGACCTCGCTGTGTTTTGTTAAACAAATATGTGAAGAGCAAGAAAACACTGAGGTGAAAGTAAATATTGTCATGTGCAGCAGGAGCGTTTCATGTTGTCTGTAAATACAGATCATGTCCTACAGGTCAGAGGTCACGGCTCAGCGTTTGGATCAGGGACGTCCCAGCAGGACAAACACTCTCCTGTCAGCAGTTTGGTTTAAATTATTGTTTTATGCTTCATTTATTTTGTATTTTACAGATTTTAATCTTTGATGTTTTCTTCAGAAAATAAAGGAAAAATTTTTTATTTGATTTTTGTTCTGAAATACAAACTTTTTCTGTTTGATGGTCAGAAACAAATGATCTGCTTTTCATAATAAAAGTAATAAAAATAACATTTATAGTAAATAAAACTGAAAACTGAAGCAGTGATTGCTGTGACTGTTTTCAGTCTGGCACCTCACAGATGACATTTCTCGCATCTTTTCACCTCAAAAATAACATATAAAACATCTGAAACATTCATGACTGGGGATGAAAACGTTTGTGGAAAGTTTCCCAGCTGCTTGTCTGATAGAACCAGAACTCTTTCCTAAAAGACGTCATGATTTATGGCTTCAGATATTGCTGACTTGCTCAGTAAAAGTGCAGCAGAGCAGGTTTTACCATCCAGACTGCAGAGGGAGCAGCGATGTGCCGCTCGGCTTCTCCGGACGGGGAATGTGAAGGTTGAAGTGGATCAAATGAAGCTGGACCTCCAACTTCTGGAAGGAAATTATAAAATGTTTCTCTAAGAATCAAACTGTGCTGCTGACATCAGATCTCCTCTATAGAAAAAGCTTCATTTTTAATTTTTTTCATTTTTACCGTAATTGAGACATAATCCACAGATCTGAGTGAATCTGTGTGAGCTGGTACCAGGCTCAGCCCGGTCCATCTGGAGTCCAGGCTCACAAAGCAGATGCTGGCTGAAGGCCACGGCATGGATGAATGACCCCTGACCCCGCGGGGTCAGATTGAACACCATGTAGTCATCTGGGTGTTTGTTTTGCTGTAGCGAAGCGTCCCTGTCCCTTCGACCTTAAACAAGAACAACAGTCAGACAGAGCAGCAGCATAAACAGCTGAGAGGGGAGGGGGGGGGTTTCAAGGAAATGTTGACATATGATAAACCTGCATGCATCTGTACCCTGACCAGAACAGGGAGAGCCTGCTGCTCTCTCTCTCTCTGCTGCTGCTGGCGTTTCTTTTATTTTTAGCTCAGATCGAGTTTCCAGCCGTCGGTTCAGCTGCTGCAGGCTGAGCGTCTGCCAGCCGGCCGGACACAAGCTGTTCGCTGCACAGGCTGCAGCATGTGAGCTGACCACTGCAGGAGGCGACAAACCGGAGGCTGAGGGACGCAGCATGGGACGTCTGGAAACTGCAGAGTCACTGTGATGCTCTGAAACGGGAAGGTAAAAATGCTCTTTTACTCTTTATGCAGCGACTGCATGGTTTAGAGCCGTGAACTGCCGCGATGTAGAGTTGGGGTTAGAGCCCAGATTAGAGCCCATGTGGGACAACATTTCCTCTAATCTGGGTTTTAATGCAGAACAATGAAACTCTGTAAAAATCTTAGGAGTTTTCTGTTTGAAACAGTTGATATAGTCATAAAAGATATAAGACATAAAATATTGTAATAAATATGAGAATATCTGCTCTTTCTTCTGTTTCTGGGACTAAAAAATCTACTGCAGAGCTGTTCTGTAAAATTGTTTAATAATTCACAAGGTGAGCTTTTCAACCAATCAGGTTTATTTGACTGCAGTTCAAAGTGCTTACATCATAAAAACATAAAAATAAAGTCATAAAAACAGCAGATTGTCACCAAACATTACATTGTGTCTCCAGCCATCATCATAATAATCAATTCACATGTTTTTTCATGTGCAATCAAGCACATAATCCAATCTTTATAACATTACTGGATGGAAAAAGTATTCATCTAAAATGATTATCACCTGCACTGTTAACCTGGTGTGAACCAAAAGCTTTTTAAATATGTTGATCTTTGAATTTTAATAAGTTCCTTTATATTTTTCATCTTTGTGACTGTGAGAATATTTATTATTTCTGCACTTCAGTTCAGCGTGATTCACCAAGTGACAAAACGCTTCAGTGCACAAAACTTTCTTTTTAAAGCTTAAAGATGTTGAGTCAGTTATTATGGGAAACATCCTGCAGATTTCTTTTGTTTGCTGATGACATTTACCAGAAGACTTTCGTTATTTTTATATCAATATCGTTATTGATATTGATCCTCCATAAAGAAATTCCAACTTAAACGACTTAAAAAATGTTTTGCTCTGAAACCAAACATGTATAAAAGTAAATTGATTTGTTTTTTCATAATGAGGGATGAAGCAAACAACGCAGCTCCTCCTGACATCCATCCAAACAATATGATCTGTAAATATGATGAAAAGAGTTTGAGAAGATCCAATAAATGAACCAAACTACTCTTTCTAAAGCTATACAGAGATCTAAAATAATAACACGCTGATGAAAAGTGGAAATCTCTTCACACAGAGCATTACATGTTTGCAGCAGGTTTTCCTCCTTCGTGTTGTTTTTATTTTCAGCTGCAGTCAAGGTCACCTCCCATCTCCTCTGGCTGTTTCTACTGAAGACATCTGATCTCCTCCTGCTGGGACTCTGTGGGATCAGATGAAGTGATGCAGCAACAGGAAGCAGGTGGGACCTCAGTGTGTTTTACACACCCAACCCTAAATATCGACCCCTTTATTGTCAATAATTTCAGAGTTTGTTCTGAATATGTCTTTACTAAACACGTAAAACTGAGTTCAGGTTAAAAAAATGGATGCACAGACACTGATCGGACACCAGATGTCGCTTTGACACCGTGAATTCTTGTAGCTTTTGTTTTCCTCCCTTTAAATTAACTTGAAAGTTCAGAAAGTTGTGGGATTTTTTTCTGCATTTGCTGCTTTCCGTTTCGTATCTGGATCTGTTATTGTGGTTTTCTGGTGGACGTACAAAAACCCCGTTATTTAGGCGAAATGTATTTTTATTAATAAAAATGCCTCTGAATGGTTCTTTATTTAAACCATAGACTAAAGTTACTGGCTGACTCTAATCTGGTCGCTGTGCTCTGTGTGGTGTAAACACTCCTTCCTCTCGCCACATCTTTGGTACAGTTATTTTTCCCGGAATGTACCAAAAAGTTTTCAGGCGGGGGGGTTGGCGTGTTGGACTTAAACATTATCGCCATTTTAAAGAGGTGTTTAGAATTTTTATCTTTGACATGGTAAAATGTTGAACACAAAACACAATTGCAGATGGACTGATTTATAAAGTATGCCCGGTTATGTGAGTGTAGCTCCGGTCGGCTCCGGTGTCCTCCCCTGCCTTTTCACCCAGTCTGCCGGTTAACTCACTTCGTTCTTTTTCACTTTCCGACAAAAACCGCTTTTGTTCGGCTCTTTAATCCGAGACGGTTAGGCTCTCCTGCCAAGCTCACTTCGATATTTAACCTAACGTTTACCCGATAAAAGTGACTCTAACAGACTGGACATGGACGGCTTTGGGACGGTGTTGTGTCTGCTGGAGGTTGAACCCTGCTGCTGATCGGTTTCGGGCCTTGGGGGTCCGCGGGGAGCAGCCGTTAGCCGGCTAGGAGCCGTTAGCTGCGGCCGGTAGATGCCTCCTCCTCCTCCGCCTCCCGCTGCTGCTCCTCCTGCTCCGTTTCTCGTCTGAGAATGTTGATGTGCTCCTGTGAGAAAGTGGATTTCGGCTCCCGAACCGTGGCCCGGCTCGTTTTCGAGGCCGAACAAGACAGCAGAACCGCAGGAAACTCTTCCAATGGGAGGTAGGAGCTCCAACTTTGGGTGTAAAGTTTCTCAAATATATATATATATATATATATATATATATATATATATATAAATAAAGGGCTATTTCACATATTTACATTACCTTTAATTAAAAGTCTGAAACACTCAGTCTAGTCTAAGCCGAACTGGGTCACGTTAAGCTGCTCAGATGGTTCTGAAATGCAGTTTGAATGTTGTTCAGTGTGAAAACCAAAAAGCTCTGACCTTTAGATCTCCTTGGATGAAGCAAGTCCTGCTTGGCCTGGGCAGATAAAACAGGAGGAATCGTTTCGCCCTGTCAGAGCAGTTTAAGGAGGTTAACCAGGAAAACACAAACACTGAAACAGTTTAGAGGAGAGTTATTCACAGTTTATGGCTTTTAAATCTAATTATTCATGTAAATCAATCTTTTTGAAATATAGAACACCTTGGACAGGTTTGAAAACTTTACTCTGAAATATTCAGTATAAGACAAGATGCCACCAATATGAACATTCAGGCCGATAACTGATATTTACCATTATTACAGTAAACCACTAGATTTTTCTGCAGACACTAACCCCTAATTACTTGTGGAAAAATGGCCCTTTTACTATAGTTTTTCTTGTGTAAGATGTTGGACAGAAAACTCAGCATGGGAAGCTGAAATATCTCCTGTGATACTTGACACTGATTGGCTGGCATTTGCAAAGCAGCCAATCCAGGAGTGCCATTTTTACCCCATTTGTGCTGATTGGCTGAACGCCAAGAGCCGCGATAGGAGCCTGGATGCTAACATCTGCTTTAAACGACCTGCATACTTTGATAAATGTAAAGGTGTGTGATCAGATATTTTGGTTTGTGGCGGGAGTCTGATATTCCTCTGCTTCAGTTAATCCCGCTGCTTCACTATCTCTGTGAAGTGAGATATAGTGAACAAATACCACATGACCAACTTCCCCCATCAATATCTTTAATCAAAGATAATTGAAATATTAATTATCTTAATATAACCATATTTCAGTTTGTGGTTGAACTCTGTCATCAGCTTCATTTCTCCTGCAGGAGCCCATCTGTCGTGACCTTTTTGTTTTTTTTTCTCCGAAGAGTTTTTGCAGCGCTAGTGCCTCGCATTTTCCGAAAGTAGGCAGACAGGAGGGGGGTTCAGAGAGGGGGAGGACATGCGGCAAAGGTCGCCAGGACCGGGAGTCGAACCCGCAACGTCCGCGTCGAGGACCAAGGTCTCCAAGCGTGGGGCGTGCTAACCCCCTGCACCACCAGAGCATGCCCCATCTGTCGTGACCTTTGACCCTGAAACAAACATGTTGAAATTGTCCTTTTTGTGTGTTTTCACACCTGGATTAAAGGTGGTGTAATTCAGCTGAGCTTTGACTGGTCCAGGTGTTTCAGATGTTGAACTGCAGCCGGATCGTTTGAAAACAGTGGAATATCCCTTTAATCAGTCTGACTCTAAAGCTCCTCTTTCATCTTTCTGCTTGGCTCGGTTCGGTTCTGGTCGGCCCAGGAAGTTGTCGGCTGATCGTGTTGTCTTTCATCGCTCAGATTGTTTGGAGGAATGTGTTTGGAGTGTCAGGCTGTGCGGCTGTTGATATTACGGAGGATTACTGTGGGCAAACAAGCCGCTGCCCAGATTGTTCTTGTTCAAACAGATCGCTCCGATAGCTCTGGACGGGATCAGGATCTTTTCCCTGGAAGTTTCTGCTTGGAGCACAAACATTGGAGCGGAGCAGCCGGCTGCAGGGCTGCTGCATGGTTACTGCCGGCCTTGGTTTGGGCCGGATCCGTGTCCACTAATGTCGGGTTGCTTTCTGGCTCAGAGCAGCGACAACCACAAACTTTCTGCAACTTTTCAGTTCTTACTAAGGGAGTTTAAATATCTCCTTTCATATGTTTTACATTCACTAGCGTCTTAAACAGTGTTATTTGTTATATTATTCACCACTGGCTCATTTGTATGGAAGATTATTAGAAAATATTCTCAATTTTTTCTTTTTTTACAAAACATTCAGAAAAAAATGCCAATTCTAAATTAGTTTTTACATAAATTAGAGAAAAAAATGTCAAAATTAAAAATATTTTCACAGATATGAGTGAAAAACAAATCTGAAATCTAAGAAAAAAATGTAAATTCTTTAATATCTGATTTCAATGTTGATTAAAAATGGCGACTTGTTCTCAGTTGTCGTCTGTAATCCTGTCATCAGTCGGTGGTTTGACTCTGGGATTTTCCGAGATGGTTGAACTCGTCAGTCGCCATCATGAGGCAAAGTGCTTCCTGTCTGAAGGAGCTGATGTCACAGACCAGAACCAGAAAAACATTCACTTTCATTGACAGTTTATTTACTTTACTTAATATAATAACTTCCTGGTTATCATGCTGGTCTTCAGTTTAAATAACCTTTAAACCTTTTAAAACATCTTAGTGGCAGAATCTGTGATTTATTGATCAGAACTTCATCCAGAGATGAAGGTCTGTGTATTGAGTGATGCGTATTGATCAGGTCTGTGCTGCAACACGAGCTAATAATCAACCGCCTGGTCACATGACCCGGAGCGCATGGTGGTGGTGGCGGCCGCGCCAGGCTGAACATCAGCTCTCTGCTCTCTCCACTCCTCAGGCAGACTCAGGTCAGGGTGGCGAGCCGCCGCACTGCGCCTACGTTCGCCTGACTCTCTGATGCTGGCGCCGTCTGGCGGGACGATTTGGGCCAGAGGTCCAGAGGCTGCAGCTGGTTCTGGTTCTGGTTGGCTGTTGGAGTAAAGGAACGTCTGTGGAGCCGTTCTGAAACTGTTCTGTCTTCCACCAAACTTTCCTCAGCGTCACAGGGGTCGTGACCTGAGCCCCTCTGTCCGGCGCCAGCAGCATCATGGCGGAGACCGGGTCGGACCCGGCTGTGGCCGCGCAGCAGTGACCCGATGATGAGCTCGTCGTCCCCGGTCAGAGTGGAGCCCGTCTCCGTCCCCACCCTCACCGTCCTGCCGCCGTCCTCTGACACAGAGTCCTGGTCCCGCCCCTCCAGCCCCAGACCGCCGGGCCGGTCCCATCGCAGCAGGACCAGAACCAAGCGGCGCTGCGAGGGCCCGGCGGGCCTGCATGGTGGCGCCACGCGGCCAGGATGGGGCGAGACGCCGCAGATCGTGGTAGAGGATGGCGAGCGGCGCCGCAGCCCGTCTCCCTCGGTGGAACGGCGGAGCGAGGACAGCCCGTCACATGACCTGCTGCTGCCGCCGCCCCGGTCCTGGTCCAGAAGCCCCTCCCCCAGCCGGCGCTCCCGCTGGTCCCTCAGGAGCCTGCTGAGCAGAGACTCAGAGGTGGACGGCTGCAGGTTAGTGAGCAGTCGGTCAGCACCGGACCGGACCGGTCTGCTGTTCTCCTTCAGCTCATCCACATTCAGGTCCAGAGAGCCGGTACCAGATTACCGGTTCTCAATCATCAGATCAGGGACATTTCTGTCAGAATTTCAGAACCAGCTGGATTTGTAGGGCGGAACGGATCAGAACCTTCAGATAATTCGTGGATCTGTCTGATGTCAGCTGGCCCGTTTCTGACCCGGTCAGAACAATCTGGCTGCATAACCTGCATGGAGCCTGCAGATTACCAGGGTTCTAATCCCAATCTGTAAGCAGCAGGAATGATGTAAACAAACAGGGAGAAGCTGCTGAGGAGGCGGGACCATTCCTCACAGTGATGACATCATCTCCAGCCAATGGGAGCAGCCTCTGGCTCTGATGATGTCATGTGAATCCAATCAGATCAGACGTGCATCACTGCAGTGGGCCACATGAAAGCTGCTGCCTTTTACTGCTGCTGCATGTTAACGATGCTAAATAATCTGTTGCATGTTGGGTAGAAATAAATACATTCTGCTTAAAGTTTAGTTGAAATGATTTGTGCATTTAATTTAATCCAACCCTCCTTCAGATTTTCTTTGATACATTTATTATCCTCTCCAAACGTTTCTTTTAATTTAATCTGCCCAGGTTGTGGATTATTCTGAGTCTTTCATGTCAGTGTGTTGCCGTTGGAAACCAGTTTTTCTTATCAGCGCTCTGACATGAAGCAACAGGAAGAAGAACAAGAGCACATTTAATTTTTAATCAGATAAAAATGATGACACTAGCTTGATGTTTAATCCTCCATTAACATGCCAGAGCCAAACCACAAACCAGATGAGATTATCTGCTGCATTAATCTGTGAAAGTAACACCAGTCAGTCTCCGGCATGAGAACTTGTTCATCACAATATTGCAACCTGTCAGCTCTTCCATAGAAGTCAGTTTTCCTACACCAGCTTCCTCTGTGTCACTTCCTTTGGGAAAGTGGATGGAAGCAGCTAGAAATCCCATTTTTCTACATGTTTATATTATAGTGAACTCCTGGTATTCACAGGGTCAGAGTTCATAGCTCAAATCACTCAGGTGGAGGTGACTGGGTGGAGGTGCGTTCACAGTCTCTGTTTCAGGCTGCAGGTACCAATCTGTTGACTGTAAACATTGACGGTGAGGAGCAACATGGCTGCTGGTTCCGGATCGTTCTCTGAGCTGCAGCTCGTCCTGGTTCCGTTCAGTTTGCTGTTTTATTACAGTTTGTTCACTGGAGCTGTTTTCTTCCTGTCATCACTGAAGCGTTTCTCAGTTTTTAACCTGGTGAGAACGCAGACAGGAAGTTGATGAAAAGTCCTGAACCACCATCTACAGACCTCTGCTTTCACCCACTTCCTCTCCACGCTGTCGGCTCGTTTCATCTCTGCTCTCTTTGCTCGGGTTCGGACCGTCTGCAGATTACACAGAGGGACAGCCATGCATGGGCCTGGCTCAGACCAGCCTGGATTATCATCTGGACTCTAATCCAGAGAGATGGGCGCATGTTGGGGGTTAAGGGATTGGGTGGGCTCTGCTCCAGTCAGGCCAGATATTCTGTTTAGATGAGGCCAGATTAAATAATCTGTGTTTTACATGTAGAACGTGAGGCTGCAGTTTGTCCTTCAGCTCAAACCTTCAGTTTTCCTCTGCCTGGTCATCCTTATCAGAGCAGCAAGGCCTGCTCCTCCTCCTCCTCTTCGTCTTACTCCTCCTCCTCCTCCTCCTCCTCGGCTGCAGAGGGATTAGGGGTCGGCTGACAGACGGCAGCCCGTTACCGGCTCTTGTGTTCGGGCTAGTGGGTTGGGTTGGGTCGGTCCGGTACCGGGGAGCTCCGCCCGCGGGACGCCGCCGCTTTCCGATCAGAGCTACTGCAAGGCGGCGGAGCGGCGGACGGCGATCCGCCGCCTGCCCGGATCCCCGGGCTTTCTGAGTGAGCTTACCGGGGGAACAGGCAGCCAGCCGCGGGCCGGTCGGCGGTTCTGGGCGGGTTTCATCTGGACCTCTGCCGCCTCATGACATGTTTGAGTAAGTGTTGCTTAGCGGGGCCGCGCCTCGCTGCCAGCCGGCTCTCTGCGCTCCTAGCCCGGCTTATCTCCGGGGAAATGAACCGTATCCTGCAGATTAGAGCGCAGCGCCGGTTAGTGGAGGAAAACGGATCTGATTGAACCGCTCGCTGCTGCGGGGATCCTCCATCCCGCACGGAGCGCCAACAGGCGGCCCCGCATGGACGCTGCTGCTCGGCCTCCGGACCGTTGTGCTGCTGATGCTGCTGATGCTGCAGGGCTGAGGTTACCTGTTAGCTGCAGACTGGGCAGCAGAAGCCTCTACGGATGATTTACTGACGGTTTAATGTGATGAAGGCAGAAGAAGTGAAGCTGATTTACCGACCTGACCTGTTGATCTGATTGGCTGCTTCCTGGTTAGCCTCCATCTTTAACCAGCATGGACTGGTTTCCAGTATGAGGGAGTACTGAGCTTTAGCAGTTTTGCCTGCTGAGCATCATGAATTAAAATCATTTTCATTCTTTACAGAAACATCATAATCCATTTTAGTTTTGGTTATTTTGTTTTTGGATTTTTTAAAAATATCTTCCAGCTAAAAGTTCTTTACAAAATGAAACTTAATTGGTCTTTGCATGATGATGTTGTCAGTACATTAGTTGAAAATGGTCTCACTGCAACAGTATTATTATTGTTATTGTGAATTACTGGACAGTTTATCGTCTGGATCTCTGCCAGACAGGAAGAGTTACGGTTTCAAAACGGCTCAAAATTCCCCTCATAAAGTTTTAGTATAGAAATAGAAATGACCTTTATCGTCCCACAGAGTGGAAATAACGTGTCTGTCTGTAGCATAACGCAGCGCTATGCTGTGCACTGCTGCTCAGCTGGCTGAATGAAGGCTATATACGGTTAATGTTCTATAAATGTAGATTCTGCATAATGAGGAAGATCTCTGGAGTATTAACGTTTATTTCTGGAATAGTTGGAATATTTGTTGCTTTTTCTTAGATTTTGATCATGTTTTATATTTTTTCTCAGGTTTGCTGTGAGACTGATGAACCTTTTTTTGATCCTTCTTGCAGGTTTTTTAAATACATTTTTTAGCTCTGTATTATCGGCTTCCTCTGCTGGCCAGAGCTTTCAGACACATCAACGGTTTCCTGTTTCTGAGGGATTTTTTATGATGAATCAGTGAGACATCAGGCCATCTAATGCCTCATAAAACTACCAAACATTGTTAAAGCGATGTTAAACTTAAAGCACCATGATTCTGTTCTGAGCAACATCCAGTTTCCTCTGCATGTTGCTCATAGTTCCTGTATCAACTTTACAAGCAAAGATCACACTAGTGGTGAAATCTAAAAGACAAATGGAGTTGGTTTGTCTGATGTTCCTGCTGCAGCTGCTGGTGAAATGGCGTAGACGATGAGTTCAGACCCACTGCTGGGTACAGCAGAGGATGTGTGATGCTGTGGGCTTGTTTCTGGTTGCAGATAAATTCTTTAATTGGCTTCGTTTGCGTGGATCCAGCAGCAGAGCGTCCGTTCCTCTGGACGGTTTGGCTGCAGGAAGCTGAAGCATCGCTGTGTTGATTATAGAGAAGCTGTTGTACATAAAGAGTGGAGACTGAATCCATCAGTAATAATCAGAGTTCATAAGACTGAAGTCAGACTGCAGTTGAATAATTACAGGATTTTAGTTCAGTTTGTTGGTTTTACTCAGCTAATCTGTGTGTGTGTGTGTGTGTGTGTGTGTGTGTGTGTGCGTGTGTGTGTGGGTGTGTGTGTGTGTGTGTGTGTGCGTGTGTGTGTGTGTGCGTGTGTGTGTCTGTCTGTCTCTGCAGCACGGCCAGTAACTCTCCGCGCAGCACGCCCGGCAGCTCCCCCTCCCTGCGGCGGAGGGTCCTGGGGGGGGGCAAGGCCAGTGAGGGTGAGGGAGGGGGGGGCGGCGCTGACAGCCCCCTGCCCTCCGTGCCCTCCTCCTCCTCCCTGTCCTCCGCCTACCCCCTGGCCTCCCGCCACTTCAGCCGTAACGCCAAGGTAAGGACGGCTCTGAAGGCCCGACGCCAGCTGGACCCTGAAGGGAAGCTAAATGTTGCCGTAACTCTGATCGTCCATATGACTCCAGTAGCAGTCAGTGTTACAACGCATCTGAAAAGGCCTCTGACTGAAGACTGTTAGCATGTGATGATAAAGTGAGAACTAGAACTCTGACCACAGAGGGCCGATGTCCAACAAAATAGAAATAAGTCTGTTCAGACGTTTAGCACAGCAGATTCAAAGAATCAGAGTGAAATTATTGTTTATGTTGTGATTTAAAAATGCAGAAAATGTCTTGAAATTTTTGTTCATGAAAACAACAAAATGCTGTTAATAGTATTTAAAGTAATACCAGCAGGGTGTGAATACTTATTGCTCGGAGCAATCTGACAGCAGCGTCCATCGGGGCGTTATTTTACCCAGAATCCCTCTGGCTCAGCGCTCCGGGGGCAGAGCAGAGCAGCTCTTCCTCATGACTTTATCTCTCTGCTTCCTCTCAGCTGCTGCAGCTTCTGAATCTTCAGTCAGTTTTAGGGTTTTTGTCTCTGCAGCTTTAAAACAGGGAAGCTGAAGCTGACAGGTTGCAGCAACCTGCAGGTTGCAGCAACCTGCTGTGGAAACTCTGCAGGTTGCGAAAGCCCAGCGACTGTCTGTGCTGGTGTGAAATCAGTTTCTGTGGTGGCCTTAT
The DNA here is from genome assembly GCA_010277075.1 of Poeciliopsis retropinna. Taxonomy (NCBI): domain Eukaryota; kingdom Metazoa; phylum Chordata; class Actinopteri; order Cyprinodontiformes; family Poeciliidae; genus Poeciliopsis; species Poeciliopsis retropinna. The sequence goes on along the minus strand of VMRM01000007.1, from coordinate 63,049 downwards.
CTGGCTGCAGAGCTTAGTGTCTGTGTTGTTTCTCTTTGCAGAAAATGCAGAGCTGGTACAACGTGAGTACTCATTAACGCCGCCGCTGAACTTTGGCTTCATCTGAAGCCTCTGACCTCTGAAGCCATGTCTGCCTTCGTCTCCCAGGTCCTCAGTCCCACGTACAAACAGCGCAACGAGGACTTCCGCAAAATCTTCAAGAAGCTCCCTGACTCCGAGCGGCTCATAGTGGGTGAGTTCAGGACGTTTACAGGTCGTTCTGGGATCAAAGTTCAGACAGACGGCCGGTTCTTCAGCCCGGCGGGAATGAAATGAGGAAGAGGAATTTGGGGGATTTAGTTAGAAAAGCATCGGCTGAAAGGAGAAGTGAAGTAAGAATGAATTGCTGCCGTTTGTCAACCACAGGGTTCCCACTCGCTTTGCCCTGGAGGAACATCTAATGACAATCACACAGTTTCACTCACACTTAGATCAGCCTCAGAACAAAGCAGAACCGGTCAGAACTAGAGCTGCGGTTACCATGACGCTAAAAACCCACACTACTCCGGGATGGGATGTTAAAAATACGCGTTCTCTCTGCATGCGCTGCCTGAGCAGCAGGTTGGCGTTTGGTCTCGGTGCAGAGCGACGGGAACGCCGAGGTCTGAGAGAAAGGATGAGTTTGGAAAATATGGAACAATCGGAGCTGATGTCGGTGCTGCGCTCTGTTCACACACAGCATCTTAAACTGGCGGTATTATGTGTTTTCTAGGCTTCTAGTGATGTTTTATAGCACAATCAAGTAACTATGTTACTTAAAATAACTTAAAATAACCCATAACTTAAAAGTAATTTGATTTTACATCAAAGCGTCACACCTGATGTCTTGAAATTGGACTCTGTCTCTTTAAGAAGCTCCCACCATTTCCAACACGCTGCTTTCAGCACGTGACCACAACAGTGCTTCTCCATGATGCCATCCACAACCATCCTACGATGAGCTATGGTTCCAGCAGGCGTTTACTAATTGCTGCTGCCACTAGTCTGGAGGAGTGGTTCTCTGTGAGGCGGTGTCTTAACCTGCAGAACCCTGCAGGCGGTTTGTGGTTCTGGATCGGAGCTTTCCTTCATGGTTTTTGTCTCATAGTTGAGTTTTTCTAACTCTGCAGCTAATTGACGGCAGTGGGGCTTCAGTCAGAACGCAGCAGGACGCCAGCAGATTTTAAACAGTTTACTGTAGAAAGAATTAGCTTATGGGAAGCTAAGTGCAGTAAAGGTGTTTAAAGTTAGCTAAATTGTTAAGCTAAAAAGTAGCTTCACTACTTGACATTAGCAGATGTGCACACTACTGGATATAAGCAATGAAAACAAGATATATGCTTCAAAAAAAGATAAAATTGGTGCAGGACCCAAGTTAGAACCTCTGGGAACGTCAGCATTAACTGCTGTAGACAAAAATCAGAGCAAAGCATCATTTTCTAGGCAGAGACGAAACAAAGCAGTGGGGTGTGTGACATCACGGATGCAGAGAAGCTGGACTTGCTGACATCATGCGGGCTGAGTTAGAACCTGGAGGAGAACACTGATCTGATGGTCTCTGCAGACTGAATCCATTTAGCGGATCAGCGCTGTGGTCTTCACTGGACCACAGCGCTGATCCAGCAGCTGAAGGAAACAGTTAGTTTCAGAACAGCTGCAGAACGCTGGGAAGTCAGCGATCTGCTGACTTAATTTCAGAGGAAATCCTCTGGATCCACACTGTCCACCAATCAGAACCTGACCCGAACCTGCGCTGAGGTTCGCTTTAAAGGTCAGACTAAAATCTGCCTGGAGTCCAAAACAGAGTGTCTGATTGCCTGATGTGTCTAAAGGGCACAAAACACTGAAACAAGTTTGATTTACACAGTTATACCTTCACCAGTCCTGATTATTCAGCTCTCCTCTGAATCACCAGTGAGACTCAATTTAATCCCTCAGGAGGACGGAGGAGCGTTTAAACGGTTTAATCACCACCTTCAGCTGGGTGTCTGGAGTTGAAGTGATTCCTGTGTGTGTGTGTGTGTGTGTGTGTGTGTCAGTCAGCTGACCCGCTCTCTGCTCTGTTTTCACCAGACTACTCCTGCGCTCTGCAGAAGGACATTCTGCTTCAGGGACGCCTCTATCTGTCAGAGAACTGGCTCTGCTTCTACAGCAACATCTTCCGCTGGGAAACCACTGTATGTCTCACACACACCCACACACACACACACATGTTTGCGGGGCTGTCTTTGTGGGGACTTTCCATTGACTTCCATTCACAACCAAAACTCAATTCACACCTTAGTCACAAATCTGACCCCTGACCCAAAAACAGTATTTCCCCTTATGGGGACCAGACTGCAGGCCCCACAAGATATTACACACACACCTCATGCAGACCTCTACTACCTTTTTAAACTCTGCTGTTTGAAGGTTAAATGATTTCAGTTCATCTGAGGTTTTATTTATAATTGAGGTTTAAATGCTGACATCTTTATTTCCATCACAGTAAGTTATAAATGGTTATAACTGAGTTAGTTTAACCCAACATCCTTAAAAAGTCTGAGAATATCTGGAGCTCATTTAAAAACCAAGTCGGCCTTTAATACGTTAAACACAGGCTAACATTTTGCCTGGACAGGATTATTTAATCTCATATATTCTGTTTTATTTTTGGAGGTTCTGTCAGGCAAATGTTTGAAACATCTTCACTATGTTCTGTGACTCAGGGCGGTTTAGGCTAGCGCTAATTAGCGGCTAATATACGCTAGCTAGCTTTTTTTTGTATCCGTCATGGGAAATGTTAATTATCGCGTGTTGGCTGGATGAAATTTGAACATTTCTGTGGTGATAAAAGTTTAATTTCCATTCAGAAATGTCTTAAAAAGGCTTTGAAAGTTTTAAATTTTCTAACAATAATTTTAGTAAAATATTATTCGATTGAGTAATTTTTAATTAGATTAAAAACAATTGGCATATTCTCCAGATTTTATACAATATTAATCAAATGAAAAGGTGAAAATTAATAATTAAATTTTTATATCAGAAAATAAACATTTTACTGCCAAAAAATCAACAACAGCATCATTTAGTGAAGTTGATTATTTGTAGCAAACGATGAATCTGCAGTTAAAACCAAGACTCACAGAATCGGCTGAGTCATTTTCAGATTTATCCGTTAATAACTGCATGAAAAATATTCTTAATAGGAGATTTATTGTTTTGTCTTAAATGGAAAGTGTTTATATTTATTGTACAGTTTTGGCTTAATTACATCTCTGACTGTTATTTTTCCAGTAAATGACCTTTTTACTCTCCAGTTATCGATCTATTGATTCTGAACTGGTTGATTTCAGTGATCGGTTCATGGTGATGGTTTCAGGGCTGCTGGAGACTTTCTGCTCTCAGCTGATCAGTTTTCCAGTCTCTGTGACACGAGAAGCGCCGGCTGTCTGGACCTCTGCTTGGTTCAGTCAGTCGCTTAAAGGGAGTGAATGTTTACGCACATCAGTAAAAGCTGCAGCAGTTTACTGAAACATAAACTGCACTTACTTTATGTTCCATATTTTTACTTGTCATTATTTAAAATCAGTTTTTACTTTGACATTAAAAGGATTTTTGTTGTTGTTGATCAAGATAAATTTCTAAAATAAAAGGATGAAACAACCAAGGGAGCGAATACTTTTCATCCTGTTAATGACTGTATGAAATGTAGTTTAACCTGCAGGTTTTGTGTGTTTTTATATTTCTTTAATGATGACTGAAGCCGTTGTCTCTCAGATCACCATCCAGCTGAAAGACGTGACGTCTATGACGAAGGAGAAGACGGCCAAGCTGATCCCCAACGCCATCCAGATCAGCACCGACAGCGAAAAGGTACGCCGCCCACTGCACTTCCTGCTGCTGCAGCAGCAATATGCGCAGCGCTCCTGCTGCAGCAGCGGCAGCACGGAACCGGCTGACTCGGCTGGATCTCCTCACACCGATGAAGCGAACGCAGGAAGTCCAGCTGTCTCTCTGTTCTCACGCCTTTCTTCCCATCTTTTGTCTCTCCGCTTCCTGCTTCCTGCCTCAGCATTTCTTCACGTCGTTCGGCGCCAGGGAGCGCAGCTTCATGATGATTTTCCGCCTGTGGCAGAACGCGCTGTTGGACAAGGTACGGCTTCCCCCCACGTCGCCACGGTTACCGTCTCCGAGTGGATGACAGTCTGGAAGGAGCTGTAAAAACAGAACCACAGGCCTCAGGGAGCGGATCTAATTACTATCTATTCTGTAACAGAATCAGAACCGCCTGCTGCTGATTGGACTCTGAACATTAGAACAGTTTTTATTTGTCAATAAAATCAGACCCAGATTAAATCTTTCCAGGCTGCATAAATCCTGAATCTGGAAAAATCTGAAGGCTGAGTTCCTGAAACGTTAATCATTGAATGAATTGTGAAAAACTATTTAGAAGTTGCATTTAATCACTTGAACAGAATTTTCTTCAGTCTGTCGCTGATTCTAAAGAGTCGCTGTTTGTTTCCGTGGATGTTGTGGAATCTGAATGTGCTGCAGAGTGAAACAGGAAGGCTGCTGGTTGACGTTACCATTATGATGTGAAGTCTGAGTTTCGCTTCTGTTTGCTTTCAGTCTCTGTCCCCCAAAGAGCTGTGGCACATCGTGCACCAGTGCTACGGCACCGAGCTGGGCCTGACCAGCGAGGACGACGACTACGTCTCTCCCACCAGCGAACACATCAACGGCCTGCTGTGAGTGTTTCCATGGAAACCAACCAGAGACTTTGTTGAACTTCTTTCTGTTGGACTTTACAAAACTAAAGTTCCTCTGTTTGCTTCTGTTCCCCAAAAGCACAACCAGTTTTCAGCGTGAACATGCAAATGCTTCCCTTGGGGTTTCGTTTGCATACCAATATTTCTATTGTCTGACTGCTTTACATTCCTCTTCCTGTTGCCTGCCTCCTCAGGCCAGGAGAGGAGTCCATGTCGGTGACAGACCTGCTGGACCTGAGCACGGTGTCGGCGCCGTCCGCCGGCAGCTCCCCGCCTCCCGTCTCGGTCCACTGCAGTCTGACCAGTCCGGCGTCCGCCCCGGTCCTCAGCGGCGCCTTCCTGCCCCCCTCCGTCGCCTGCCAGCCCATCGAGGTGCCGTCCTCTTCAGGAAGTAGACCCGGCCCAGAACCCATGGAGCCCAGCCCACCCAGCTGCCACGGCTCGCTGCTGGCCCTCACCCCCCCCATCACCGCCTCAGTCTCTGCAGCCGCGTCGTTCGTAAGTGATCGCAGCATCCAGATTTGCAAACACATCCTGATGGGATTATAATCTGATCTCTAGAGTCCGGCTGAAAAGCTGCAGCAGTTGACTGAAACATAAACTGCCGTAAATAGAGAACAGATTGTTTTCACTCTTTAACCTTTAAAGTTCCATGTTCAACACGTCCAGCATTTAAAATTTTAATATCCTTGAAATTTGATGCTTTTTGTTCAGTTCTCTGAAATGAATGTTCTCCAGTTTCTGCTGCTTTTTCTGCATATCTTCCAATTTTCAAAAAATAATTTTTTTAAAAAAAACATTTTTTTTCAAAAAAATTATTAAAAAAAAAACAATTATTTCAAAAAATTATCACAACATATGTTGTGATATGTCACGTTGTTAATTTATAGAGCTTTGGGAATCACAATTTTCAAAGCAAACTAGATGACTGCAAAATAATTGAATTTAAATAAACCAAGCTAAATATGCTGATAATGTAAAATAAATCAGAAGCATAAATAAACCAAGAAAATAAAAAATAAACTAAACTGAGAAGTTCAGCTAAGTTAAGATGATGTCTTACACACTTGATGTTAGCTATGTTGAGGTAACATATTGTAAAATAAGCTATGCTAGCAAAATTTAGGTGCTGTGCTAATATAATGTAACAAACTGCTAACACACTACATGAAATAAGCTGTGCTAGTAACAAAAATAAGATGCAATAATCTGGTGTAAAATAAGCTAACAGTGTAAAATTATTCCACTATAGAACAAAATAATTACAAGAAAGCATAAATTAATCTACATTAACAGTATAAATACATTCTGCTAAAAGCTAACATAAGTTAGAATAACGTATAAAAAGATGGGCTAACAGTGTGAAATGAGATCAAATAGGCTTAGCTCATCTAAAATAGACTAACCTGAACTAAAATAAGCTCAAGGAAATTTAAAAATAAAGAAATGTAAAATATATGGTTGAGTACGCTAAGCTAAACCAAGCTATCGTTGTGAGACATTGGGTTTGATGACACCAGTTAAGCTAAACTAAGCTAGCATTATCAAATTTTGTCAGTTATTGAAACATTAATAATCAGTTAATCATGTTACTAAGATCATATTTGAAGCATCTCATTTGAAAGTCTTCTGTCTGTTATTCAGAATATCTGAGTGAAAATATGAAAACAACCAGCATGCATGAGGCTAAAACTTAAAGATGTGACCAGATAATATCAGATAAAAAGCAGCTGCAGCAGCTTTATTCAGCGCCGCAGCCGTTTCTCACCAGTCACATGACGCTGGGCCGTGTGCCCCCCCCCCCCCCCCTCTGCTTCAGACCCTGGAGGAAGGAGGCGACAGTCAGCCCGAGTCGACCAATCACATGCCGCCCCCACCGGCCGCCAGCCTGGGAAACCTCTCCTCGTTGGACATCACCAACGACGAGGAGCTGCCCACCGACCCGAGCAACTCGTCCGACACGCAGGAGGAGAGTAAGTCTGTTTCTTTACTCACATGAACTGGTTAAAAGTGGCTGAACTCTGGAAAATGTTTCTGTTGCAGATTTTACCTCCAAGACTCTTAATTAGTGTCAGCCTGAAAGCACCGTGAGGCCGGTGAAGTTTAAAATTAAAGTCATTAATTAAATTAAAGTGACAGGGTCAGAGTGTGTGTTGCAGCCAGATCCACACACACTCTGTAAAGCAAACATGTTTCGTCTCCAAGCTCTTATTAATAGTAGATATCTTGATTATTTGATTCAAACAAGCTGTGCTTAGTTCAAGGTCATCATGCAAAAACCAGCGTTCATGCAGAACCAGACTGAACTGTTGGACTCTGAGTTCAGCTGGGTCAAAGGTTTCTGTCTTCAGCTCATCTGTGGTTCCATGAACAAACTCTCTCCTTCCAGTTCAAACTTTAAATTGTTTCTTTCTGGTTCATTGTGGTTTATTTAACCCAGCAGTGACTGGAGAACCTGAAGGTTTCTCTGAACTGATCCCTGACCTCACCTGACCTCCAGCTGACAGGAAAGTTTAATAAGCAGTGAGGGTGAATGCCTGTAAATACCCAGGAAACAGTTTTTATTTTCACCGGCCTTGAAGCGGTTCTGCTGCCTGGATCTGTGTTGAGGTTCTGCTGCAGAGCCGACCCAGACGGCGACCTCAGAGACGCGTTTCAGTGGAGATCTGTGATGAGCTTCACCTTTAAATCACTTTATACCACCACAGGATTTATTTACAGCTGCAAGACATTCCATAAAACATGATGACAGGAGCCTCCAGTTGGTTCTTTTGTGATCATCTCTTGATTTTATTAGTAAAATTAATTCTAATTATTAGTATTAATTAATTTGCTCAAAATTTAACTTCCCTTTGGGTGGAACTCAGCATTTTTAATTGAATTGAATTTAGTAAAGTTTAAAAGTAAATATTTAGTTTGCTAACTAGGTTTAGACATTAGATATTTAGCAAAGAGATAAATATCTTACAAACTAAATATTTAAACTAAGTATTAAGTTATATTTAACTTGAACTTAAATATTTAGCTTTAAACTAAATATTGAACTAAATGCCTATCTTGTAGTTAAATATTTAGTTCAACAACATTTTTGTTTTGCTAATTTAATATTTAATTTAAAACCTGAATATTAAGTTAGCAAGCCAACAATTTAGTTGAACTAAATATTAACTTCAAGGTGTGTATTTAGTCCATGAACTAAATGTTTAGTTTGAAGCTAAACATTTAGCTTTATTCTCGGTACTTAGTTTACAATCTAAATTTTAGTTTGTAAACTAAATGTTTAGCTCCAACTATAGCTTAACTAACAACAGCAAAATCACAGAATTGTAATTTTGTTCTATTTTTTGTCGAGCAAAAGAAAAATAGAGAAACATGAAAATGGATGGAAACTGTTGTCCAGCTTGCTGGGAATGAAGGATGTTTGAAATGACAGATTAGTTTTCTGATGAACAACCCGTCCCTCTACGCAGCCAGCAGGAACTGTGTGGGCCGTTTGGTTCCTGTGAATGTTGGATGGGAAGTGAGCGACCTGCTGTGTGTGTTGCAGCGTCGGGCGAGGTGGAGGCGTTCTGTTCGGACCTCAGCGGCCGCCTCAACATCAACACGGCGGTCCGGATGAGCGTGGACAAGCTGCACGACCTGCTGTTCTCCGCGGACACACACTTCATCCAGCACCTGTTCTCCCAGAGGCACTTCACCGGTACGTCAGCCCCGACCCCGGGTCTGGGTCCGGACCGGGCCCAGACCCGCCTCCCTGGCGGCTCAGTCAGTCAGTCGGCTGGTTCTGCAGAGCGAGTGTGAACTTGTCTCTGAACATGAATGCCAGTTTTTCCTGTCGAGGCGGCGACCGTTGGAGCTTTTTGTTCTCTTGCTTTTCTCATTGAGCTCCTCAGACTGCTGGCACACACACACACACACGCACACGCACACACACACAGAAACACACACACGCACACACACCCCAACACACACACAGACACACCCCCACACAGAAACACACACACACACACACCCCCACGACACACACACGTGTGTGTGTTTCTGTCTTGCTGTTTTCTGCAGCAGTCATGAGGAATCGAGCTGCTCATCAGATCGTCTGAACCCGATCAGTCAGTTTGAGCTTCCAGATCATCGCTCGCACAACGCCAGGGTGGAAAGACATCAGCAATGACGTGGGGAGGGTCAAAAGTCATTTCCAAATGACTGGACGGTGACTGTCCTCTGCTGGTTTAATGAGAGTCCAGCAGGTGACTGTGGGTCAGCCGCCGCTGCTGGTTCTGGTTCTGATGGAGACGCTCAGCTTCCTGTTCAGAGCTCAAAGCTTTTCTCTGGGTTTAGAAACGTTTAACCACATTAAACTAAAATCACATGAAGATGGTAAAACAACCACAGCGCACATCAACCTTCTGGACGTTTTCACCCTGATGTCCACCATTTTGTCTCTCTCTCTCTCTCAGACCTATCGGTGGGCGAGTGGCAGCAGGACGGCGCCAGCGGTACCAGCAGCCGGGTTCTGAGCTACACCATCGCCCTCAACAACCCGCTGGGCCCCAAAACCGCCCCGGTGGTCGAGACGCAGGTTGGTTTCTGCAGCTGTGAGCGTCCATCTGACCTCTGACCCTGCAGAACTAACCCCGCTCCCCCTGCAGACGCTGCATAAGAGCTGCTCCAGAGGCGAGTGCTACGTGGTGGACTCAGAGGTCATCACCTCTGGGATCCCCTACCAGGACTACTTCTACACCGTCCACAGATACTGCCTGACCTCCATCAGCAAACACAAGAGCCGCCTCAGGTGGGCCAACATGAGGGTCACCTCACCTGCAGGGGGCGCCAGCTGCTGTCTTGGTTTAAAATTCAAAGTTATCTTTGGACACACAGTAAGAAATAACAAACATTTAACAAAATAATAAAATGACGTGTTTTAGTCAGTGAGCAGAAATCTGTCATGTTATGATCTCATCAAAAACAAACCTGGACTGTCGTTCTTTCATCTCCATGGCAACCATTCAGCTGTGCAAAACGCCTGGGTGAACTTAGCTCCGCCTTCAAGGCGCAGCCGCAGGTTCCACCTCAGAGCCACACCCCCTCCATTCAGTTCCTTCAGACTAGCCAGCAGCAATTAGCAATCATCTCAGCTGAGCGCCTGCTGAGCACATCTTAAGTTCTACTTCACTCTGAAGAAGTTTGTAAAATGTTTAACAAAGAAACATTTTCATGATGACGTCCTGGAGGCGGAGCTTCAGAAAGAGCAGCAGGTTTTAAAGAGACAGACCCAATTTCCAGGCATTAAATCAGGAGGTCCAATTTCTTGTGATATTTGACATATGAAGCATTTTTATACTTAGTTTGATTGCTTTAAATGGCACCGTGCGCCTGGAAAATAACTTATTCTGTATTTTATGCAGAATAAGGTTGTTCATAGCAACAATGTTAAAATATTTATTCAATATTTCTGTTTACATGAAAACTGATATTCTAGTATTTATGTTGCACAAAGTCTAGTTTAGTGTAAAACTCACTCAGTCCCTTCAAAGATCTGAACTGGCAAATTAAGCCGCAACACGATAAACAGAGCTAATAAAACTTTATACGATCAATAAATAAATAAAGATACGACATCAACGATAAGAAACTGCAGTTTGTGGTTAATCTGGTCCTGCTTCAGGCTCTGCTGCTGTCGCTGGTCGCTTCTTTGAAATATAAAATTTAGTTTCTGGAGTTTCTGAAAAGTCACTAAATGTAACGACCAAATAAACATGCAGTCATGATGAGGGAGCTTCATGACTGAGTGTTTTTAGCTTGAATTGGTGGAAATATTAAAGCTGTTGTTCCGACCCAGATTTAAATCTGTGGATTTAAGTATGAATAAGTTTGGTTTGTTTTGCATCGGAGCGTTCCTGAGCTGCTCTGACCCGGTCGAGACGCTTTCCTCACTCAATCGCTGTTTGCTCTGCGATAACAAACCAATCCATGATTAGATAAGGGAACAGAGGCTGAATGATTGTGTTGGTGAGCGTGGGTCGGGTCAGAACCGCTGCTGCCTCCTGGTTACAGCTTTCATTTCAGCTGCTTCGTTCCTCCGGACACATTGGCAGCAGCTCATAACGCCGGCCTGTCTGGGTTTAACGAGCTGCATGTCAAACATTCACAGAGGAAGAAAAGGCCGAACGGTTCTGACCCGTCTGGGTCCATCTGAGGACTTAACTGTCGTCTTTCTTATACTAACGTCTAGTCGTCATTTCTGAATAAAATCATGACATGTTAAAGTTCCTGTCTAATGTAACGTAAGCTAAGCTAACTGAGCTAGTCCTAAATAAACCCAAAGATGCTAAAGTTACTAAGCTAAGATAAAACGGGCCATGCTAAAGCAAGCTGAGGTAACTAAGACAGCTTGGCTGAGTTACTCAAGCTAAGTCAATGCAAAACAAGGTGAGCTAACATCATCAAAGCTAAGCTAACTGATACTGAGCTAATACAGAAGCTAAAGCAAGCTAAGCTATCCTAATCATTCCTGAAATAAGATGGATGAGTGTGAGGACAAATCTACAGTTAGTTAAACTTTAAAAGTGAATAAAATCCATTTTTGTCCTTATGAATCGCAGCTGCTGCTGCGGCGGCTGCTGCTGCGGCGGCGGCGGCTGCTGCTGCGGCGGCGGCGGCGGCTGCTGCGGTGCTGCTGCTGCGGCGGCGGCGGCTGCGGCAGCGGCTGCTGCTGCTGCTGCTGCTGCGGCGGCGGCTGCGGCGGCGGCTGCGGCGGCGGCTGCTGCTGCTGCTGTGCGTCTCTGACGGCTTTGTTTGGTTTCCCTCCATGCAGAGTTTCCTCAGACATCTGCTACAGGAAGCAGCCGTGGAGTCTAGTCAAAGCACTGATAGAGAAGAACACCTGGAGCGGCATTGAGGAGCACTACAGGAACATGGGTGAGGCGCAGCGCCGCGATCAGCCATCGTTTATTCTCATCATTGAAACATTGATGATGATGATGAGGTTTAAGGCTAAAGGTTTTCCTGTTTCTTTAAAAATCATGAAAACCAGATCATGTTTTAAAACGTGAATATAATCACTAATACATTGAACTTTCACTATAGAGCAATACTAAAGGAACTATTTAGATTTAATCGTGAGTAAAATACTCATTTTTAGTAGTTTAATGGTTTTCCAGACGTCCTCGCCTTCTGTAGGAAACTTTTGATGTTTTTCTTTATTTTGAAACTTAAAATAGAAACAAATGTGATTCTGATTAACATTCGCAGCTCTGAGCGATTTGTTTTAGTCACGGAGTAAAAATGGCTCTTTTGATTAAAAATGTTGCCAGCTTCTTGTTTATGTCAAAGCAGATTTATGGGTTAGAATGGCCTAGTCAAAGTCCAAACCCAAATCTAGAGAAGTTCTCAGGGTGTGAATGTTTGTCTTCCTCCTCCATGCAGAGAGCGAAGTGTGCAAGCTGGAGACGCTGCTGCAGACCGAGGTTTCCGTGGTAACCACAGGCGAAGCCGCGGGCGCCGACGCCGCCAAGACGCCGCCGTCCCTGCGACGGCGAAAACGCGCCTGCTCCCGGCGGCAGAGCGACAGGGAGGGAGGCGGTGTGGAGGCGGGCGATCGAGGGGAGCGAGGCGTCACGGAAGAGCGGAACCGCAGGGAGGCCAGTAAGTCCAGGCCGCCCCTCTGCCGCCCCCTGGTGGCCGGACGTCAGAGCGCAGCTCGGCGTTTCCTGCTGCTCAATCGTTGCTTGGTGTCTGCAGGCGCTCCGTTCCTGAAGCTGGGCGAACGCGGGCGCGCCGGCGGACACGGCGGCATCTCCACCGTCCTCCTCATCGTCAGCTTCATGTAAGCGCCCCCCGGTGGTCGCCGTTGGTCCTGCATGTTTGCAGCTCTGCTCTGATTCTCTCTGAATGTTCAGCTGCGTCTCAGTAAGTCAGAAAATCAGTGAGAAACTTAAAATAAATATTTATTTACTTTTATTTTAATGATTCTGGTTAAAAAACAAAATCTGTTTCTCAGATTTTATATTTTCCAGTAAAACAGATTTGAAGTTCGTTGTAGCTCTGTCCACATGGACCGTGTTTTTCCTTCCACTCAACTTTCCCCCGATATGTTTAACTATACTTTTATTAAAGTTGTTTTGTTGGTGTGAGATAATCCTGATCTCTATAAATGAGCCGCTTCGTTTTTAAACCAAATTATTGATTTAAATCAACTTTTCAATAATTTTTTAACTTACTGAGACGAAGCCGAGTTGACCTTGCACGCTGACCCTTGACCCTGCTGTTGACTCTGTGGGTCGGACTAACAGCCTTCCTGTTTCTCCCCCCCATGCGAAGGATCTGTATCAGGTTCGTATGACAGCTTCTGTTTTCTGCAGCATAAATGAGACCATGCGAATGACAAATGTCCCAAAATGTGAAAAATCCACCATTTAATGAAGAAGCTGCCTGCAGACGGAGAACTGGGCTGCAGAACCGCTCGGCTTCACGACCAGAACCAGAACTCTGAAATATTCAAACAAATAACCTGAAACTCAGAATCATAAATGTTTTATTATTATGTGGCTCTAATAAAACAAGGAGGCTATGAATAAAATAATTAGATGTGTAAACACTTGGAGATAAAACTGATTATGGATTCACTGAACTTCCTGATATCAGGTTTTTATTAGCTGAGAGATAAAAGTTACAAATATTAGTAAATGTTTAAATAAATGATGTTTATGGCTTCAGTTTGATGGTTTGTTGCAGCTCAGATGTGACAACTAAACGTCTCAGAAACAAGTTTAGCCTCAAAGCTAAAGGCCGCCCCCTAGCAGCTGAAGGAAGTACTGCGCTGCCGCAGGTTTAACAAACTGCTTCCTGTTTGTTTTAAATTCAGAACCTGAAATCATGGAGTCCATAATCCGCACATTGCTGCTGTTCCCACTGAGATTAAATTAATCTGATGATGTGAAGAGCAGCTGCAGTTACCAGTTTATGTCAACAGGAGGCAGAATTGCAGCATTTCTGCAGGTTTTCCTTCACCTTTAAACAGGAAACAAATTATTGTTATTAAAGTATTAAAGATTATCTGATGGATTCTGAAATGTTTCACATTGAGACAAGAAAAATGATCTTTAATTAATTTTGAACCAAAACTGAAATCCAGTTTTGGTGATTCTGGTTTTGGTGGATTGTTCCCATAATTTCATGAGTGTGTTGTGTTTTCCAGATGAGTCTGACCTGTTTGTTTCCTCTCCATCCCGTTTGCTCCGTTTGTTTTCTGACTGTGTGTGCGGTCCGGTCCGGTCGGGTCCGGTGTGTTTGACCTCTCCGTCTCTCTGACCCTCAGTCTGGTGGTGCTGGTGGCTCTCAACATGCTGCTGTTCTACAAGCTGTACGCTCTGGAAAGAGCAGCTCACACACTGGAGAGGTGGCACTCCTACTCTGTGGCCGACAGGTAAACACGCCGCAGGTGTTTCAGACGGGATGGAGGAGATTCCCAGCAGGGTTCTGCTCTCCAGACATTTTCCTTCCACTCAACTGTTTATCATTATGTCATCATTTACAGTTTAGCTACTTTTCCAGTCGTTTGCGGTTCATTAGTTAAATATCCTACAATTCATTTAGCGTTTGAGAGCCCAGAGTTTACTAAATTATTGTCTTTGGATTTTCATAGATTCTAAAACTGGAACAGAGTAAAACTATTTTAGCTCCAACAGAGACATGTTTGACATGTTTGACATGTTTGACATGTTTGACATGCTAAATAATGCATCTTTCATTTCAAGAGCACGAAAAAAATCAGTTATGTTGCTTTTAATGTGACAAATGTATTTAAAGCAATGAAACAAAACTTATCAGTAATTAGTTTCATAACTAATTGGCTCTGATTTAATAGTTTTTCTTTGTGTTTTTATTTTTATAAGATTAGTTTGGTTTATCGTAGCTTTTCTTCTGCGAGCTTCACTATTAGCTTCATGTCAGTTAGTCTAATTTATTTAGCTTATCCTAGCATAGTGTAGTTTCTTTATGTCTTTAATATTTTGATTTATACTAGCTTAGTTAGCCTAGCTTAGATTGCTTTATATCCAGCATTAAAAGGTCAGGGACTGTTGTGACCTGTTGGAGGTGAATGTGTGACTGGATCAGAACCTCTGACCCGTTGTGACTTGTTGCTGTTGTGCCGTCAGTCCTCTGCCCCAGACGGCGGGCGAGTGGGCCCAGGTTCTGCACCTCCAGCGGCAGTTCCACCAGGCGCAGCTCAGTAAGTGGCAGGAGATCCTGCAGTCCTCCGTCTCCCTGCTGGACCAGGTCAGAACCCGCCGGCTCCACACAGAACCAGAACCGCCCGCTTTCAGCCGCAGCAGCTGACCGGTTCTATTTGCTCCCCAGATGAAACATTCCCTGGAGAAACTCCACAGGAACATCGTGGTTCCGGACGGGGAGCCGGATCCGTCCGCTGACACAGAGTCCCTGTCCGAGACCTGACCTCCGACCCGACCCGCACCCCGCCCTCTCCGGTCTCAGGACTCCGACACTTCCAATCAGAACCCGGTCCTGGGTGGGACAGACAGATGAACTACACTACCCACAACCCCCCTCTCCTGCCTGACTTGAAGTCGCCTTTAGCTTCGACCAATGAGAAGCTTCCAGAACCACAGCAATAAGCCCCTCCCCCGCCGCTCCATGAGCAGAACCGGGCCACAGGCGGAGCGCCGGGTTCCAGACTGGTTCCTGACCTGCTGCGTGGCGCCGGGACCGGACCGGACCGGTTCCGGCCGGAGACGGACCTCCTCAGTATTTATTATTACCTCCCGAGTCTCGTCCTGCTTGAACAAGTCATGTGATGGCTGTTCTGCGCTCTGATTTGCTGATGTTTGGACCAATAGGAGAAGGAGGTTCAGCAATAATGAAAACCTTTTGCTCTTTACGAATGTGTCTCTGAAAACTAGTTTATTATAATAATGATAATAATAGTGATGATGATGATGTGTGCGTGAAGAACGAGGAAAGTGCGTCGCCATGGTTACGTTATCACATGCTACTTTTTCTCTTCACTGTTTTTGTTTCTTTTTGCTAATTTTTCTTTGTGTCCAAATCTTCAGTCGAGTCAGAATGAAACGGACCAAGCAGAACTTTTCAGGCCTGGAAGAACAAAAAGGGAAACAGTGTTTTGTTTTGTTTTTTTGTGAAATTAATCTGAATTTACTCTTCATTATTTTTTACTTTGTCACTTCCTGTTCCAATTCTCTGACTGAGGATCGGTTTCTCATCTCTGCTTTTTGGGTTTTTATCCCGACTTCAGCGGCTGCAGAAGCTGGTTGGCCCTGCTGTGCACGGTCGTCATGGAAACGAGAGGCTGGTGTATTTATTATGGGAGGATGAGGAGAGAATGTACTGTAAAATTGATTGTTCAAAACAAGATGGAGAAAAATGAAACTCCTAAAACATGCAACAACTCGCTTCTGCCTGAGTCTGAGATTTTTCTTCATTTTCTTGAAAAATATCAATTAAATGTTTAGAAATTATAAATAAATTTTTTTTTAATAATAAATGTTAATGTTTTTATTTTTGCTGTGGGATCCTAAAAAAGCTCATTTAAATTTCCAGTGAGTTATTTTAAGATTGTTTCATTCATGAATATGAAGCTGAGAAAATTAATCCCTTAAAACATTTATGTCCTTTAAAACTATTTAAGAATATTTGTCAATTAAATACTAAAACATGTTAAAAACAGAATTAATGTAGTTTAATAGTTTAGATTTTTTTTTTCTGAATTTGCACAAATTTAATGTTTAAATAGTAACATTAATGCTCTCATTCTTAGATATTTTACAATATTAGTTTGTTTAAACATATTTGAATTTGTCATTTTATTTTGTATCCTAAAAAATAACCAAATGTACAAATTTAACATAAAACGTTTAATTTGGTCTGCGTTCAGCTCTGAGCTGAAAACCAAAAATCTAAAGTCTCCAAAGTAAAAATGTATTTTTCTGATCGGCTCCAGGAAATATTTTAGGTTTTCTGTCAAATTCACTTTCAGAAGATTCATAAATATTTTCCATTTCTGGGTCGTTTTTCTTCTTCCGGTTCATTCCAGCCAACATGGCGGAGGTCTCGGGTTTTCTGTTGGTTCTGTTCTCAGATGCTTTCAGAACCGAACCAGCTGATGGTTCCGTACTTCTGCTTCACAAACATTCAGACCCAAAGAACGACTCGGAACCGACTGATAAACTTTTATTGACGTTTTTATTGTTGGGACTGACGTTTCCATGGCAACACATGCGGCCAGTCTGCGGTTTTCTTGTTTCCATGCAGCAGAACCGGAAGCGGAGCAGCTTGGCCCGGTTCGGTCCAGTTTGGTTCTGAGAGAGGAGCAGCGCTCTGCTGCCCCCTGCTGTTCACTGGAGCTCAGCTGGCCACGTCACAAAACTACATTTTAAAAGTTTTATTAAAATAAAAGATTTTAGATTTGAAATTGGTAAAAGTGCAAATAATCAGGATTATTTCATTGCTGTGTAACCATAGCAACAATCCCATGCATAACAACAAATGATCACTGATTACTTCTGAAATTAAACTCCGCCCCCTTTTCCAGATTTCTCCTAATCTGGATTAAAACGCTGCTGGTGGAGAAAGTTTTAACAGGAAGACCAAGTCAATTCTACGGAAGCTTTTAAGTGCCAGAACTTTATCCAACCTGAAAACCAGGCTTCACCTCTGACCTTTTGTGAGTGTTGGTGTCATGGAGAACTTGCTGCACGGCAGTGAGACGGCAGGTTCTGATGATCCGGTGAAACTCAGGAAGTCTTGCTTTGAGCTGCAGCTTCCTTCTCGGCTCAGCGCCGAAACTTCCTGTTTTCTGCGTTTCTGGGTCTGATTGTCACTCTGAGCTCCCAGAACTCCTGACCAGTTCTGGTCTCATGGGAACCACCAGCAGATTTAAATATGAAGAAAACATCAGAGGAGAAAAACTGACGTGTTTAAATGTGAAAAAAATTCAGATTTTCTGTGTTTTTTCAGACAGATTTGGTTTGATCTGCTTCAGTTTTCTGTCAGTTCAAAACATTAAATAAAATGTGAGTTTTTCCTTCTTTAAGCAGGAATTTTTGTTATGTAGAAACATTTGGACTGAATGTAAAACATCTGCAGGGTTTTGGTTCTGATTCTGCTCAGAGAGACATTCAGACCGTGTGAGGCTTCAGCTGGAGCTTTGAGTTATTTTACTGTAACCGTTGATTACAGATTATAATCGGTGGAAGGCAGAAATCGGTTCACTTCTTAAAGCACTTCTGGAGAGTCATGCAATCGGAAATATGCCGACTTTTTCTGGGCAAAGCACCTTTTAAACAGACCATTTTTAGCCTAATTTGGAGGAAGACGTGAGTCGACTGGATGTTAAACATTTCATGGCTTCATCTCCTCGGTGCCAGAGCAGCAGATCCCACATCGGCCCGTTTTCCTCCTGGTCCAGGTTAGGAAACATGCACAATTAAAAGGTTTCAGCTGTGATAATGCAGGTTACTGACAGAATGTCCAGAGTTTGATACTCTGCAGAATATTCAGCTGTGATATGTATGGACTGGTTTTAATTTATTGATGTATTTGATAAATAAACCCTGTAAACGCATCATTTCTCTTTTGGTCCACTGGGTGGCAGTGCAGCCGTTGAGTCGTCTGTCTGATTAAACAACATGCAGAGGTGTGAAACATGACGCCAGTTTTGTTTTGATACATAATAACTGGTAAATAATGTTTGTTTTTCTCTTTCTCTGCAGGTTTTGGAAGAAAAAATCCAAACAGGGAAAAACTTCAGCTGCTTTAACATCTGGCAGTGAGCCGCTGCAGTTCGTCAAGGATTTTTTTAAAACTTATTTGTTGCCATTTTCCTTTTTAAAATGTCACCTTTAAATCAAACAGTGAATGAGACCTGAGGAGGAAGGACTGGCTGTCGGTCAGCATGCAGAGGGAGGCGGTCTGGAGTTGAAGCGTATTTACAGCGGCTCCGCTCTCTTCTCTGAGTCCCGCCGGCGCTCATGGCTTCCATGATTTCCACCACGAGGAGAGACGAGAGGGAGGCGGAGTTCCTCAGGGACGTGGCCTTGGACTCTCCATCAACCTGGATTCGAAGAAACAGAAGAAAAGTTTCAGCTCAGAAACGTTTCACTGCATTTGTTTTGGCTGCAGAAAAGTTCAATAAAACTTTAAAACTAAAACTTTTAACATCAGAAACCAGTGGAACTTTCTGATTGTGCTGATATGGAACTACATTGGTGGAAAAACCTGGAAGAAAAGCGAAACATGAAGCCGGTTAGACGTACCGGGTCATTCTGCCTCCTGGACGGCGCCGCAGTTTTCTTTACTCTCTGAAGCCACGGCTAAATAGTCGGCCCTGCAGGACAGAGAGACGGACTGAAACAGATCTGGACCTGGATCCTGGTCCTGGTCTAGACCCGGGTCCGGGTCACTCACTCGGTCTCCCTCAGCGCCTCCTCTCCGGCCGCTGAGATCTTCCTGTAGCAGTAGATCATCTCCACCACCAGCCAGAACTGAAGCCCGACGATGGAGACGTACATCATGACCTCGGACAGGATGGACGCCATGCCTCTGGTTACTACGGCGACACACAGCCAGTGGTTGCTATGGTAACCAAGTGACCTCCAGTGAGAACCGTGTTCTTCGCTCACTTCTCTGGTTTCTGACTGAAATTCTAAATAAACTCAACTAAAAGCTTCTTTTCATGAACGGCTGCAGCTTCGTGTCGCATGAATGGATGTTTTTAGGCTCATTATAACAAACATTTAATAAAAGTAGAAACACGTTAACAGGTGCGACTGAAAGCAAACAGGAAAGCTGCAGACGTTTCTTCCTTTGTGACGAGTTTGTTTGAAAAGCAGCTCAGCAAACAAAGCGACTGCAGCATGAACTGCTGCTGCAGCGTTTGCATGAACTGCTGCTGCAGCGTTTGCATGAACTGCTGCTGCAGCGTTTGCATGAACTGCTGCTGCAGCGTTTGCATGAACTCTCAGGTTTCATGTTTCCATCAAACCTCTGATGCTTTAAAAGCTTTAAGAAAGAAAATCATCTTGACTCAGTTTTCCTTTTATTTTTCCTTAAATGTCGTCAGGAAATGAGAAAATGATGAAGCTGCAGTTTCTCTGTGATATTGAACATAAAACTCTCAGTTATTCATCCAGTCATAGGAGACAAAACAGGAATAAATTCATTATTTATTCATTTATAACAAATAATATTCATTCAAATGAAATGTTACGTTTTTAATTCGCCAACAAAATATTTAGCTCCAAACTGTTTATTTAGCATGTTTAATATTTGCTTAACAAACTTAATATTCAGCTCAAAACTAAAATATTGAGCTAAATATTTAGTTAATATTCAAATTTGTTTGTTGATAAGCAGAATTAGACTTTCAAAATAAAAGCTCGGTATCACAAACATTGATATCAATATAGAAATATATTGATCTGTAAACTGAACGTTTAGCTTCAGTTTACAGATCTGAAGCTAAATAATTAGCTTCAAACTAAATATTTAGTTTGCTAAACAAACTGTGATATGAATGAATGAATGAATGAATGAATGAATGAATGAATGAATGAAGGAATTTAATATTTTTGTAGCTCAGAAACATTCCCGGCTCTTACGTTTTGGAACCACGTGGAGGTGGATCAGCTTGGTGGTGCTGTTCTCAATCTGATAGTTGGTGTACATCAGGGTTCTCCTGAAGGTGCACATGTAGGTTCCCGTGTCGTTGAAGGTCACGTTCAGGATGTAGATGGAGCCGTCCTGCAGGTCCTCCGTGTTTTTGCTGCCGTTCCAGTCCACACGCTCCTCGAAACGCGGGTCCAAAATTTCTCCCATTTTCTCTTCATACTCATACATCTGAAACAGGAAGCAGAGGAGAGACAGGATGGGAGCCAGACCCGACCCTGAGGAACTCCGAGCCGCTGCAGGACCTCAGGCTTCCTGTGTGGACAGCCGGCAGGAGAAGCCTCGGTGTAAATGTGAGTCTCGGCTCTCTGCTGCTGAGGGCGTCTGGCTCCCACCTGCAGACCATCTTCTCCTGGACCCGAGGGAACCAGCGGTGCTGCTTCCAGCTTTAGCAGGTGGATCATTTCTGCAGGATTTCTCTGCTGATCAAACTGCAGCCAAAATTATCAAGCCTGGAGCTGCAAACACTGCAGCCTGACTGACCGCAGCAGTTTGGAAGAACATCATTTCTGACTGACATGACATCAACGCCGAGCCGCCGGCGTCAGAGCAGCAGCGATGGTTTGTGCGGTTCTTACCACAGAGAAGTTGTCGTTGTCGGAGCTCCTGAAGTACCAGGTGACGACGGCTTTGGCCGGAACCTCGGCTCTCATCTTGCAGGAGATGCAGCCCAGTTTGAAGCCCTCGTTGGCCACGGCCTCAGTGTCCGAGTCCACCTCCACGCAGGCGCCGCCGCACAGGCCGGCTGCAGAGGGAGGACGAGTTTCTGTCAGTTCCTGCTGGGTCAGAGGTCAGAGCCGTGGGCGGCCGGGTGGCGTTTTCTCTCAGTACTCGCAGGCAAACTCTCAGTACGTCAGAAAACAGCAGGAGCTTCTGGAGCTTCAGTTTTGCGTGCTGCTGAATGCTCAACACATGCGTGACTTTTTCTCTTTCTGGTTCTTTTTTCTTGCATTGTTTTTATTTCCGCTCATCGTTTCACTTTGGTTTTCCATAAATTTGGATTTCAGTTTTGCTGAAATTTTCTTTTCAAAATGTGAAACTGAGAGGAAATAAAGAGGCAGCAGTGAGCAGGTAGACGGTTGTTCCCAACCGGAGCTCACGCCATATATAGAGGCCAGAGTCTATATATGACCATTATTATCATTATTTCATGACACAAACTCGTCATCGACCAAAGTAACACACCTGGAGCTCCAAACGTTTCTGTCTCAAACTGCATCAGTTTCCACTGAGGCCTCAGCAGCGCTCAACCAAAGAGGTGCTACCCTGAACTTTCACCTCAGAGGGCGGGGCATAGGGGCGGGGCGGTGGGGACATGGGGGCGGGGCATGGTGGTGGGGGGGGGGCGTTCATTTTAAATAATGAGATGGGGGGAGGGGGGGGAGACAGGAAACAAAACTCCAGATCAGATCAATGCTGAGAAAACCTTGAAATTTGATTTAAATCTGAAGAGCAGAGGAGAATGAAGGGGAAGAACGATGGAGGACAGAGAGGAAAACATTCACAAGATGGAGATGAGGGCAGAGAATGAGAAGAGGTCAAAGGTTAGCTGCAGAGGAAAAGGAGGAAAAGAGAATATTAGGAGCAAAATTATATAGAAAACTGTTTATTCATCATGGTTTTATGTCGACCAACTGACCATTTCACTCATTCACTCACTGGCTGTTTCTATCATTTATTCTTCAGTTGTTCATGTGACCAGCAGTTCAAATGTGACCTTTATTGACCTGTGAGGAGAGGAAACATCGATCCAATCAGCTGAAACGCAACAGATTTCCTCAATCAGAGAAAGTTCTGACGCTTTCCTCTGATTACTGTGATTCTGTTTGGTCGTATTATCGGGTTGATCGTCATCTGGAGCCAGGATTTCCACTTACTGAACCGATGAACGCCTCAGTCCTCTGGTTCCTCCTGATCCAGAGACTTCACCACTAAATAAAGACCTGACTCACCAAGACCACATAAAGACCAACCAGAACCACATAAAGACCAACCAGGACCTCATAAAGACCAACCAGAACCTCATAAAGACCAACCAGAACCTCACAAAGACCAACCAGGACCCCATAAAGACCAACCAGGACCTCACATAGACCAACCAGGACCTCATAAAGACCAACCAGAAACTCATAAAGACCAACCAGAACCTCATAAAGACCAACCAAGACCTCATAAAGACCAACCAGGACCACATAAAGACCAACCAAGACCTCATAAAGACCAACCAGGACCTCAAAAAGACCAACCAGGACCTCAAAAAGACCAACCAGAACCTCAAAAAGACCAACCAGGACCTCATAAAGACCAACCAGAAACTCATAAAGACCAACCAGAACCTCATAAAGACCAACCAAGACCTCATAAAGACCAACCAGAACCTCATAAAGACCAACCAAGACCTCATAAAGACCAACCAGGACCTCAAAAAGACCAACCAGAACCTCAAAAAGACCAACCAAGACCTCATAAAGACCAACCAGGACCACATAAAGACCGACCAAGACCTCATAAAGACCAACCAGGACCTCATAAAGACCAACCAGAACCTCACAAAGACCAACCAAGACCTCATAAAGACCAACCAGGACCTCATAAAGACCAACCAGAACCTCACAAAGACCAACCAGAACCTCACAAAGACCAACCAGGACCTCATAAAGACCAACCAGAACCTCACAAAGACCAACCAGAAACTCATAAAGACCAACCAGGACCTCATAAAGACCAACCAGGACCTCACAAAGACCAACCAGAACCTCATAAAGACAAACCAAGACCTCATAAAGACCAACCAGAACCTCATAAAGACCAACCAAGACCTCATAAAGACCAACCAGAACCTCATAAAGACCAACCAGGACCTCATAAAGACCAACAAGAACCTCATAACGACCAACCAGAACCTCACAAAGACCAACCAGAACCTCAAAAAGACCAACCAGAACCTCAAAAAGACCAACCAAGACCTCATAAAGACCAACCAGAACCTCATAAAGACCAACCAGGACCTCATAAAGACCAACAAGAACCTCATAAAGACCAACCAGAACCTCATAAAGACCAACCAGAACCTCAAAAAGACCAACCAGAACCTCAAAAAGACCAACCAAGACCTCATAAAGACCAACCAGGACCACATAAAGACCGACCAAGACCTCATAAAGACCAACCAGGACCTCATAAAGACCAACCAGAACCTCACAAAGACCAACCAAGACCTCATAAAGACCAACCAGGACCTCATAAAGACCAACCAGAACCTCACAAAGACCAACCAGAACCTCACAAAGACCAACCAGGACCTCATAAAGACCAACCAGAACCTCACAAAGACCAACCAGAAACTCATAAAGACCAACCAGGACCTCATAAAGACCAACCAGAACCTCACAAAGACCAACCAGAAACTCATAAAGACCAACCAGAACCTCATAAAGACCAACCAGGACCTCACAAAGACCAACCAGAACCTCATAAAGACCAACCAGAACCTCATAAAGACCAACCAAGACCTCATAAAGACCAACCAGAACCTCATAAAGACCAACCAAGACCTCATAAAGACCAACCAGGACCTCACAAAGACCAACCAGAACCTCATAAAGACCAACCAGAACCTCATAAAGACCAACCAAGACCTCATAAAGACCAACCAGAACCTCATAAAGACCAACCAAGACCTCATAAAGACCAACCAGAACCTCATAAAGACCAACCAGGACCTCATAAAGACCAACCAGGACTGCAATAAAACTTCGGGTTAACGGTCCAACCTTCACTAAGGTCCAACCGATCATGAAACCGAATCGAGACTCTATGAGGAACGTTCAATATTGCAACAAGACTTTGGATAGACCGTCCAAGACGCCTGAATGAAGCCTGAATGATGGATCCACATTCTGGCTGATTTTCATTCTGGTCAAGTAGAAATCGGGTTTCTGAGACAAATCAGCTGATCAACGGTAAACACCTTCATCCACATAAACATAGAAATGAACAATTTAACTAGTAAAATAAAGCAAAAATGATATTCTGCCAACGACTGTGTTATCTTTCCTCCTCCATGAGATTCTCCAGCCCGAGAGAATCACTGATAAAATCTCAAACCAGACTTTCCTCTTAAACCTCTGAGCTTCATGCTGCTGCAGCTGCAGCTGCTGCTTCTGCAGCTGCAGCTGCTCACAGGCTCATGTTTAACCCGGAGCGACGGCTGATCTCAGGCCAGATTCTCCGGTTTGCAGGTCATCTGCCTGGCAGATCCGCAGCGCGCCAACAGACCCGAGGCAAAAGGTGCGTCTATAAATACTTCCTGCTTCAACAGGAAGCAGCGACTTCTGGTGCTTCAGCTTCGTCTCTGCTGCAATCATCTCCTTCGCCTGTTGGTGTTAATTACAGGCTGCAGCTCCAGCTGCCGGAGGTCGACCAAAGACATTCACCACTTCACGGGAAAACACAGAGCAGCGGGCCTCCGGTTATCAAAACGTAGATTATTCCCGACTCTCTGCGGCAGCAGAGAAGAGGGGAAGGTTTGCTGGGTGGAAACCTGGGATACAAGCAGAGGAGAAACTCCGACTCTGCAGCAAACCTGGGAAAAAACTGGAGTTTGGCTGCAGGATTCATCAGGCTCAACGCAAAACAGGAAGCTGTCACAAAGCGAGAGCAGCAAAGAGTTTCAAACCTGGAGGTCAGAGGTCACAGATGTAAAAACACACGACTCCAAATAAAAAGCAGCAGAAAAATCAGGAAATAAATCATTTAAGAGACTCATTGAAACTGATTTAGGAAGTAAAAAGATCACTAGAGCAGAACTGAAGGTCAGCATCGTCTGCTGGGGTGTGTGTGTGTGTGTGTGTGTGTGTGTGTGTGTATGTTTAAATGCTTAAACATGATTTTC
Organism: Poeciliopsis retropinna; assembly: GCA_010277075.1. NCBI lineage: Eukaryota > Metazoa > Chordata > Actinopteri > Cyprinodontiformes > Poeciliidae > Poeciliopsis > Poeciliopsis retropinna. Next base: position 37,684 of record VMRM01000007.1, on the reverse strand, counting down.
CTTTCAGAAACAGCAGAGATCAGGAAGAGAATCAGGAGCTGCGTCATCCTGTGATGATCAGCCGATGCCGGGAGATTTCATGATGGGAAAGTCCAACTGTCATCCTGCTGAGGAAGGAGACGGGTTCTGGTCCAAACGGTGCAGATTAACTCCAGAACATGTTTGTGCTGCTTTGCTGCAGGAGGAACTTCGTAGAAAAGACGAAGAATCAACAGCCAGGAAGTTAAAGCTTTAAAGTTAAAGCTTTAACCTTTAACCTTTCCTAACCCTAACCCTATCATCCGCCACAACGTTTTAAAGACATTTGTCCCGATTCTGAGGAAACGTATGAAAACTTTTGACCTTAAAGACATTAATCATCAATAACAGATCATTTCTGTCTGTTTGGCTTTTGGCACATGGAGGTGACCCTGGTGACCCTGGTGACCCTGCTGACCTGGAACAAGACAAGCTTCCTCTGATTTAACGTCAGACAAGCTGGGTGATTCTTTTCCCTGGGTGTATGTAAACTTTTGGTCTCCGCTGCAGTAAAACGATCATAAAGTTCCACCATGTTTTTAAAACGGCCGTTCAGAGATGCTTCTGGTCGCTGCGCTGAAGGAGCTGGGAGTTCGCTTCGGATTCTCCGACTCAATCCAAGATGGCCGCCGCTGTGGACTCGAACTGATTCTGTTGTGTTTTTGTTCTGTTGGTTCCGTCTGCAACGCTGAGCGATTCAAACCGACTGGAGCAGCAGGAGGCGGAGAAAAGACGGAGAGAAACGAAGATGCAGAGCGACAGGAAGGAGAGCAGAGTCATCACATCCAGGAAGAACGATGATCCGACGCAGCAGCAGCAAATCCCAACACTGAGGGCTGGGATTACGCAGCGGCAGATTAGGATTATGTTGCTGCTGCTTTTAATCCGTCACATCAGCAGCTGTTCGTCTGAGGACTGAAACGTCGTCCAGCTGCAGGGGACACAGAAGACCCGGTTCTGGTTCTGGTCCAGTGTGTGTGTTCACACTGGACCCTTCAAATCCAAAAGAGAAAAAATAGTTTCCAATGGTGTCATCTGTCCCCACGTCCTATTCCTCAGATTGAGACGGTCCATCCATCCTGATGGAGGATAAACACACACACCCACACACGCACACACACACACACACACACCCACACACACACACACACCCACACACACTGTGCAGCCATGCATCACCGACGCTGACGAAGCTGCAGCTCTTCCTGTCCTCAGTCCATCTGCCTGCAGGACGTCATCTTCCTCTGCTGCTTCGTCTTCATCGTTTCTTAGTTTTAACTGAAAAGTTTCGCTTTTTGAAATGAAAAACTGGATTTTAGTTTCAGTTTTTATAAAAATAAATATTTTACTTTGTTTTTGTTCCAACAATCATTTTTGTTTTGGTGAGAAAAAGCAGATTTTATGGTATTTTTTTGTTTTAAATGAAATATGAAGGAGAAGAAACATGTAAATATATTATATTTATAGTTGGTGTGTGTGTGTGTGGTGGGGGGTGTGTGGGTGTGTGTGTGTGTGGGTGTGTGTGTGTGTAATCAGGTCATAGAGCATTATCTCGCTCCAGATTCTTCTGTCTGGGTCAGAAACCCGGCGCTTCAAACATAATCAGAACCGATCCTGTCTGGACTCAGCTGCCAGTCGGACCGTTGGGTTGAGCGATGACTCCGATGAAGAGCGTCAGTCAGCAGCTTCCTGTCTGAGAGGAACCGTAACCAAGACCAGCTGCAGACCTGCAGCGATTCATTCTGAAGGAGGAACCGGTTCTGACCAGCTTTTGGGTCTGTTTGCCGTTAAAACAGACCCAAAAAGGTTCTGCGGATCAGAACAGGAGGCGGTATCATGGTTTGGATCCTCCTCTGGGACAGGATCATGTTAGAACCTTAAAGACATCCTGCTTCACAAAGATCAGTGAAAAGTTAGCTGTGCTAACCCAAGAGCGCTAACCACACCGCTAATGCTAACATGCTAAACCAAGCTAGTGCTAAAATGCTACATCACCACAGTAAACAGTGGAAGGTAAGAAGTAGCGGAGCGTCCCGCCCTGACAGAGGAAATGGACCGAAGAGCAGCAAACAGCTGCTGGACTGAGCAGAACTGTGGGTCGTTTAGAGCCCTGGAGACCCGGTACCGGTTCTGTTGGATAACAGAAACTCTTCAAAGCAGCTGGATCTGCTGTGAGCCTGATTTCTGCTGCTGTTTTTGTTCTTCTCGTTGCATCCGGAGTCGCAGCTGTTCGGCTCTTCGATCTGCTCTGACCAGAACTTTCCTCCACATCCATTTGCACTAATGGCTCCGTAATGCGGCGGCTGCCTGCATTAGCCGCTGCAGCTCTCAGCCGGGAGGCCAGTAATTATTGCTGCAGCCGCTGGAATCCACCACTATTTCAATTAATAACAAGATTAAAGCCGGAGGATAATTCATGAATCTGCAGCATTTCCTCCTTTGTGTCCAGCTGAACTTTATTTCCTGCAGGTTTCATGGACTCTGAGTTATCAACACCTGCATCCTGTTGGAGACGCACCTGGACACTTTAGATGGATGAACTGCAAGAAAACGTTCCGGTGGAGAACGTTCCGGTGGAGAACTGGTTTCAGTTTCCAGGTTTCAGAGGATTTATCTCATTTCACAGCAGCAGATGTTTTAGGGCCTTAAAGTGGAAATGAAAAAAAAACATCTCACACTAAATCACTATTATTAGTGATTAATATTTAATCACTAAATATTAAAAAATCTTTTGGTTGTTGGTTGAATTTCACAAAAAAACAACAACAAAAAACAAGGGCTCAGTACAAACCGTCTGTTCGACTTTTTCATTTATTTAACCCAAATTATCATATCGAATCTTTACCTTTTCATCCTCGTTCTTCTTCACAACATCTGTTTCCCACTCAAGACTTCTCACCATCATCATCATCATCACCATCATCATCACCATCATAATCATCATCACCATCATCATCACCATAATCATCATCATCACCATCACCATCATCATCACCATCATCATCATCATCATCACCATCATCACCTTCATCATCACCATCATCATCATCACCATCATCATCACCATAATCATCATCACCATCATCATCACCATAATCATCATCATCACCATCACCATCATCATCACCATCATCATCATCACCATCATCACCATCATCATCACCATAATCATCATCACCATCATCATCACCATAATCATCATCACCATCATCATCACCATCATCATCATCATCACCATCATCACCACCATCATAATTACCATCATCATCATCATCACCATAATCATCACCATCATCATCACCATAATCACCATCACCATCATCATCACCATCATCACCATCATCATCACCATCATCATCATCACCATCATCACCATCATCATCACCATAATCATCATCACCATCATCATCACCATAATCATCATCACCATAATCATCACCATAATCATCATCATCACCATCATCATCACCATAATCATCATCATCACCATCATCATCACCATCATCATCACCATAATCATCATCACCATCATCACCTTCATCATCACCATCACCATCATCATCACCATCATCATCACCATAATCACCATCACCATCATCATCACCATCATCATCATCATCACCATCATCATCATCATCACCATCATCACCACCATCATAATTACCATCATCATCATCATCATCACCATAATCATCACCATAATCATCATCATCACCATCATCATCACCATAATCATCATCATCACCATCACCATAATCATCATCATCACCATAATCATCATCACCATCATCACCTTCATCATCACCATCACCATCATCATCACCATCATCATCACCATAATCATCATCACCATCATCATCATCCATTTTTAATAATAATTTTCTACCTTTTTCTTTAATCTCAGTTTCTCTCTCTTCTTCCTCGTTCTTCACTGATCTTCCTCTTTACAAACCTCATCATCCCTTCATCTCTCCTTCTGTTTCTCATGCTTTCCATTAATCTGTTTTCATTGACTGTTTTATCCCACCAATCTTCTCCGTTACAAACTGAATCATCTGATTCATATAATAATAACAATAATAATAATAATAATAATTTTCCAATTTCTCCTTTACAACATTTGTTTTTCTCACTCATCCATCTTTACAGTCTTTTCATCCCTTATTATTTAATAAACTTTTACACTCATCCTTCCAGCTATTAAATAAAAATCAACATATTTACCAGCTAAATATAATGTTTCCATCATTTTAATGTAAATTATGGTTTTAAAGGAGGAAGTTTATAGCAACTCCTCATTAAGCAGCATCACTTAACGAGTTGCAACTTTCTGTATCTTTCCTGCATTTTCAGCCGTTTGCTCAGATTTTCATTAAAACGCCTGTAAATAAAGATAAAGTTCAGGAAAATAACTAAAACAATCATATTTTAGATCAGACTCCCAGCGTCTCCACTGTAGAACGAATCCCTCAGTGTGATTATTATGGTTTGTCCCGTTCAGCAGCTTTAAAACTCAGCCTTTAATCGCTGCTCATGGTTTCCTTCCTGTCCATCTTTACTTCTATCTGCAACCTGATCTGAATATTTTATGACTGATGGAGGCGTCCAGAACTTCACAGCTCGTCTTTAAGCTTCTCTTTTCTGGTTCTTCTATATTTGTTTTACGTTCTCATACTTTGGTTTCCAGGCAGTTCTTATAATCCCTAACGATGATATTTCTGCAGCATCTGTGAAGGTCACGCATGAGGAAAAGTCCCAGAAAGCCTGAGGAGGAAGTGTTGGTTAAAATATCAAAGTTTCATGCTGACCTTGTTCCTGCGGCTAACTGCAGCAAAACAAACTGAAGCAGGAATCCTGGTGAAGCCAGAGACCAGCAAACAGCCACTCACCTTGAAGGGCCAGCAGGGTCAGAGGCAGCAGCAGCATCCCGGCTCCAAACACACACCGACACACACAGCCGCCAGCGCCGACACGTCCGGACCCTCTGAGCCAGGAAGAGGAGGACGGAGCTGCTGGGACTCTGGGTGTGGTCTGCCCTCCTCTTCTCTCCTCCTGACGAAGAGGGGAGTGTCCACCGCCACCGAGGGAGGGGGGAGCTGAGGACCTGATGGAGGACGGCCGGTCCAAATGAATAAAGAGCTCAGAGTCCAGAGCAGGAAATGGAAGCAGAGTTGGGTTCTGGTTTCACCTGGTTTTACTCTCACATTTCTCTGCTTCCTCCACAGAAAAATCTGGTATTCTCTCCAAAACCCCGATGGGTCAAAGGTGAGCGGCTTCCATCCCGCCGTCCAGCAGGCTGATCCTCCTCCTGCTGTCCGACAGGCGGAGAACTGGAGCGTTTATTCCCTCACAGCGACGCGCGGAAACTGATGGAGGGAAGCTGCGCTCCGGGTCGGGGGAGGGAGGCGAAACATCGCAGCAGAGAGGAGGAGGGGAGCCATAGAGGTGTTGCTATGGTAACGGATTTTCCTATGTGATGTTTTCTTATCCTCCGAAGGTCCCACATGCTGCAGAGGACAAGATGCAAAAACAGGAGCAGGAGGGAGATGAAAAGGTAAAGCTGAGGAGTTAATAAACGGCTCCATGTTCAACAGTTTTGACACGATTTGACACAAACACATAAAACCGACGTGAGAAAATCTGAGTTCATATCTGCAGGTAAGTTCATCAGGACTTTTAAATCCTCCTGTCTGCTGGGAGGGCAGACAGTCAGCAGCACAAACACTAAACCCACCATAGGTATGACGCCACTAAAGCTAAAAGGCTAATCCAACATTGTTATTAGCAGAAGCTAATGCTAAAGCACTATGGCAACATAACATTAGTAAAAGCTAATATTAAAGTGCTATCACAACATTGTATTGAACAGAAGCTGCTGCAAAAGTGAAATAACATGTTAATTAAAGCTAATGCTAATCTGCTATATCAACATGGTAAACTGGTTAGCTTCCTGCTAACCAGTTTACCAGTTTGGTTAGCAGAAAGTATCATGGTATTTACTACTGATAACACAGTGCTTATCACAGGCTAAAGCTAAAATGCTTTGTCAACACAACATTTAGCTTTAGCAACTGCTAAAATGCTAACAGATATGGTATTTAGCAGAAGCTAATGCACGAAGCTAATGGTGAGTTTCACCAACATTCTGCTAACACTTCTGGACTGAACTGTTTTATAAAATAAAGTAAACACAAAGTGAGCAAAAATAAAACAATAAACAGAAATAATATGAGCAGAGAGGAAACAGCTTCAACTGGACCAATCAGAACCAACCTGCTTCTCTCTGCCTCCCAGGCTGACCATCAGGAGATCATCAAACTGAGACCGAAAATATGTCTGATGAGAAGAAAATCAACTTGGAAGACGCACCTTCATGTTTCCATTTTATCCCATTGAGGTGCAGGACGGTGCTGCCACCTAGAGGCCAAATGGCAGGACAGCAGCTGCTTTTGGTTCTTCAGAGAACAAGCAGCATCATAGAGACCACAGTAGAGCAAGCTCGTAATTTTAACTTGTGAGAGAATAAATGTTTCCTCAGTTTTTAGATTTTAAAACATCAAAAAAGTGATAAACTGTTGGGGTTAGGCTACCCTAACAGCCTCATCCTGTCTGCTGCTGCTGATTGATCCTCAGGACATAAAAAAGTAAAACACATCATGCCAACATGCATGACACCAAGTTTCCGTAGCTCAACGTCAGCCGGGTTTCCCCCAGTGAAGAGTTTCCTCTGCTGTGAGCCTTTTACTGGCGGGGCTGAATTATTCCTGAAAAAAAGATGGTTTATGATTTTTATGGTTTTAATAGTTGATGCACTGAACAGGAAGCTCACCAATCACAGCACTGGTGCCTCTGCACGGCGGCTGCAGTTTCCCTGATAGTCTGACCTACATGGATGTTTCTCTGGACCCTCAGTGGGTGAGGATCCATGCAGGAGTCAAGTTTAAATCCACTGCGTTTGCTCTGCTTGTGCAGCTCAATGAGAACCGCAGATGTTCAGATTGAGCTGCTCTCAGTGTTCACAGGATTTCACAGGTGCATTTACGTCTCAACATGCTGACTGTCATTAGCTTTGAGTTTATGCAGCAACACAATGCATGTCAAATGCTTTGTCTACTTAAAGTCAGGTAGAGATCAGAACAACCCGAGCAACCAAAACAGTCTAAAACTCAATAGACACGAAATGAAGAAGCTACTAAAGCAACATAAATGAATAGTCCCGTTTGTCCCTCTGCGTCCAGCAGCAGCAGATTTACCTCGTCATGCAGGGCCGGTTCCTGCATGAAGAACCGGCCCTGGAGCCTGGAGCAGAACTTGATTTGGTGCTGCTGTTGTTGCTGCTAAGAACATCAGCACCACTAACAGCATTTCAACATGGATTTAGTGACATTTAGTGGATTTAGACAGCAAAGCAAATAATCAGCATTATTTACAGAAGGAGCATTGATAAAGCAGGTAAATAATCCTGAGCTGCTGTTTTAAAAGTCTAGTTGTTATTTTAAAGAAAAACCAGAAGGAGGAAACATTTTCTCTCGTTTGTTTTTGGTAAAACAAACAAAAGAAAACAGAGAGAAAATCTTCACCTTTAGTTGACAGAAGCTTCGTGAGAAACAATTTCAGTTCCTCATGGAACTTAGACTCTCACTGAAAACATCAGATCAGCTCCTGATGGTCCGGTCGACCCGGTTCTACTGGAACCAGAACATCTGCTCCACCTCCAGCTGCTGTGGTTCTGACCCAAACCAACCTATTCCCCTCCTGGCCTGTGGGGGCGCTGCACCAAGAACCACTGGAGGAAACGACACTAAAACCTCTGAAGACGCTGAGAGCAACTTCCTGTTTCACCAGATGGAAACAAGATGGAGGCAGGAAGTGTTGGAGGATTTCTTCCTGCCAGCTGTTTCCGTTTAATTGTTACAACTTTCTGGTTTAAACGAGAACTTTGTGTTAATAACAGATAAAACTCTTTATTACAAGAAACTTTCCTGTTTTAACGAGTTGCTGTGTTTATTTCCCAGGCAGTTAAAGGCGTCCTGTGATTTTTACTAGAATAGCAGATTTAATAATACATTTAAAAAAAGGAAAACTGGATGATATTCTGTTCGTGTTGCTGAAAATAAAAAATTTTAGATTTTTGATAATCAACGTGAAACTTTTAGGACATTTTATGTTGTTTTTATTTAATCAGTAAAACCTGGAAAGAACCGTTTATGTTTCATATCTATAAAAAAAACTCTAAAATAGAGAATGGACCAAAGAAACGGTTCAAACAAAAACACAGTTTCTGCTGAGATTCATTTAAAAATCCCCGAGAACAAAATGTGTCTCATCTGCAGAAGCTGCAAACATTTATGGTAAAACATGCAGATGGGATTTAAGATAAACGTTCACATTTCTGCAGCCTGAAGCCGTTTCCTGTGTTTTAAACGATCCTATATTCAGTTTTGACTAAATAATAGTCTTATAGTCTATTATTATTTTGTAATGGTTTTATTGTAAACAATAGTAGACTATAAGATTATTGTTTAAATAATAAATTTCCCTCCAAGAAGCCAGATTTTCAACATCCAGACTTTCTGAATACATGTTTTTGGACGTTGATCTCAGTTTTAGTTCCATCCTTGACTAATTTTAAACAAAATCCTCCAAACTCGAGGAAGAGCCGGCGTTTTGGTGCAGAACGGGTTCAGGAACGGACCAACACGCAGCGGCTGCAAGACGCCACTGGAAAACACAGCAGGAGAAGCCAGACCCAAATGTTACAGCTGCTTCATCAAAACCATCTAAAACCAGAAAGTTACACATTTTACCTTCATTTATCATCAAAACAAGAAATTTATGCTGCATAAAAACAGCGCCTGGTTTTCCCGCCGTCTGACGTTAAATCAGGTTTTTCTGTTTCAGTCTGGATTATGAAAAGATTTTTATTTGTGTCTAAAACCAAGACTTTTACAGAATATCTTAACTTTTCTCATCCTTTTCCCAAATATCTGGTAGAATCACCTTTAAACCGGAGCTTCAGCGTTCAGTTACTTCCAAACATTTTAAATCAAAGTCTGCCTGTTTACAGCCACAGTTGGTTCATTTTTCCTCCTGTTTGCACGCAGAGAGGCGCAGCAGGTCACATGACAGGGTGAGCGCGTGCCAGACGGGTCAGGGGTCGTGTTTGGAGAGCGTCTGGCAGCCATGAACCACCGCAGAGTCTCAGGTTTACTAATCTGCTGTTTCGTTTCCAGGAAAGCAGGAAGTTTCAGAGTTTCTGCAGAATTTAAGCAGCAGGGAAAAAAAACATAAATGTTTTGAGGCCAAAACTGAGAGGAAAGAGATTCAGGTCAAAAACCAAACTCAGCTTAAAACATCAACAGCAGCCGGTTGCTTTATTTAAGAAAATAACGTTGTGTTCATTTTTCAAAGTCATATTTATAACTGTCTACATTTTCAATAAAATATTTAATTCACAAACCAAAAAGTTAGTTTGAAAACTAAACATTTAGTTCTCAATTTAAATATTTAGTTAGGAAGCTAAATATTTAGCTCCCAAATAAATATTCATTTTTTCCAAACTAAATATTTAGGTCTGAGATAAGTAAACAGCTAACAATCTGAATATTTAGTTTACAGACTAAATATTTAGTGAAACAGTTAAACATTAAGGTCTGAGCTAAATATTTAGTGTAGAAATTAAATGTTACATCTGGAAAATAAATATTTGGTTTGGGACAAAACATTTAGTTGAAAACTAAATATGTAGCTTCCTAACTAAATATTTCATTTGAAACCTGTTTGTATGTGTTTTTAATAATATTTATAAATGTATTAATAAAGTGATAAAAGTTTTAAAAATGGACAGCTGTCGCGATAAACAATAAATCAATTAATGTGATGAATGAACATGATTGTTTTATTGTTTCTTTCTGCCTTTTTCTCTTTCTGTCAATGAAACTGGATGAACTATTGACCACCTTCTCTATCTCAATCTAATTGATTGATTGATTATTGAAGGACAGTATAGCATACAGACTTCATAATCTGTGCTCTTTTGGTTGAATGTATTTTTATTTCTTTTTGTTCAAGTGCTTTTATTTTGTTAACAGACTGAGAGTCCATTTTATTTTTGGTTGTTTTGTTCCAGTGTTAAATATTCTTTTGAACATGAAGTGCATTTATTTTTGGCAGGAAATGTTTGCTTTATTATGCCGTTACCATAACATCACTTTAAAATGGTCTTCAGAGAATTTTATTGTTTATGCCAATAATTTTTCAGACAGTCGCTCAGCAAAATGTGTTGTTGTGACGGGCTGATGAACGCCCACATTTTGTCTTTATGACATAAACCAGAAATGTTGCTGTTCATATTTTGCAGTGTGACGTTTGAAACAATGGTTCACGCAGTTTGGCCAAAGTTTTGAAATCAGGGAACATTTCTCCAGTTGGCCAGATTCCTAGATCCTTCAATCAAACAGGAAGTTTGATTCTATTAGGAAATAAAAGTCTTAACCAATAATACAACAATGAAAAAACTGTTTAAAAATCAAATTTATTTGTTTTTATGGCCTTCTCGGTGAGGTCAAGCCCTTCAGCTTTCTCCATGGTATTTTACTTTGGTCAATACTTTAAGTATTTATTGTTTCAGGTAAAATTGGACTAAATGTAAACACTGGATCAACAGAAAACCTTTGGAGAGTTCAAAGGTCAGACGAGACAGAAATGGATTATTGTTTCATCACAATAACAGGAAACATTTATGAAAGAATGAAACTGGGTATTGAAGGTGGCAGTATCATGCTGTGGGCTTGAAAGACATCCGGACTGGAGTTCCAGTATCTAAAACTTTGACTATGCAGCACATTTCAAGAAAAAAATCACAGAGATTCAACAAACAAAAATAACAAATACACAAAAATTTAACTTTTTTTTTTTTTTGCTTAAAACAAAAATTAATTCAATAAAAAAAATGAACATAAAAAACCATAAAACCAAGCAGAACGATGAAATGAAGCGACAAAAGTTTTTAATCTATCAGTTTCACAGAAACCAGAACTCGAGTTCAGAGGAAGAGGAACCGAGACGAGTGGGCCGGGATTCACATCCAAACCGGTTCTGATCCTCTGCTCCAGAAATCTCCCTGCTGGTTGTCATGGAAACGAGGGCACGTGAATCCCACCTGAAGAGCTGCGGGCGGTCCAGTAGAACCGGGTCACCTGGAGGACCGGAGAGCTCATCTGCACATCAACATGGCCGCCGCCAAGGCCAGCAGGACCAGAGCCGGCACCAGCAGGAGGCCCGCGTAGAGGAGCCACGGCTCGGGGTTCTGGCACCGCGCATCTGCTCACAGAAACACACAGCGGGAACTACGGCATCCTGGGAATTTAACTACAGCATCCTGGGAATTTAACTACAGCATCCTGGGAATTTAAAAATGACCGTTTCAGCAGGAAGAAAAGTGAAAGTTGCTCAGAATTACATGCTGATGTTGCATCTTTTCCAGCTTCTCCAGCTGCTGAAATGAAAAATTGATCCCAATGATCATAATCGTGGGATTGTTTTTATTTTTACGTTAGACATATAATTATGATATAACCTGCATGCAGCTTTAATACAGTGAATTTATTCTTCCTGTTTTGCTGAAGGACTCATCTGGAAGCTGATATCTACCCGCCTGCTGGCTGTGGAAGTTGCTGCTGGTTATCAGGACGTCGTGCAGCTGCAGTTGACAGACGTATTGCCCGTTGCCGGTCAGAGGGACGGTTGCAGCCAGAGTGACGGTGCCGTTGGCGGCGCTGCGTTCTGAGGGGGCGGAGCTCTGCACGACGCAGCCGTTTCTGGTCAGCGTCAGAGTCAAACCCGGATCCTGCGACACGTTGACCTCACAGCGCAGCAGGGAATCATTGCGGCTGCAGAGGTCAAAGGTCATGGTATCTGAAATGACACACTGTTGCTTTCAAGATGAACTTTAGTTGTTTTCTCTGTGATTTAGGTAAAAAGGGTTTTTCTGTTCTCTTCATTCTCATATTTCTGTCTGTAATTCGCCAGCTGCTCGGTCAGCTTCGTTAAAACTCATCATTTCTATGAAATCCTGCTGAAAACAAACAAACTTCCTTCTGAGGCAGCAGAGGTTTGGACTCTACCGTGGACGATGAGCCTGGTTCTGTTTCCCTTCAGCCTGAAGCTTCCTCTCTTGTCGGTTCTGATGGACAGTTTGCACTCGTACGTCCCGCCGTCGGACCACCGCACCTCCTTCAGCTCAATAGACTTGTTGGGACTGGAGGAGGTTTTGTTCTCGTTAAACTGGAGCTGATTCCCATCGACCTCCCAGTACAGGACGGGCCGGTTGAGCAGCTTCTCCCGCTGGGAGTCCTGCAGCAGGCAGGGCAGCAGGACGTTGTGGCCCAGCGGGCCGGCGACCACCGCAGGCTGCAGCAGGGAGAACTCGGCCTCGGCGGCTGGAAAACCACCGCAGCAAACTGAGAAACAAGAACAGAAACAGAGCAGCTGAAAACCTCTAGACAGCAGCAACTTTACTCAACTCAAGTTAACAAATCAGCCAGGTAGATTAGAGCTCTGGAAATTGTCTGGAAAAATTAATTTAGGGAAAGCTAGGTGTGCTATTTCAAAGTTAGCTAAAATGGTGAGCTAAATATTAGCGCTGTTGTTAGCGGTGACCACAACTGAAGCTGAAGGGTTACTGACATGGTGAGAAATAAACCAGCAGTGGAAATAAACAGGTTCCATCTATTTCTGGGTCAGTTTGGTTTAACTGACGTGAAACAAGCATCCTGTGGTGAGCAACACTCATTCTGGGAGCCAGTTTCTAAAGGTCAGAGTTCAGCAGAATATGACTTTCCCCCAGCAGTCTGGAGAAAACAGAAAACCAAGAAATCTAATAAATTCCTGAATTTGGCCAGTTAAACGTGAACTTTAATGCAGATTTTACATATTTAGTTTTGAAAAGTTTGGAAATAAAACTGGACTGAAGAAAATCAGGAATGAAGAAGTCTAGAGATTAAATCTGATATTGATGCAGATTACAGTGAATAATAAGAAAAGTCCTGAAAGGCAAGAGAAATAAAACATTTTCTACGTCTGACCTATTATTTATAAGTAATATGGAAGCACACTGTTGGGGCACATCTAAATCCTATCTTTCATCTTTTAGGACCTGCATTAATGAAATGATTTCTGATCCATCGGATCTGCCTCATGGTGTCCCTCAGGGATCTGTCCCTGGCTCAGGTCTTTACTCCTTTATGCTGTTTCAGTCGTGTTTCTTGTCAATTGATGATGACTTGCAGTTATCCTGCTCTTTTAGATCCTCTCAGGTCTTTTTTAGATTGTCAGGATTAAGTTTATGGTTAATTTTAATCTGTTTACAGTTGAATCACTGGTGAAAATATTCCTGAAATCAGAACGATTTCAGTTATATGATGTTATTTTCATTCTAATCTCAGAAGGTTTCACGTCTCTTGATCTTTATTCCAGGTAATTTGTTCAAAACTGTTAAATCTCTAAAAAGCTGCAGCTAAACTGTGAGTGAACTGGAAACCATTTTGCATGTTTTTCTCTTAGGTGGATTATTTTAATGATCTTTTTAACTGTTTTTTTTTTTTTTATAAATCTGCAATGCATCGCATTCACACTGCAGAAAGCTGCAGCTCGTCTCTTACCAAACTGGAAAGTTCGCATTAAAGAGTTTGCAGTGAATTGTGACTTATTGGAGAGGAAATATGAACAAACGAGGTCTGCTTCAGACTATTATAGTCAAAAATGAATCCAGGAACAAAAACTGTTTGAAAAACAGGAAAGGAAAGTTTCTCTCTGAAAGGGAACATGAAATGGGACAGAGATTTTTTCTGTGACATTTTTAAATTAAGCTGCATTGTTCATGTTTTTGTTTCTGAGAACTAAATGAAACTGAATGTATCTGTAGGATTAAAAGATTTAAAAAGCAGCAACAATATGTTTTATCTGCTGTATTTATGGCGTACTGCTGTGAAAAATCTACAGAGAGCCATTTATTTGATTTTTTTAAAATAGTTTTTGAAATTCAAACTGTTATAGGTACAATGTAAATAAGTTATTTATGACTGTTATGTCTTCCCATAGAGAATAAGATGAACAGACAATCATTCATATATTGTGACTGTAATAAGTTTGCTGCTGATGGAGTTGTGCTGCGGCCCAGAGCCGACCGGCAGTCGGGGAACCGGGGACTCTCCCGCCGGGCCGCTGCGTTTGGGGCCCGGTGGTTAACTAGCTTTCGCCTCGGCTTCACGCAGCACCGCCTTCATTTTGCCGTGCCACTAAAACCTCAAACTATTCAAAGTGTCTTCTCTCCCATAAAAACTTTAAACACATAAACAAGCGCTACAGCAGCCACAGCAGAAACCAGAAAAACGTCTCATGAAGCTCAGGCTGTGATAAATTATACGATTGTTGTTTTGAGACCATTTTCAGTAATATCTTATTCTCAGAGATCATTTTGATGAACATTTTAGACTGGAGCTGGAAGACATTTTAAATGTTCAAAATAAATAAACGAAGCAACAGAAAATACAAATAAAATGAATTATAAAGTGTCTGAAAGAAACTCCTGCTGTAGTTTTCTTTCTGAAACTTGACACAGTTAAAAAAGAAAACATCCTATTTTTTGGCTGAAAAATATTTTAAGTTGTAAAAACTTGAGACAGTTTTAATGAATCCAGAAAACTGAGGCAGTTTTTTTTAACATTATTTATTGAGTTCTCAGTACTTCAACCTATAAGGTTTTTTCTTTCTTTCTTTTGTTGTGAAAAGTAGGAAAACCAAACTTTGGAGTTGGTTTCTGATTTTGTTAGGAACGTTTTGCATTAATTTAATTAGATTAAATGGATTTTGGACTCTCTTGTCAGGATTAATTGTTGGATAAATGAACTAAAAACTAAACACTAGAATAATTTCAGGAATTTATCCCCAAATGGGTTTTACATAATTATAATCTTCTCCAAAGATGAAATTGTTGAGTTAAAGTCCAAAACTTAAACATTTCCTTTAGTGTTCTGTTACTTTCTCTTTTTACAGTGTATCAGCCAAACATGACCCAAATGACATTATTCTGCTGTTTTGGCTGACAAATAAGGATGTTTCTTTATGTAAATCTACTGGAGATGCTGAAGAGCGGAACATATTTTCTGATTTCCTTTAATTAACACTGAGCTGAGGTTTGTTTTTACCTGAGACCATGAAGCAGACATGCAGCAACATCTTCCCCCGGCGGCTGAAACCCTGCATGTTTCCCGCTGCTGCTGGACGTCTGCTGCAGAAAGAGGACGCTCCGTGTTCCTGACAGGACCGCTCACTCTGCTGGGTTTTACTTCCACACCTATGCAGAGACATGGAGGTTTCAGAGTTCATCATGCAGATGAAACTGAAAATACCAGAAAACCCCAAGCAGGATGTGGTAAACTTTGCATTCAGCAAACCCCCATTTCTCTGTCCAATTGAATCATTTGTTGGCTTATAGTGGGCTTCTTCTCTCTGATCTGAAAAAAAAAAACAGATTCAAAGAAAAATAAAGGAAACTTTCTGCTCCCTGTTTTTTTTAATGAAATCTGAACTTTTTAAAAATGAGGCTGTGATTATTGAGCTCTGATGTCAGCGACTCTGCTGAAGTTAGTTCTGCTAAAACCAGTTTCTCACAGCTTTACTCTGCCTCTGGACGCCTTTTTCCTTCGCTCTGACTAAAGGTGACATGTTTCCATGACAACTGGCTTATTGCTGATATTCTGGATTAGTGGCAACCAGCAGAGCAAGTTGCTGAGCGCGCTGCAGAGGCGTAGACCACCACTCGCTCTTCAACAGGATGTTGTTTAACACGTTACGCCCACCCCTAAAAAATAACTTCTCACTACTAAAAACTGGAAAAATCCATCAGTCTTTCACATCAGTTATCATTAGTCACACACTAAACCTGTTCATGACTAAACAGGTTTAGTCATAAAGAGCAACTGTTGTGTTAAATTATGTTTAGTCAGAAATGATTCAAAATATGATATTCAGGTTTTGTTCTGACTGCTGTATAATTTATACAGCAGCATGTTTTATGTGTTTACATGTAGCTACATGTGCTGCAGCCCACATCATAATACAACCTCCATCATGTTTTACTGAAGTTGTAAATTTAGTTTTAACTTTTTTTATTTCCAAGAAACAGAAACTCTCAATAGATTTTTATGAAACTTTGTGTATGGATTTCTAAAATATATATTTTATTGTAGTCAAGATGAAATCAAGATATTTTTGATTATTTTTGGATTTATTAGCTTCATTTTTCTGTGTGATCTCCATCTGTTCCTACATTTTAGGCAAGCTCAAATATTCTACAGTTTCTCATTTCATATTTTCTCGTAGCTTTTATTCCACCAATAGTTTCAGTAGTTTTTGGGGTGTTTTTTGTCCCGTAATTCCTCCAATTATATTTTTCTGTTAGTGTTGTTTTTATTAACCAAAGAGGAGCCTAAAACGGATTCAATAGTTTGTTAATGCCTCAAGCAGAATTTCAACCAACTTTAGTTGTTTTTGACAGATAGATATTCACTCCCAAAAATTGAATGTTAGCAAATTCTTAATATTTAGGGCGCCAACTCGCTTTGGCCTTGGAGTGGCTCTTCTTCTGGACATATTTTTTATGTGAAAATAATGACAACAGAAGACAAGTGAATCATAAAAAGTAATGTAAAACAAAATAATGTAAGTTAATCATATTCAATGTTTATAATTTTATTTTATTGATATTTAATAATTTCAGTCTAGTTTTACATGCTCCTTAAATGTTCAGGTGCTTTTCCTCATTAGTTAGGCTAGTTGCCCGGAAACACTAAGAACTAAGGGAAAGAACTCCATTACCCATAAACCCTGACGCTGATGCATTACGTCAATGCGTCAAACTAGAGAATTTTAACATGGAGGACTGCGTTGTTGTAGAAAAGAGCCCGGTAAGATCAGTTTTTAGCCGTTGTTATACTGTTTACTTTTAATAACACACTTTAGTGAAGTAATGTATTTTGGAGTTTATTCTTCTGACTTAGTTTAATGTCGATTCGTTTTGTTTTTTTTAGCTGTTTAAAGCAGCTTACTAGGAAAACCTGCCAATTCATTCTCCGCCCGGTGCGGCTGCTGTTAGCATTAGCATCCCGTCCAGAGAGAAATAAGTCATTTATTTTACTATTGTGACGAACTTGTATCTAAAACTGGATTACGTATTTGTGTTAATATTTTACGGATGTTCATTGTTGCACTTCTGCTCGACGGCCCTGCTGTTTGGGTGCTGTGGTTTATCATGTTGAGATGCTAAAGTTAGCTGATTGCTAACCACCTAGATAGGTGTCTCTGTGAAATCCTGATGAAAATCTGTCTGAAAATTATATTAAGCTGTGAAAATTGTCTTGTTTGTGTGTAAACAATGAAATAATTGTGCAGCCTTTTTCACTGACTAACAGCAGCATCATAAATAAATGTTAAAAACAAGAAAAACAATGTTATTCAGAAGTAAACAAAAACGAAACAGCATTTTTGATAATCACCACATTAAGTTAGTCTTAAAATGTCCCATTTCTGTCATTGCATCATTTAATAGTTTTACCAAAGGATGGTCACTGCAGTCTCTTCTGCACATAAATTAGATCCTTTTTTATGAACCGTTTTATGACGACTGTTGATCTAAACTGAATATTAAAAACGTTTCGCTACTTTTTCTTGATCAAAAAACTATTTACATAAAATGCTTACAGGCATCAGCTTTTCATTATTTCACTCTATTTCCTAATACTTCTGGGTTCTTATTAAACTACTAAATGTTTTTAGATCAATTCTGTTCCCATTTGTAGAAAATGTCAATATTTAAAATACGACATGAAACGTTTCAAGTTAATTATAGATTAACAAAAACTTTAGTCTCATTTTTTTGAGTTTCTTCAATACTTTCATAAAGCTGAAGCAACATGGAGGAGCCAGTTTAAACTTCCTCATGATGATAAATTTGCAGATTAGATAAGTGATGTTTGGTGAGATTCTGACTCTACAGATATATAAAACCCAAAGAGGAAGAGTTTTTAATGAATTATACTTTAATTAATTCCTTACTCTTGAACAAAATGACAGCAATAAAACTAAAAGAATATTTTACATGAGGGAAATTAGACAAATGTACAATATCTTAAATAATTTAAATTGAGCTTTTCCTTATTGGTGTGTGTGTGTGTGTTGTTGTGACGGTGTGTGTGTGTGTGTTGTTGACTGTGGTGTTGTTTGACTTTGTGTGTGTGTTGTTGTTGACTGTGTGTGTGTTTTGTGACTTGTGTGTGTGTGTGTGTTGTGTGACCTTGTGTGACTGGGTGTGTTGTTGACTGTGTGTGTGTTGTGTGACTGTGTGTGTGTGTGTGTGTGTGTGTGTGTGTTGTTGTGACTGTGTGTGTTGTTGTTGTGACTCTGTGTGTGTGTGTGTTGTTGTGACTGTGTGTGTGTTGTTGTGACTTGTGTGTGTGTGTGTGTGTTGTTGTGACTGTGTGTGTGTTGTTGTGACTCTGTGTGTGACTGTGTGTGTGTTGTTGTGACTGTGTGTGTGTTGTTGTGACTCTGTGTGTGACTGTGTGTGTGTTGTTGTGACTCTGTGTGTGTTGTTGTGACTCTGTGTGTGTTGTTGTGACTTGTGTGTGTTGTTGTGACTCTGTGTGTGACTCTGTGTGTGTTGTTGTGACTCTGTGTGTGACTGTGTGTGTGTTGTTGTGACTGTGTGTGTGTGTTTGGGCCCCTGACAGGAGGAGCTTCCCTCCATCCTGAGCTCCAGGCCCCAGACCGGTCTGTCCTTCCTGGCTCCAGAACCAGAGGACCTGGAGGATCTCTACACCAGATATAAGGTCTCCTGCTTCTCTGTCTGTCCACTCACATCTACAGACAAATATTAGTTACAAAACGATGTTTACATTATATATTAAATCAGTTCCACGTCTGTCTTGCAGCGCTGCCCCGTAGTGAGGCCCATTATTACTATTAGTCCAACATGGAGCAACTCATCTTGGAACGAATTGTTCCAAATATACAAATATTTTCAGTTTGCCCAAAGCATTAGGGTGGTGAAAAATTCCCCTTTGGGCCAATTTCCTTTGTTTTGAGAGATCTGTGATCGGTGGTGAAGCTGATCTGATCTTCCTCATCAAAGGTTTAAAAATCATCCGCTGTATCTTCGCTCTGCAGGGAGAGGTTTGCCTGACAGTTAACAATAGTCACCCCACTGTTGCCAACTCAGCGACTTTCTTGCTTTATTTGGTGGCAAAACTAGAATCAGGAAGTCAGGCTTTCTGAGGATCGCTGATTAGTGCGCCGCTGTCTTTTGACCTGGACTCCAGGAAGAATGGCCAAATAAACAAATGGTGTGTCTGTGTGTGTGTCTGTGTGTGTGTCTGTGTGTGTGTGCAGAAGCTGCAGCAGGAGCTGGAGTTCCTGGAGGTGCAGGAGGAATACATTAAGGATGAGCAGAAGAACCTGAAGAAGGAGTTCCTGCACGCCCAGGAGGAGGTGAAGAGGATCCAGAGCATCCCTCTGGTCATCGGCCAGTTCCTGGAGGCCGTGGACCAGAACACGGCCATCGTTGGCTCCACCACAGGTATCCGGGTCCGGACCGCATCGCTGTGATGTTCCCGCAGCTCAGCATGAGATCAGTCTGCTGCATCCGGTGGAGTCACACGAGACGCATCAAATGCAGCGCTGCAGCTCTTCTTTTAATGCAGTGAAGTGTTTGTCAGGGTGTTTAGTGTTTCCACATCGCTGTTCAACAGTGACCTTTCTGCTTTTCAGTAATTTATTGCTAAATACAGCAGTTGTTTTCAAAAACTCAAATCCGGAGAAAAAACCAAATCAGTTTTTTCTAATCAAACCCAAAAGAATCTGGCTGTAAAAATTGTCCAAAACCCTAAAAAGTTTTCTCTATATTATGACATACACTTCCCTGTTTCTGCAAGAAACCCATTTTTTTAGCTTAACTAAAATACAAAAGTTTTTAGTTTTGATTTTAAATTATATTAACTGCTTTCAGGATTTTTAGCAAAGAAAAAAAGCTGTTTTCTATGGACCAATGATTTTGAGAGTTTGGAAAATCCTGTTTCAAAGTAAACACATTTTTTATTTATTTTTATTTACTAATTATTTTTATTTTATTTTTTACTTATATGTTTATATTTTAAGTTTTCTTGGAAAATTCTGATTTAAATCAAACACATTTTTATTACTTTATTTTTATTATTTATCAAAATATTTTTTTGTATTAGTTTATTGAAATATTTTCTCTTATTTATTAATCCATTTAAAAAAGTTATTTTTTAAATAAAAAAATATATTTAAAAACAAGAATAGTTTATATAAAAATGAAGTTTCTGTGCAGTTCCGTCCTGGCCTGTGGGGGGCGCCAAAGTCGTCTTGCTTACATAACTGTATTTACAAACAGCCTGAAACCATCAGTCAGAACATTGTTAGTATTCAGTTCCTGCTTTTCCCCTTCAAGCTCAAATATTCTTCAGCTTATGTTTCTAGAAATGTTGAATCTGCTGAAGGAGAAACTTTAAACTCTTTATGGATTAAATAACTCGAGATCAGAAACATTTTATCTGATCTGGAATCAGCTGCTTTTAGTTTTCCTTGAAATAAAACTGAGTTACTGGATATTCATTGTAAACTGTGGGTGGTTTTTATGTGTTGAATTTGTGTTTTAAAGGTTTTATGTAAGTTTATATTTTAATTATTAAGCGTTGGGCTCTGTGCTGCCTTCAGGGTCCAACTATTACGTCCGCATCCTGAGCACCATCGACCGAGAGCTGCTGAAGCCCAACGCCTCAGTGGCTCTGCACAAGCACAGCAACGCGCTGGTGGACGTTCTTCCTCCGGAGGCCGACAGCAGCATCATGATGCTGACGTCAGGTACGCTGCAGACCGGACTGGATCAAACCGGACCGGATCGGACCAGACCTTAGACTGTATGTGCTTTGCGCCCACAGACCAGAAGCCGGACGTGATGTATGCAGACATCGGGGGCATGGACATCCAGAAGCAGGAGGTCCGGGAGGCCGTGGAGCTGCCGCTGACCCACTTTGAGCTCTACAAGCAGGTCAGCGTCCGGGTTCTCATGACACAAAGCTTTAAAATGCCACTAGGCCTCTTAGAAACTTTACAAAGGTTTGCTGCTGTTTATTTCTAAAACAGTGGATCAGGGCATTAACAGGGTAATGATTGTCAGCTTTATGGTTCTTCGTCTTCTGACTGATAATCTGTGGAGTGGAAATGCTTCAGATTGTGTGACGGATTCGATGTTCCTGCTGCTGGTCGGCGCGACTCTGCGCTGAATTAATCAGATTTAGAAACTCAAACCACTTCCACACCAAATGAATCTTTCCTCTGATCAGCGCCTGCTTCCTCTTCGCTTGTGAAGTTTGTTCAGGAACATTTGTGTTGCGGTCATCATGAGCGCTCACTTTGTAGTTAAAACTGACCGCTTTGGCACCTAGCTTAGCTTAGTCTAGCTAGGTGCCAAAAAATGAACATTTTAACACTGGAAAGTGTTAAAATGTTCATTAGAATTTGAACATTTGATCAATAAACTTTTACAGTAAAATTTGTCACAATAACCGATTTTGCTGGACCATAAATTGTCCCAGAATTAATGCGATAAACAATAATGTTGTTCTGAGAACATTTTCAGCTAAAGGTAGAATAATAATAATGCAAGAACAGTTTTATATTGAAATAAACTGGCTTATGCTACTGCAATGATGTTGTTCATATTAATTATCTTCATTGGGGGCATTAAAATACCAACATTTCCACTTAACTTTATATTTTTTTTCTGTCTGATGATGTAATTTTTAATTATTGATCATTTGATTAGTTACTCAGTACTCGAGTCGAATCTTTACCAAATGCTTTTTTACTTGAGTAAATATATGTTGAAGTGCCGCTGTTCTTAATTGGGTAAAACATTTTGGGTACTCTGCCCAGGACTCCCCCACTCTGCTCCTTCAGACTAGCCAGCAGCAATTAGCAAACACCTACTGAGCTCATTATGGGAGCTACTTCTCAGAGCAGCGCTGGTGAAAATATTAAAGGGTTAATAGAGGAGCCATGTTGAATGACTTCCTGGAGGTGAAGCTTCAGAAGCAGCAGGAGCTTCTTAAAGAGACGGAGGCCCAATTTCAAGGCGTTAAATAAGGAAGTCAAATTTATTTTAAGTCATATTTTTACACCAAATGAACGCAACGTAGTTAGTTAACTTTGCTATAAAATGACACTTATGTGTCTGGAAAATAAAGTACTGGCCCTTTAAATTCTCATAAACAGAAAGCAGCGGTTTGGATGTTTACTTTATGAGGAAAGAAACGGTGACGATTGAATTGAACATTGAACTAGAGATCAAAGTTTTTGCGTCCGGGTCTTTATCCGCTCAGATCGGCATCGACCCCCCCAGAGGCGTCCTGATGTACGGCCCCCCCGGCTGCGGGAAGACCATGCTGGCCAAGGCCGTGGCCCACCACACCACAGGTCAGGCCGCCACCGCCGCGCTTCCACCGGAGGCCGGCCGGCCGCATGTCTGACGCCACTTCCTGTTCTCCCGCAGCGGCGTTCATCCGCGTGGTGGGGTCGGAGTTCGTCCAGAAGTACCTGGGCGAGGGGCCGCGGATGGTGCGGGACGTCTTCCGGCTGGCCAAGGAGAACGCTCCGGCCATCATCTTCATCGACGAGATCGACGCCATCGCCACGAAGCGCTTCGACGCTCAGACCGGAGGTGAGGCTGCGCTTCGTCCCGGTGCCTGAAAGCGTCCGGCCGCGGCTGACTCTCTGTGTCCCTGCAGCTGACAGGGAGGTGCAGCGGATCCTGCTGGAGCTGCTCAATCAGATGGACGGCTTCGACCAGAACGTCAACGTCAAGGTGAGTCCGGTCCGGTCAGCCCACAGACTTAGAACTCTAAATTAGGACCGAAATCTCAAAATTATGACTTTAATATTCAAAATTTGGATTTAAAACTCAAAACTGTGACGTTTATATGTGAACTTCAAAAGGCAAAATAATAATAAAAAACTTTAAAACCTGAAATAGTAATGTAAGATTATAACTTAAAAATGTTAAATTATGACTAAAATGTAAAATTTACTTGAAATTGACTTTTAAAACTCGTATTTATGACTTAAAAATCTAAACTGACTTTAAATTTAAAATTATTACTAAAATGTGTTGCTGGCTTTACTCAAAAGCCAGCAACTCAAAATTATAACAAAGTCAAAATTTTGACCTTTTTAAAATGTAAATTATGACTAAAAGTTATAATTGCTTTAAACATGTAATTATGACCTTTTGGGCTTCCGTAGAAACCAGACAGCATGGTGGATCTGGTGAAGCCAGTTCAGTTCCAGCTGTTACTTTTATGAAGAAAGAAACAGAGAATAAAAAGTTTTAAAGTTTTAGGCTTGTTTTGTTGTTTTCTGGTGGATAAAAGCTTCTAAGAACCTGCAAACTCACGGCGTTAAGCTGGAATCAGGAGGTCAGAATCAGCCACTAAACATCCGTTTTCCCATTTAGTTGTGAAACATGAAATACATTGAGCAGAAGGTCTTTTAGAGGAGTGAAAGCTTCGTGTTTTGCAGCACATTTATCTGTTTGGACGCTTGTGTTGCTGCGCCGCCTCAAACCGAACCTTTCATCTTGAATGAACGCTGACGTCATCGCAGCTTATCTCGCCTGAAAAGACCTGCAGCATCGAGCAGCAGGACGACGACGGATTCTCTCCCGGTTGGAGTGAAAAGATCAGGAAATGATCGTCATTAAGCTGCAGAAACGCCTGAATTTAAAAACAAGACGCTGCTGGTTGAGTTGAAGCCGTTTCTATAAAGGTGAGGCATTTAAACGCCAGCTGCTGCCTCTTTCTTAAAAGTTCACACTAAGTGAGAACCAAGGAGCTGAATTCTGATCAGCAGAAGAAAATCCTGCGCTCTTAAAGGGGCAGTATCATGTAACATCAACGTTTCTGAGATCCATCATGTTCCACCAGTTCTTAAAGAGACGAGGCCCAATTTAAGTCACATCTGACATCCGAAGGCAACACAGTTACTTTATTGTTCTATAAAATCCCCCTTTAGAGATTAATTCACTTCACATTTTTCCATTTTTTAAAATAGAAAATTAGTTTTCTTTTTAACAATATCTGTGAATTTGGAAGCCTTTTCACCGTCGGTGTGTCCGCCCCGCCCTCAGGTCATCATGGCCACTAACAGAGCCGACACCCTGGACCCGGCGCTGCTCCGGCCGGGGCGTCTGGACCGGAAGATCGAGTTCCCGCTGCCCGACCGCCGGCAGAAACGCCTCATCTTCTCCACCATCACCAGCAAGATGAACCTCTCAGAGGAGGTCGACCTGGAGGACTGTATCCTTCTGAATCACCGCGGCTCACATTTATCTCGGTTTCCGTCTTTCTGAGACGCTCCTCCCATTTCCTGTCAGGAAGCAACTTCTTGGTTAAGTCCAAGTCTGCCAGGGTGTGAATAATTTCATGCAGACACCTTATAGCTTCTTATATTTATAACTCAACACTTTGGATATTCAGCAGCAGAAAACATGTTAGCAAAAGAAATGTTTGGGTCACATTTTAAAGGAATCCTCATCGTGCTTTTAATTCTTCCTTTCCTAAATCACCCAGTGGAAACTGGACTGATGGTTTAATCCACAGGCTCCTGATCAGAGGTGCGTTAGAGAGCAACTCGTTTTGGCTCCGTCTCTTTAGCTGAAGCACTTCCAGGTCACAGAGCGTCCAGCTCCGCCCCCTTCAGACATTTTTGTAGTTTTATAGCAGATCATGCAGCAGCACGGAAACCTTTTTTATTCCAGTTGGATAAAGATGTAAACACTGGTTTACATGACTTGGTCATCCAGCCTTAGCATTAGCCGTTCTTGACCCTCTTTAGCACTTAGGCAGAAAAAACTGACATAATAGATCAAAACTACACTGAGCAGGAGAGACTAGAGTCACCTTTTCTTCTCTCCAAGACTCAAATGATAAAATGTTTTTAAAAAAGTGGATTTTGCATCACGTGTTTCTTTTAGTTCAGATTTACTGAATAAATCTATTGTCACAGACATCGCTTTAAAAATCAGGACTGAACAACCTGAGAGGTTTACCTCTGGCAACTGATGTCAGACAGTTTAAGCAGAAAAACAGACCTGGGGCAGCTCTGGTTTCCAGCTACAGAGGGTCAGTGAACGCAGCACGATGTTTAAAGGTTTTACTGTCATAATTAAATGAAACGCTCCGCGGTTCATTCTGCTTCCTGTCTGGAAAGTCACGCCTGACGACCGGAGTCTTCCTCAGGTGTGTGGAGGTCAGGTGGTTTGTTTACAGACGCCGCATCACTTCCTGCCGCCGCAGGCTGCGCCGCGTTTCCTCCCTTCTGTTTCATCTTTAACTGCTGCTCAGATGTGGCTCGACCCGACAAGATCTCTGGAGCGGACATCAACTCCATCTGCCAAGAGGTGAGCTGACCCTTCACCTTTACATCCCCGGGTCAAAGGTCGGCTCGTGGCTCATTCTCCTCCTCTCCCTCAGGCCGGCATGCTGGCCGTGCGGGAGAACAGGTACATCGTCCTCGCCAAAGACTTCGAAAAAGCTTACAAGACGGTGATCAAGAAGGACGAGCAGGAGCACGAGTTCTACAAGTAGAGAGGCGGGTCCAGATATCGAGTTCTGTCTGCGTGGATTCATCACTGTTCTGTCTTTCTGGACTAAATTTAGTCGTGGCGGCGGCGGGCCTGACCTGGGATCAGTCGGAGAGGCGCTCCTGAGCCTCTGCTGCTTCCTATAAATAGGATGTGCTCCCTCAACAAGGTGTTACTTTAAAGAAATACAATAAACAGGTTTTCCATAACAGGAGAGGATC
This sequence comes from Poeciliopsis retropinna, assembly GCA_010277075.1. NCBI lineage: Eukaryota > Metazoa > Chordata > Actinopteri > Cyprinodontiformes > Poeciliidae > Poeciliopsis > Poeciliopsis retropinna. The sequence continues at coordinate 11,728 of VMRM01000007.1, read as the reverse complement.
TGTGTTTTATTTAGAAAATAAAGCTGAGATTAATGAAGCGGGTTCAGTTAGAGGCGATTAACGTCTGAGTTTCACTGCTTATTTAATCCCAGGATTCACAAACCTGCATCATCAAACCACAGAGATTAACGGCCGTTCAACCCAGAGAGGGCAGCGCCGAGGCGGTTTTCATCTGAAATGCTGCAGATTTTCACAGAAACATGCAGGTCAAATCCAATATAAGATATTTGTCCAGTTTATCTGACAGTGAAAGTTAATTTTGGTGTTGGTGTCTAATCCATTGTGGCGTCATTCAGAAGTCTTGTCCTTCATTCAGCGCAGCTTCGTTAGCCGAAACCCTGCAGCCATCTTGTTTTGAGAAACAAACTTTCTGCTTCAACAAGCCAAACTACTCCTTTTCAAATTATCCTTCTATGACCTTTAACCCTGTAAAACCCAGTGTTGCAATATTAGAACTTTCTTTCAAACAAAAGAAATGTACAAAGGTTGACTTCTGTGTTTTTCACTCTGAACCTTGTTGTTTGCTACAGGATTCACCAAATTAATTAAAAAGAAATAAGTTATTTCCTCTGCCAGCATTGTGTGGAAAAGGTGAAAGCGCTCATCGATACGCTAATTTGGCCCAACACCAGGCAGCCATCAGCATTCCTGAGCTCAACATGCCGACCAGGCAGATGTAACTTCACCCCAAACAATGTCCTCAATTTGTTTTTGCAACCTCAGACAAAGATTAGCACAAAGCATTAGCACAAAGCAACGCCCAGGCTTTAAAGTGTGGCTGGGAACTGGAATATCTGCTGCAGCGACCAGTACCTGGGTAGTTTTCCATGAATGTTATTCATAATTTATGAGTGAATTAAATATTTGTTTTTACTGAGGTACAAACTTTATTCCATGTTTTTATAAGAAACTCTGCCATCTACCCAATACTATAATATTAACACATTTTCATTAAAGCTCAAAAAACAATCAGGTTGAAATAAACTGGAGTTTAGTTTTTATTTCTCTTGAGTGTCACACTTTTATTTTATAGTTAGACTAAATCCTTGTCTTTATCCCAGATACATATTTAGCCATGCAGCAAAATGTTTATCTTGAAGGATTTTGTAGTTTCACATTAAATATGCTAGCAGGCTAAATAGTTAGCATGCTAGCTAAAACTAGAATTTCAACAAAAATTAATTATTGAAATCATCAACACTGGGAATGATGACAGAATGTTTTTAGGTGGAATTTAATAACGTATGGGATCATCTTCAATATAGAGCTATGATACAAGATCTGATCAATGATCAATAGATCAACTGATTACATGGAAACATGATAAAACACAGATTTACTGACATTTGGAACTGTAACCTGACCAAAACCAAAGGTAAGAAAATACTAAACTGGATGAAAACAGGATAAAGAAATAATCAGAATGTTTTTAAAATGTTTACAATAATTTGACATGGATAATAAGAAGACTGAACAAAATATTACAGCAAATTGTTGGACAAAAATAAAGCGAGTAGAAAAGAAATGTATAATTAACCAAATTGTAAAAAAGGTCAAAGCATTTAATTCAGTTGTTACATGAAATATTTATATTTATTAATGAGTGAATTAAGTAAAATAACATGAAAATAAATATTTAGCTTACTAGCTACTTTGGAGCTAAATGTGTAGTTTAAGTAAATATTTAGTTAGCAACCTTAGCATTTAGCTTGCTAACTAAATATTCAGTTTGAATTTAAATGCTTAGCTTTTAAATTCAAACTCCATTTAGTTTGAAGTTAAATATTTAGCTTATTAACTTCATATTTAGTTTTGAGGAAAATATTTAGCTTGCTCATTAATTAGTTAAATGTTTCATTTGTTAAAGTTTGGAGTGAAATATTTTTGCTTGAAGTTAAATTTATAGCTTGCTTGCTAAACATTTAGCTTGTTAACTAAATATTTAGTTTGGTAAAATATGTCAGACTAAATAAATTATTGCTGTTACTTTTTGACAGTGTAACTTCACACACTGTTCCCCATATTTCTGCCGTGACCTTGCGACCCTGAAGGTCATCCTCTGCAGCTCTTCTCTTCCTGGCTGCGTAAACTTAATTAATCATGTTTTCACACCTCCAACATTCACGTTTTTAAAAATAAGGCGTGTTTTAATGAGGCGTCAGTCGCTGTAGTCGTACATCAGGTGGATGAACATCTGTGTGGTCATGCTGCCTCCGGTCTGCAGGTCCTGCAGCTGGCAGAGCCGGCTCAGGTAGACCCCGGCGTCGGGCCGGCTCCCCGGCTGGCTGCCTCCGCCCTGCTGCTGCTCCGCGCTCCGCTGCTTCTCCTTCTGCACGTCGCCCCAGGAGTCGAAGCAGTGCAGCTCCAGGTTGTTCTGCCTTAAAGCCAGGAGGGAAGTTTGATCACACAGAGACAAACCGGCGGCGGACGTGACGTCAGTGAGAGCGGACCACCAACCAGGGCGACGCGGCCGGGAGCCTCCAGGTCACCTGGTCGAAGTAGTACGGGCAGATCTGCATGGCGGAGCGCTCCGGGTGGTGCAGCATGCCGCCAAAGATCCGCTCCAACTTGTGGTTGGGCCCGAAAAGCAGCCTGGGGAACATCCGGTCCCACAGAACCGGCACCAGGCTGTCCATCCTGGTCTGGGCGGCCGAGACCCGGCGAGGAAGCAACCGGTACAAACGAGTTTGGGCCATTTCTCCAACAACCCTGAAAGCAAAACGATCACTGCACCAAAACCTCTGATGCAGGAGGTCCAAGGTTCCCCTGGGTTTCTGAGGCCTTTTTCACGCCTGGTGATCCGGTAGACCCGGTTCAATTGGGACCAAAGTTTCAACTCTTGTGTGACATGATCCTAATTAATTGAAAAACCTGTTCTCTTTCACAGGCTTGGTGTCAAATAAATTAAACCTTGTTCCATGCCTGACCTGTGGGGGCGCCGCATCCAAACCACAGAAGAAACGACACAAAAACCTCTAAAGAAGACACTGAACGCAACTTCCCTCTTCATCAACGGGAAACAAAAATGGAGTGGCATCAGATTTTAACGTTTGCCGGATTTCTCTTTTGTCTCTGGATCCATTTCTCCCGCTAGCACTAGCATAGCGCGTTTGTTTTGGTTGTATTTACCCAGAATGCTCTGTGCTATAGTTCGCTTCCTGCTTTTGGAGCGCTCTCCAGTCTGCTTGGCGTTCACATTGAACCACCAGAGCTGACTTCAGCCGAACCCAGACCCGAGGTTTGGGTTCGAACTGGAGTTGGACCAAAGCGGATTAAACAGCGCTAGTGTGAATCCAACCTGAAGAATTATTTTGGGCCTTTTGCTGCTTTTTTTCTCATTTCCAATCTGGTACGAACATTTCCAGGTGTCTTGCTGTTTAAGCCTTTGACCTTTGACCTGAGACTCATTCAGGAGCTAAAAGTCTCCACCAGGATTGGGCCTGGAAGCGGATGAAGAAGTGAGGTTTGGTTCGAGGCTTTCATAAAGGTAAAGGTCACTTACAGGTAGTTGTGGTTTTCAAAGCTGATCTTCTGGGTGAAATGTTGACTTTTAACTGGATTTTGTTCTAGAACTGCATCAGTTTTTAAACCATAACTCCACAGAAGCAACAATGACCTCATTCTTCCTCATTTCTGCCCTCTGACATCATGATCCAGTTACCTCTGAGGAGCCTCACCTGTTGCTCAGTTTCTGGTTCACAGCTGGTTTCTACAGAAATCTGGCTCAGTGACAGGTTTTACATTTCAAACCTGTTTGTTTCTTTAAAGGTTGGAGTTGAGAACGATAAAGTTCAGCCATCAGACTCCAGGGTGGCTTCAGGAGGGTGAGGAGACGGGAAGGAGCCGTCTGTCTACATAAACTCAGGAGATTCAAGATGGCCGCCACAGCCACAGAGAGCCAGATTCAAAATAACAAATTCTCTTTAGATCGGCAGACTTAACATTTCTGTCTGTCCTGGAGTCTTTAACAGGTACATCACAGTTCATCCCAATTATCCACATTAGTTTGGCCTGAACCAAAGTCAGCAACTTCTCCGAGATCGGCTGCATCCCGTCAGGGAGGTTTGAGTCCTCAGCTGGGCTCCAAATCTTGTTTCTGTCCCACAACATACAGTCTGAATGTTCGCTGGTTCGGCCAAATCTGTCACAGATTTGTTGATAAGAATACATCCAGGGTGTGTCCGTCCCGATGGGTGTGTCCCCGCGGGACAAGAGGGCTCTCCTCTGTCTTCTCGCTGAGAAAATGTGATCAATTGCATTGATAGACCGGTTCACCAGATCCATAATACGTAGATTTGCAGGATGTGCAAAGAAAGGCTCCAAAAATATAGAAAAAGACAAAAACAGAGCAAGCCGGGTCAGAACGGGTCGGGAGAGGAGCTAGAGAGCAGGTCAGGAACATTAAATCTCTGGGGATCACTGACCCTTTGACCCTGCAGACCTCTGGCCTGGTGAAGGAAAGCTTTTTGGATGAGAAGATCAAACCTCTGATCCTCATCGCTTCTTACAGAGAGACGACAGAGAGCAAACTGACCAGCAGCATCTGTCTGTTCGGAGCATCTAACACTCTGACTGGACAGGATCATCAGGACTGAGCTTCCTTCCATCCATGATGGCACTCCAGTCGCTCCAGGGGTTCCCGGTCGCTCCGGTCGCTCGGGTGGCTCCAGTTGCTCCGGTGGCTCCAGTTGCTCTGGTGGCTCCCGGTCGCTCCAGTCGCTGCCTGTCCAGGACTCGGCGATTATGAAAGACCCTTCCACCCTCAGCAGGGTCCGTTCTCTCTGCTGCTCTCTGGGAAAAGATTCAGCAGCTTCAAATGCAGAACAACCAGATTCCACAACAGTTTCATCCCTCAGGCCATCAGGATGATAAACTCCTGTTAGTTTCATCTTTTATTGAATGTATTGACACTTTTATTATTACTTATTTATTATTGGAGCCTTGCAACAAAATTTCTTTCAGTTTGTAAAATTTTAAATGTGGAATTAAATGACAAACTATGTATATGTATTAAATACTTATGTATTTTTATTGCAGCAGAGTGAATCTTTGGTTATGGCACCTCAGTAATTCTGTAATTGTAACTATTTATACTAAATATTTTGTCTTTCTTTGACTCTTGTTGTGGCACTTCAAAATCTCAGTGTATTTTCTCGTGGTGGGGTGAAGCTTCCCCGCGTGGTTTTGGCACCTCGGTAGTTCCGTACTTGTGCCGGGGCAGCTGAACCTTCTCCCCTCCGCCGGCTGTTGTGGGCGGTGTGGGACTCGTGGTGGAGGGGAGGGAACCTCCGGATCCTCAGACCGCCTCGACTCCACAAACACGACAGAAACGCGGCGGAGCGGCTGCGGGAAGCGCCGTCCGGTACCGACGCCTCCTCTCGGTGAGTTTCATTGTTATCACAAAGGAATAAAGTTAAATAATTAAGTTTTTTACTGTTCTGGTCGCGTTCGCTAGCGAGCTAGTGAGGAGCTAACAGCCGTTAGCTCGGTTCGTCTCGGCTCGGTTTCCCCACATCTGGCGACCCGAGCCTGGGCTAAAGAGTTGGTTCCCCTGCCGGAACCGGACCACGGCTGCCCTGGGGTGGACATGGTTCTGCTCGTGTTTGCTGGGAGGTGTTTGGACTTGTTAGCTCCTCTCCGAACCGGGAGCGGAACCGCTGCCGTTATAACGCTGGTTCTGGAGCTGGGTGGTCCGAGGGCACCTGAACGTCTCAGCTGGTCTTTAGCTTCACCTTTGAGCCGAAGCGGATATTTCAGCGCTTTAGTTTGTTGCTCACATCCATCTACAGAGGAACAAAGAAAAGTTTCGCTCCCAGTTTAATCATCACTGGAAACTCTTTGTCTCCCCAGCAGCTGAGTTGGGTCAACTGAGACCAACTCTGGGCCTGCTGGTTCCGACTGGAGGAGCCGATTTACGGCTGAAACGGGATTCATCTAATCGGAGGAGTTCCCCTGTTCTGGTCCAAACAAAGGGCCCCGCGGGGCCTCCTGGTCCTCCTGCTCCTCCTGCTGCTCCTCCTGCTTCTGCTGCTTCTCCTCCTATTAACTAAAATTAATTTGTTGACTGACAAGTTAGGAAACTGCAACTTTGAGGCCATTTTTTCTACCTTTTATTTAAAATTTCGATTTTTTGCTCAGTGGGTAAAAAGAAAACAATGAACAATAAAATGATTTTGCATTTTTTGTTGAAAAAAAGTTTTAAAAGTTCTTTCAACTTGGTGGTTTTTATCCCATGGTGCAAAAACGTTGGGAACTGAAAAACGGGTCAGAACCACGAATAAGAAGTCCAGAATTTAGAAGAATATATTTGTCCTTGGCCTTTTATTGAAACACAAAACCCACTAAAATTTAAGTGGGTGCAGCTGCTTGTTAGGTCCTCTCCGAACCGGGATCAGAACCGCTGCATGTCCCGTGGCTTGACCAGAGTTTAACCCAATCATGTTTTGTACTGTAAACTTCCTGACATCTGATACAAGATGTCGTCTGTTCCTGCTCCTTTTTCTGCAGCGGATGCCAGAGTCCTTGACGCTTTTACATGTTTTTTATGCTGGAAAAGGCTGAAAGGTCTTTTTAGTCTCGGAACTCAATTAAAATATTTAATCGAGTTAATTATATTTTCATTAATCTGTTTTCACAAAATGAGAAAAATGTTAACTTAAAAATGATTGTATAATTCTGCTAAATTGTAGAATAGACACATGAGCTCATGAACAAATATATTTATTGTTTTTAATCTGTTCGTCAGATTGGAGGAAAGTGCAGCAGAAACACAGATTGTATTTTCCAGTCAGATGCTTTTTGCAGCAGAAATGAACTTAAGTGGGTCAAGAGGAGTCGCTTTGTTTGTGCGACAGAGAAATGGGTGTACCAGAAACACTCAAATAAAAGGTTCCGCTCAGAATGGTTTTATCTAAAAAATAAAGAAAGAAATGATTTACTAACATTTTGAACTTTAGGTGAACTAGTTTATTTTATTAACCTGTCTGTGTTATCAGACAGCAATGATTCATTATATCATTTTCTGCACCAGGTGTTTAATGTTTGCTTTTGGGATTAAATGTTCAAACCTGTCGTTAAACGTGTTTTATTTTAAAAATAATGACGCTCGCTATGAGGCGAGTCGGTGATCTGCTGGGACCAAAAAACGATAATGAATCCATATTAATCTGTCGGGTCTCCTGTGTGCAAACAGAACCGCCGTTTTCTGTCTGGCTGCTCTGGTTTTGTTGTGGGTCGGTTTGCTCCTTCGGGCTTCCTCGTTGCTATGGAAACGGCGGTTGCTCGGTACCTGGATGGGGGCGGGACCTCACCTGGGGGTGGAAAAGTCATCAGAGCGACCGGTTGGAGGGGGCGGCAGACCCGGTGTTTCCATGAAGCTGGCGGGCATCGCCATGCCGACGCATTCTTCCTGGTTGGTTGTTGGAATAAGAATGACGTTCAGTGTTTGTTCAGCTTTTCCAGAAAAATGCTGGTGATGCCTGTTGACCTGCTGCAGTCTGACCGGACGGCCGGGCTGTGGAGCTACAGCAGGGAATTATTTTGATCTTATTACTTTAAAAATAAAATACTGGAAACAAAACATCTTTAAGAGAAGTTATGTGAAATAGAAAAACTGAAGTGAAATAATGACCGGAAACAGAAAAAAATAAAATAAATAATTCTAAAACAGAAAAAAATAGAATAATCTTTAAAAGAAAAAATAATTGTAATATATTTTGAAACTAAAAAGTATTTGAAACTTAAAAAGTGTGGAACCAAAGATTTGAAAGAAAAATCAAACATTTGTAACAGAATGATTTCAAATGAATGAATTCATTTTGAATCAGGAAACATAACTTTGCCTTCATCCTGGCTTCATCACATCATCCGACGGACGGGGATGACTGGATTATTATTTCATGATGAACTGCAGATTAAATCAAAGCAATCAGGCAGTAACATGGAGCACCTGACCTTGGATTTCCCATTTGTCATTGAACACACCGTCACCGAGAGCAGCAGATGTCACATACGGTAGAGCTGCTGCCTAAAATATGAGTCATAAAGTCATCAGACAGAAAAGATGCTTGGACAGGTGCAGGAAACATTCACACCTCCAGCAGGAAGTTGGTTTTGATTTAAAAACTGCATCATTTAATGACTCTCTGTCCTCGTGCACTAAAGCGTTAAAGATTTCACACCCTGCAACCCCCAAACCTCTCCAGGCTCCACAGGGGTCAGAGGTCAGAGACGACGGGAGGGGACCCGTCCCTGATGTATGGAGTCACTTTAAACACAAAATTATCAACATCTTGGGATAAGAAATAAATAATTAGCTGCGTTGTGTTCATCAGCCCTGATCAGGTTTTATTGTAGAAACTGATTAAATGTTTCAATCGATTGATGAATCAATATATGGATCAAGGTTATTATTAACTAAAATGAGCAAAATAAAAACTGAAAGTTCGAAAACATTTTTGTTAATTGAAATACATAAAAAATTTAATGGGAAAAAACTACAAGTAACTGGAAGTATAATATAACATGTTGAAATTATACTTTTTACTTCTTTTTTTTTTAAATTCTGCACCTAAAACTCAGTCTGGAAAAAACGAAAACTACTACAATGACTAATAAAAACTAAATAACCAATAAAAACTAGCAATTCAACTAACTGAATTAAACAAAATTACAATAAAATAAAACTAAACTTTGGCTCGATGAATGGATGAATATTTTGGCTTTGATACTTTCGAACAAATTAACCCTTTAGTGAAGTCACAAACTAATATTTCAGTCTGTCGTGTTTTACTTAAACGATCCCAGATATCGGGACCGATCTTCGGCCCGACTTCACAGGATTTGATCCGATCGTGAATTCCTCTGTTTCCATGGAAACCACTTCCTGGTGTCTGCCAGTTAGGAGCGCGTTCCCAGCAGCAGACTTCCTGCTGACGGTTTCCCTGAAAACCTGGCTCGGATTCTGGACTCCCCTCAGCAGATCAGGGGGTCAGGGGATGAAGGTCATTGCTGGTTGAAGCTTTTCTCTCCATGTAGAAACTTCAGAAATGAGGTTCTTCCAGCTTCTGTTGGGACATTTTGTTTGCTGCCTCACTGGTTCTGATCCGAACCAGCTGTGTGTGGAACATCTGGCTCTGGTCAACCGGCGTAAAATCAGAACCAGTTTTGTTGACTTGGACTGAGGCTCAACAAGGAATTTCTCTGCAGTTTTTAAGAGCTCAGGCTTTAAACACAGCCATAAGCTGAATGTTTGTGCTGTAAATTACAGAAATGTCATAAATTATGAGAAGAAGACGAGTCTTGGAAACTAGAGCAGAACTCTGCATACAAAGCTAAACCATCTGCAGAGGAGCGTAATGAGCAAAACATTAATATTAAAACATTCGTAAGAACGGTCTGTTTGATGACCTAAAATGTTTAGCTACGATGCTAAAGGTTGTACGTTGCTAACACCCATGTTTCATAAACATCATTTATAAGGTGAAATGAGCTGAAAAGCTAAAGCTAGCTAAAATACTACCTGTAGCATGTTGGCTAACACGAGCATGTTTGACAGCTTTAAATTACTCTATTCAGGATGTCAGTTTAAGCTTTTAATTTAAAATTAGCTCAAATATAATGGATGCAATGCTAACATTAGACAACATGCTAACTATAGCATATGGACTAATGCTAGCGTGTTGGATAACATTAACTTAATTCAGTATGTTAATGTTAGAATTAGCTCAAATGTAGCTGATGAATGCAAAGCTAACGTTAGCATGTTGAAACAACATTGGAAACAGTTTTTAAAGCTAATGTGCTTTTTTAGATAATATGCTAACTGTAGAATGTAGTATGTTATCTTAAACATTGTTAAAATTAGATTAAATGCTAATGTTAGCTAAAATGCTAACATGAATGCCATCAGTAATATGTAGACTAACATTAAGTTACTGCATTCAGTGAGCAAACATCTGTATAAGAGCTAAAATTAGCTACAAAGTCAGAAACTTGGTGGCCTTTCTGCTGATCTCTTCCAGTCTGGGGAGTCGGCTTCATGTTGCATCAGGAGGAAATGCAGCTCGGCTGATAATGACTCATAATGTTCAATCAGTCGTCATTACAGATGCTTCCAGCATGTCATGGCTTAACGCATTCAGACTAATGACTTTACCTCCTGTTGATGACCGCCAGCTTCCTCTCAACCTCACGCTAACGTTGTGGCGGTTTTTCTCTCTTACGTCTGCAGCTGATGCAATATTGATGCCCTGCACACCGAAAGCATCTGCTGCTGCGGCGGCTAAAAACAGATTAAAGGGACGTTTAACATGAGCAGAAGTTTATCATCTCCTACCTTTGAAAAGTCACTAAATTTGTCCATAGTCGTTTAAAAAAAAGTCGCTCAATGTGGCAACAGACTAGCTGTTTTTTTTTTATTTTATACAAAAAAACAACTATCAACAAATTTAGTGATTTTTTTTTTTTCTCAATAAAGTGATTAGCAACAAATGTGTAAACCTATGCTCCTAAAACAGAAGTTCTTGGAACAAACTGGCGTCTTTTGTTGAATCAAATCATTTGCCAAAAATCAAATCTGATGGAAGTGCTGAACGTTTTCCAACAGTGGCTGGCAATTCTGTGAATTTATTCAAACTCAAAGACAGAATTTGAATAAATTCTGCCTTTGCAGTGCAGTGGCGTCTCCACCGGGGGCGCTGCTGAGCAGGTCTGTGGTTCAGGCAGCTGTTGTCCTGATTTTCATCATAAACAGGATAAATGTTCGGTGCTGAGGATGTGAGGAGGCGGGCCGCTGATGCTCTGAGCTTCTGCAGCTCTTACTGGGTCTCCTGGGCCGTCCGGCGGTTCTGATGGATCATCTGCAGCGGGAACTTTCTGTTTGACCCAAACATCTCCTCCCAGGAGAACCGGACAATCTGCAGATCATCAAGGAGCGACGATCAGCTGTTCATATTCCCTCTTTTATTCATGTGAAGGGAAGTGATGAAGACGAGCTGCTAATGCAGATTTTCCCCTGAGAGCCGATGAAGAGGAGGAAGATGATGAAGGTTCATTTGAGCCCAAACAAACCGACTCCAGAACCGTTTCCTGCGTTTCATGTTCATTCTCTCAGAATTTAAAACTGAACAAATCTAAAACACACATCTGACTTCAAGCAACAAATAATCTTTGTTTCTAAATGACAAAATCATTTAAAGTCATTGGAGAAAATTTGGCTGTTTTTTTTTTTTTAAACAAATTTATGTTCTGTGAAGTCGATCAAATGTTTCCTGTAAGTTTTCAGATTTTGTTTTAATGTGGCTCTTGCTCCTCGGTCAGACGTGCGGTCGGGTGATTAGCTGGAAGCTGCTCGCCTTCAGTGGGATTAGGATTAGGATTAGCGCGCCTGGCCGGCTGCTTTAACAGACTAATTAATGGGTTTGTTTCTGACGCTGCAGCAGAGGTCAGAGGTCGTTCTCGCTCGGTTTATTGATGCCTTTTCTTCCTCTGTTGTCTTTCAGAACCTGGTCGCCACAGCAACGGGCCAGCATCATTGTTCCAGAACAGGCCGTAATCCTCGCTCCTTTTGTTCCGGCGGCGGCCCGCGGGGGCCATGACAGGGGGGCGGCGGCAGAATCGGCCGACGGCGGCAGAATGAGCGGGCCGGGCCGCCCGCGGGCCGGGTCTTCACCCCACGGCGAGCCGGACCCCCACAGGTCGCAGAGGTCGGCCCGCTGCTGACCTGCAG
>VMRM01000073.1:0-12854 GCA_010277075.1 Poeciliopsis retropinna | reverse complement strand
TGAAAATAAACCAATGACAATTGTGTAATCTGATTTATACTGAATAAGTTCGCTGCATGTTTAAATAATGTTTATTTTTTTTCAATGTATTTTCTTTGTAATAACAAATAAATCAGATTTTGATTTTTCACTGAGTGGTAGTCCTATTATTGATGACATACTCAGATATAAAACATGTAAAATGTTGCTGTTATTACAGATAAAAAAAAAAAACCAGTCCATTCTAAAATGTTTATTTTAGTTAGGGAGCTTTTATCATTTTTCAGTAAATGATAAATACATTTGTATGTAATCATGACAGGTTTCATTTGAATAAAATCAAAATAATTTCTCCATTTAACATAGTTTCTTTCTTTTCATTAGAAAATTAACTAAACAATCTACAATAGTATTATAAATGCAATATGTTTAGGATTAATCTTGTTTTTACTTTTTTGTTGAACAAAATAAAATTATGTATTAAATTTTGCTCATGTTTTTGATCCAACCTTCCTTGCACACATATTTTCTTAGATAGGTGTAGAATTGACTTTTTTTTTTTAATAAGATATTTTTAATATATTTTTATGCAGCTTTATGTCTCCTATTCATCTATTTTGCTGTTCAGACACTGAATGTTTGCAAACACCAGGAGAGTTAACCTGGGCATGGTGAATGACAAAGTAAAGTTTTCTTGTTTCCATATCTGAGTGACAAATTAAAGCCCAACAGATTTATTTCCACAAGGAGCATTAAGGCTTTGGCCAAAATCTTCCACTTGATATACATGGTAAATATCATTAGAATTTGCTCTGGGTTTGTTTCAAATGTAATGAACCCAGAGACAAAAGGGAAAGAAGAAAAGAAAGAGGGAACAAAATGTTTAGATGGAAATGAAATAAGAGTAGAGGAGATAGAACAAGTCAAGTTGCCAGAATCTGCCTCTAGATCTATAGAAAGAGAAAAGACTAAACTGAGAAACTGCAGCAACAAACAACATATGCATTTATAATTATAACAGTTATGACATTGTTGGAAATATAAGATGTATTCAGTGACAACCGCAGCCCAACAGAGTGTATCTGACACACACCTGAATCTAAACAACTGTGTGTGTGTGTGGGTGTGTGTGTGTTCTTGTGCCTATAAGGTTTCTCCATAACAATGTCCACTAGTCAGTCTGAGGACTCACCAATCAGGACATGAGGAAACAAGGACGACTGGAGGCACAAACATCAAGTCGACCACCATGGAAGGTGATTGTTGTTGCACTAATAAGCTTCCAGAGTTCAGCTTTATTTCAATCTGGAGAGACTCAGACTGAGAAAAGGGAAACCATTAGAAGAGTTTATTGACATACAAAATTAGAGTCTTTGGCGCTCGGGCCCCGGTGAGAACATAGATTATCACAATCTTTGTGATGGGGTCGGATGAGCATTGCGTATGCTGAAAGGAACGTCATCCCCCCGGGACTCGACACTGGTGGTGGCGGCTAAGAAAGGATGCGGCTGGATAGCCGAGTGTATAGCCACTGGAGCCACTCACTCCAGTGGCATCTTCTGCCATGGCAGAAGACGCCATGGATGATGGTCCTTATCAGTTGGGGCTTGGACGGTGATTGGACGTGATGCGTCTTGGACCAGCGTTGTGTGAAGGAGTTTTTTCTTTAAAGGCAAAATGTTTTATTTGAATTAAATAATGTTCCTTTATGCATCATATAAATGTAATGTTTTTTGTATAACAGTTAAAATGTTTTTTGTGCAGCTGCAGAGGGTGTATAAACTAATGAAACAAGATGTGTCTACTGAAGTAAGTAGCTTAGCTTGCGAGGTTAGAATCAAACAGAAGGAGATGGCTTGACAGTGACAGGAAGGAAGAGAGAGAAGGGAAGGCAAAGATCAGCAGGGGACAAAGTGGGGTAAGGGATGGTGCGATGCGCAGAGCGCATGGCATAGGGATGCACAGAACGCGGGGCAGGGCTTGGGGTGCACAGGACTCAGGGCGTGAAAGTGGGACATGGGAGATGAAGGCCAGCTGGGGATGTGGAATCCCCAGCTCATGACTGGAGGCCGGCTCGGGGCACTTCAAGGCGTAGGATGGTGAAACACGGGGAGGAGTGACCACTGAGAATGAAATAGTAATACTAGAGATTGACACATGAGAAGAGAGAGATAGAAGCTAGCTAAGCTTACTGAGGTTAGGAGGAGAGGATTAGAGTGGAGGGTGGATGAGGAGAAGAAACTTTATGAAAGACAAATACTGAACATAGAGAAAATGATGGCACCTATAGAGATGTACATGACGAGAAAATGAGGTTGTTTAGAAAAGAACTTAAGAAAATATGTCTAAAACAGAACAAACTACTGAACAAAAACTAAAGTGGAGACACAAATCAGTAAACGTCACTTGAACTAAACTAATAGGCTGTGCTTGTTACTTTGGTGTTTCAGCAAGATGATAACAGCAATAACACAGGAGGACCAACCCTAGACAAGACTAAAAGAACTGATGGTTCCTAAACAACAGACAATAAAACTACAGACAGACACAGATAAAACTATGAAGTATGATTCAATAATATCCATTCATCCATAATCTAGCATGCTTATCCTTAGTCATGAGTCGCAACATACCTAAGAAAAATTTAGAGAACCCAATTAACCTGACAGTCATGTTTTTGGACCCTGGAGTACCCATAGAGAACCCGCCATGGACGGGGAGAACATGAAAACTCCATGTAGGGCCAGGATTTGAACCCAGGACCTTCTGGTTGCAAGGCAACAGTGCTACTGCTGCTGTCATGTTTAAATATAAATGAACTTCTAAAGTCGCATGTACATCTCTAAAACGTAGAGATATTATTGCCGTGATTTTTAGGAGTGGACTGATTTTTGTTTATTTCTTTCTCATTTTTGCATTAGGCTCAGAAATATTCTTTAATGTTTTAGATGTACATTAAACTGTCCTGTGATTTGTGATTTCAAACACTTTTTTATTGAATAAACACTTCAAACAGTTTTTTAATGCTCCAGATATTCTCCTGTCTTTTTTATTTTGAATTCCTCTCCTTTTGTGGACTTTCTTTAAAGAAAGAATGTGTATATATTTAATTACTGAAGAAAGCAAATTTTGTTTAATAATAGATGTAAAGTTATGAATTCAGGAAAAAAGTTCACACCATAACTGAATATAGAGACAGAGAATATATCACCTGAGAATAAATACTAAATTTAAGAATGAATGAAGTTAATATTTGATCTTAAAATAAAACTCTTCCAACTATTAGTAAAAAGAGACAGAGAGATAACAAGGTGCAGTTTGTGTGTGTGTGCGTATACTCATTTACCTATTTAGGTCCTTTTGGGGTACACTGACCCGACCTTCTGAGGATTGACTGGCTTTATGGGGACTGAAGGCCAGGCTTAATGCGGCGGCCCCTTTTCAAGGTGTACGGACACATAAAGCTGCCTATATCTTCTTTCTGTGGATGTCACCATATCAAACACAATACTAAAACAATAAACTATTGTGGACACACCTTGGTTTATTACAGAAAACAGAGGCTAAAGTTCAACTCAGAGCACTTTGATTTAGTGGCTCATGCTACGCTTTACTCAGGAATTAAGCTTTGCAGAGCAGGTATGAATAGCTCTTAATTTGTTTTGCAATTATTGTATACATTCAGATGTATATTCATTATGTAGCTTAGATGATTTTTTTAAAGTGTTCATTCTATATATAAACAATGTACATCTCTAAACCTTTTGTAAAACTCAAAGATGATTACCAGTTTTCTTAAATATTTTAGAAAGTCAAATGTGCTTTTTTGTGTTTTCAAGTTGCAGCAGTTTTAACCATTCCAATTCCTCTGAACGTCATGCAACATAAAATTATTTCTGTAGTTTTATGTCTTGTGACTTTCAACACAAGGACAGGTAAGTTATGCTGCTTTTGAAATACATATTTTTAATTATGTCTGCATGGACTGTATTAAATCTTTACTTCACTGACTTAAAAAGTAAGATTTTTTGTCATTGTTGTTGTTAGGTTATGATCCAAAAGATGTCGAGACACAAAAACAGGTCAATGTTCCATCACACACAGAGACACCATCACAAACGGTGGAACCACAGAAGGTCACTGAAATGGTGAAACAAAAACCCAAACAAGAACCAGAAAAGGTGTGCAAATATAAAATTATGACCTTTCAATCCTTTTTTGATACTAACATTTTTTCTTCTTATTTTTTACTTTGTAGACAATCCTACACCCAAATCAAAAAGAAGAACTTCTTTTCACATTTATAGTCCAGTCATCAAATGGATCTATCCAACTTGATGTTCATATCCATCGACTCATCCAGAAACTCTTTTATAATAAATCTTTCAACTTATCCAATTCATATGGAGGTGAACTTTCATTTGATTAATTTGCTTAAACAAGATCTGATAAAGTCTTTTAAGTTACAGTCAATTTCATTTGGAAGTTGTTGAAAGTAAACAATATTTTGTTCTTATTTCAGCTGATTTTGTGGAAGCTGTCAGAGCAGCAACTTTCTCTTTGTTGTCCAGTTGGAACATCACTGATTGGATGTTTCTATTGATGAGCCTTTATTTTACATATAAATGGAAATGTAAGTCCCTATTTTTACCTTACTTTTAACAGCACATTGTTCATAGCTCATATCTATCAAACTAATATGAAATCATAATTTCTTTCATTACAGAAAGTTAGATGACTTGGATGTTATTTGGATATGATGTGAAAATTTAAATAAAATGTTAGATCATCAATCAGTTGAAAAAGCTTTCCATCATCTTCCAGAATGTCTTCCAAAATAGAACATGATAAATAGATAGCATTAATATTCAGCCCCATTACTTGAATACCCCCACAAAAACCCAATTCAGGTTATTTCCAAAAATCTTCCCAGGGGTTCACTGTTAACCCAAATTAGTAATCATTACTAATGCCACAAACTGTGATTGCACTGTGATAGTCTTATTTTTATAAAATCAAAAACCAAACAAATGAAACTCTATTTACATAAAGTCTCGTCTCCAAGACAATTTACTACTTAAGAGCTCAAGGTTTTAAAACAGTTTAAAATGAATTAACTCAAATTCAACATGTGAAATATTTAATGTTAACTAAACATTTTACCATGTTAAAGATTTTAAACATTAATACCAAACAATGGACAGGAGGATATCTATTTGTTCATGTATGAGCCCATAAAGGAGAAACAGCTTCTGGCAGGCTATCAGCTGCTGCACAACTGCACCTTAAATAATGGATTTAAGGTTCACTGGTGAAGAGCTGATCTTGGGGGAGAGAAACCTTCAACAAGATCCCAACATCCATTTAGCCAAAGGACTCATCACCATATCAAGATAAGCAAAAAAATATTGCCAGAATTAATTATCAGTGAATAAAATTACTGGATTACAACATATTTTTATGACTAATGGCAGTACAGGTATTGTATGAAATGCAATTCATGCTAACAAAGCTGCACTTAAGGTCATTTATAACTTTTGCGAGGGAATGCAAAAGAAAGAAAAATGCCTGTGACCCCTTGTGTGCTCCTCCCAAATAAATGAGGTGGTTAGACAAAAGAGCTGAATTCAACAAACTAATTCTGCTGAACTACAAAGTATAATTCACATCTGTAGTGCCAGTAATCATTGTAAAATCAACACCATCCGCAGGAAACATCTGCAGCCAGCACAGCCAGAAGAAACATGCATTGTAGCTCTTCTTGTTCTTTAGCAAACAACTTAAAGCTAAATTACTGCCACCTACTGGCTCACCAGTCAGGGGTCCACTGACTAGCCCCCTCCCAAAACAGCTAACACAGCAACAAAAACTAAACAACATTTTTAGTAGTTTACGATTCATTTTTGTTTAGTAATGATCCCGCCTTTGACTTATGTGACATAAAATTTGGGTTTTCTTTGTAGATTCAGGATTGGCTTATACTAATTTGTCTAATTTAAAATGCAGCAAGTCTTTTCTCCATCAACTGGAATACTGATTATAGTACAACCATACTTTATTGTTCTTCTGGGCAAAACTGAGGAGATAGTCTCTGAAACTTTGTTTCAGTGACTTCTTCATGACTGTGACTAAGTGAAGACTCCTTATGACTGCAAAATAACTTATCTAAGTTTGCTAAAATTTCAACATTTTATGAGTAGAATAGAATACTAATATGTGAATGTAATATATTCACACAAAAGTTTTATATATGTTTATATATATAAACAATAAAACTAAGAGACTGTACAATTGAGTACATTTACAAAAGTTATATTGTACACTTAAGAATTGTAGATGAAAAGAAAAGTACTATTGTTAGTTCATAAACAACTGAACAGCTCAGCACCACAATACATTAAAGGTCTGTTGTTGTATCAACCTTCCAGAACATTCAGGCTCTGGTTCTGGTTCTGCTCTGCATCCCCAGAATCAAACATGGAGAAGCAGCACCACAAATCTGGAACAAACATCCAGAAAACTGTTAAATAGTTTTTTGGAACTGTAGTGGGCTCTCGGTTCTGGCGTCAAGCGCATCACTAGTTAGATGACGAGGCATTTGACTACCTTAAGAGAGTCTAGATTAAAGGAACTAGACTCTAGAATTAATTTCCTTAATTCTAGACTAAAAACTCAGCTGTTTAGAGAATTGGTTGACTGCGTTTTATGACTGTCTTTTTGTGTTTTTATGATGTACAGCTCTTTGAAATGCCTTGTTGCTGAAGGGTGCTACTTAAATAAAATTTGATTGATTGATTGATTAATTGAAAAGCACAACTGAATAGGGTAATTAAACATAGCCATGCTTTGTGTATCATACCCTCCCTAGAATGCTGCTTTATATAGATGTATTTCTTATTTCTAAATTTTACCTTCAAACAGGTGAGAAAGGAAAATTGCTAAAGACAATTTCTGAGCTTCAGGAGAAGTTACAACTGAGTGGACAAGTCCATGAAGACACAACTGCTAAATTGGTGAATATAAAGTCTACACTGGACTCTATACTTTTTCTTCAAACAGGTGAGAAAGGAAAATTGCTAAAGACAATTTCTGAGCTTCAGGAGAAGTTACAACTGAGTGGACAAGTCCATGAAGACACAACTGCTAAATTGGTGAATATAAAGTCTACACTGGACTCTATACTTTTTCTTCAAACAGGTGAGAAAGAAAAATTGCTAAAGACCATTTCTGAGCTTCAGGAGAAGTTACAACTGAGTGGACAAGTCCATGAAGACACAACTGCTACATTGGTGAATGTAAAGTCTACACTGGAGTCATGGAAGGATGGACTGAAAAAGTTTTTAGAGAAAGTAGAAGTTGACAGAGCAGAAAATAACCAGAAGCTGCATTCAGTAGAGCTTGAAATACCAAAGAATGTGGACACTGACAATTTGTTAAAAATGAAAGAAAATCTGTTGAAAGACCAGTGGAAACTGGACCAGACTAAGAAAGACACAGAAAGGCAAATGTTGAACATTGAGAAACTGATGGAGCCACTAGAAATTAAGCTTTCTAAAGGACACAATCAAGTTGGGTAAGAAGCTTAAAGGAAAAAGTCAAAAAGTTCAAGTTTCATTCTTGTGGTGTTTTTCACAGGTTTAAAACAGTACATGGCCAGAAATGTCAAAATTGAATCCAGATATTCCGATGTTAAACTGATCATACAGCAATGTTCTTATTTTTAGAGTGTGAGGTTTGCGCTGGAAAATATAGTTTGTATAACTATATACAAAATACGAAAGTATTTGCAATTCTTTTTTATTTGTTTATTATACCTCAGTTCCACTGAAAGTCAATTACGTATGTCACAATTTGTCTGACCAATTCTAGTTGCCTTTTGTTTTCAATAAAACATTTTTTGTAAAACAAAAATTTTCTAAACAGTTTTGTCCTTTAGTACTTCTTTGTGCATTTTATCAACATTCCAGTTTTTTTCCCCATTAAAGTTTGGTTTAATAAATGTGTTTATCACAGTTTGTTATACAGAAGATTTTTTTCCTTTGCAGACTAACACTAGTGTATGATTAACTACTGATCAAATATTATGACCTGCCTGTAAATCCTGGCATGAATTGCCATTTTAGTGAGACGTATTTCTAACAAGAGACTTGCAGGGAGTCTCAGTTACATTTGATTTATTTTACAGAAAGTTAGGAAGTTTAATAAAATTAACCTGAACTACAAGATGTAACACGTGAAAAAGAAATTCTGCCAGACACTGTTTTTTGATAATAAATTGGACAAAGGAGGAAATTCAGACCATTAAAACACAGAAGTAACAGAGATAATAAGTGATAACAAGAAATAATGAAAGTAGCAAACCCAACCAGGAAATAATCAAAACAAAAGTCCAAAACAAAAAGGGATCTTAATCAAGATGAAATGTCCAAGCTCCCAAAACACATCATGAAATTGGCCCTGATGGCCCTGAGGGATGAAGCTCTCAGCGGATGTGTCAGAGCATTGACACTGGAAAACATGAAGTTTCAGGAACCATAATGGGAGAAAAAATATTCATGAAAACTCTTGGAAATCTGAAGTGACATGTGAACATAATCTTTCTCAGAAGACATTTTCAGATTAGTGAAGTGAAAACCTTTGGTTTATTGCTGGACTTTGACCCAGTTGCTGAGGAGACTCTTCGGTTTGCTGAGCCAAACTGAGTTGATCTGCCTTCATTGCGAACACAACAGGAACGCTTTTAGAATATCACATGTGAAACAACTGGTAATGGCTAATTTTATTTTATTTTATTTAGTTTAGTTATGTCTGTCACTAAAAAAACCCAAAATTTTCATTTGATTTATCTATTGATACATTTGAAATCTCGTCTTTTAAAGATTTGGTTATTTTTGGAAATTATTGTTACCTGCTTTCTGTTTCTAAACTTCTGTTTTTTTCTCATGCAGCATTTTGCATCATAGCATTTGAACGTCCCAGTCTTTCCTGCAGTATCTGATCCTGAAGTTGCTATGAAGTCTAAAGTCTTCATTAGGATTTTGTCGTGTCTCCTTTTCCCTGTTGCGTTCAGTTCTTCTGCTGGTGAGTTTTTTCTTTTTTGTTTTATCATGAGATCTAAACTTTTGAGATGATTTTCCAGCCTCCTTCCTGCTTTCTGGGTATTTTTGGGAATGCAGCACATATCTGTTTAAACTAGTTTTAACTTGTGGTTTTTAACATCGGTTGATTTTACATCTTCTGCTTGTGTTTTTGAGTATGTTTCATTATTTTAGTATTTATTACAACTTATCTTCCAGAATGTAATTTTTTCATCATTTTAATAGAAGGAATTGAACAAATGAGCCAAAAACATCTTTCACTTGCAGGCTTATTATTTATTTAAAAAGACAATATGGTTCTGTATGTTTGTGTATTAATCAGTTTTTCTTCTCTTCAGGTGATGATATATTCAGTACATCTGAACCGGACCAGTCATGCAAATGGAAATGGACCCTCATAGGTAGTGGCGGTGGGCTGGCTTTAGGTGTTTTAATATCCATTATCCTTTTCTGCTTATACTGGTGCACATGTAAGTTACTGTTACTGATATAAAATGTTTTTGTTACAAGTACATAAAAAATTATAATTTTATATTTGAGCAACTATTAGCCTTTTAAAAGTACAATAAAAGTTTATTTAAGTTTTTATGTTACAACAGGTAACAAGTCGGGGCAGCCCAGGAGCCAAGACCCCGAGGCAGGAAGTAACCGTGAGCGACTTCAGACCCCCACAAGTCCTGAAAGGAGTGGAAGTAAGAAACTCATTTTACTGAAACTGAGGCTGAAATTGTGACCCAGTAAATCAGAGGAGATGATAAGTGAAACAAAAATGTTTGATGTGAAAGACTATGCTAAAAACAGAAAGATTGTTACATTTACAGTTAAAATTGGATGAGAAAAGACGTCCATCATTTGTCTATATGAAGCCAAATTAAGTCAGAACTGAATGTTATGATCTGGATGGCTGAATTATGGTTTAGTTATTTTGTAATTGAATAGATTTTAATATGAACAACTTTTGCAAAGAATTACAAATAGCCTAGATGGATTGCTGGACATTTGCATTTATTACAAAATAATACATTTTAGTACCTAATGTCTTTATGATGATAGAATCTGTATATTGTTTCAAACAACAGGTGAGAATTTAAATCTGTAGAGGGAAACAAAACCACAAAATAAAGACAAGACATTAGCTCATGCTTGAGAGAAGTGAAGCCCTTCAGGGGACATGGGATTTCTTTTTTCTTTTGAGTTCAGTTATGTGGCACAATTAACTACTGTAAGGCTTTCTTACGGTGGCCACCATACTTTCTGTCTCAATATACTATTATAATTCAGTATAAATGGATCAAATAAAAGAGGAATGTTTTATTTCTGCTTTATTCATGTTTTTGTCTTTTGTTTCCAACACAGAAAACAATTTTAGCCTGAGAGAGAAAATAAAAGAACAAGAAAACAAACAGACAGATTTAAACTCCAGTCTAAGAAATGAAAGAGGTAAACTCAAAGGAAACAAAATCAAACTGGAAATCTGAGATGAACAGTAAAATATTGAATAAAGTGCTCCATGAAATCAGTTACATTTTGAGGGTTGATTAAACCACCTTTGTACCAATGTGGAGGACATATAATGCACAATGAAAGTATTTTAGTAAAAACAGAAAATCACAGGAAAACAGCAACTGAACATAAACAAACGACTGGAGTTTGAAGATATTCTGATTATCTTCAATAATGAACAGAAGAGACAATTTAATCTTTCAAAAGAAAAATATTGATGTTACTCAGTACAAATGCATTAAATTCAGAAATTACAAAATCAGGTATGAAAGTGATCACAGTCATAACATTTGATTGGGTCTAAATATAGATTTTATTTTACTATTTCATTCTCCTCCACAGTATTATGTCTTCATTTACACTCAGTTTTAATTATATTTTGAACATTTGATTATAAAATATTGTTTCTGGCAAATTAAAGTTTGTAAGTTTTGTTTTCCAAACAGACAAGAACAATAAACTGACCAAGCAAATGGAAAAACAAGAAGAGAAAGAGAATCATTTTTCTTTCTGATTGAAAGAATCAGAAAGATTCTTTCAATCAGAAAGAATCAGAAAGAATCTGTAGTGAACTCTGGACTGAACTTCCAGTTCAGTCCAAAGTTGCTGAACTGGATGAACTGAAAAAAGAAAACGGTAACTTCAGAGGAAAAGTTTAAATATTTAAAATTACAGATGAAATACTTACAAATAACAGATCCTGCGATTGTAACATTTTGTTGATGATTCAGCAGAAGAACTACATTTATTCTGCCTCATTTTTTAAAGTAGAGAAGAATTTAGAGCAGACAAATCATAAAACAACTCCTCTTATGTTTTCCAAAAAAAGAATTAGGTGAACGCAAAATCTTCAAAAAACAGTGACTACAGTATGTAGATATTCTGATCATCAGTCAAAGTGTCCTTTAAATTTTTTATCTTTATTTCCATCAACAGAGGAGAACCAGAAGCTGCAGAGGAATGAACTCCAACCTGTTAACAAGCCGTTACATGATACACTGATTGACGTCAGAACTGAACTGGAGAACCAGAAGGATCAGCTGAACCAGAAACTCCAAGATGTTGAGACTAAGAGGAAGGAAAACAAAGAGGAAGTTCAGATGGTGGAGAAAAAAATAACTGAGAGAAAAAACTCTGATGATGATGAGTTATTAGGGGAAAAAGAAAAACTGTTACAGTCCCAGTGGAAACTGGAGGAGGAGAAGAAACTTTGTGAAAGACAGATACTGAACATAGAGAAAGTGATGGAACCTATAGAGATGTACATGATGAGAACAGAGAAGTAAAATGAGGATGTTTAGAAAATAAGAGAAGAAAATGTGTCTAAAACAGAACAAAGGACTAAAAAACAAATGTGAAGTGACTGATGAGCAAGAATCACTTAAACTAAACCAGGTTATTATTGGTTCTGCTTTTCTTTAGTGTTTCAGCAACATTTTGAATCTTCTCTCATCCCACTGACGCTTCAAACAGGTTTTTTATTTTATAATTTACAGCTTTATGGTCTGATTCTAATGAAATAACGCAACAACCAAAATTTAACCAGGATCCAAACTGACCTGAAATGAACATGCAACAACAATAAAAGTGCTGAAGACTGAATCAATTTTTATTTTGTTAACAATGTCAAAGTAAATAAAGGTTTTAAATCAAATATATAATTGTAAAATTCGTGTCTCAGGTTCTTTATCATGTCAGATCCATATTAAACTGTTTGGTAATTTATTTGCAAATTTTTAAAAAGCTTTTTAACATTAAAAATAATTTTCAGTGTTTGTGATGGACTTTCTTTTGAATACATGTCATATTTATGTGATTTGATTTCCACAGAAATTTGGTGTTTGTATTTAATTAATAAAAAGTAAAGAATGTTTTGAATAATAGAACAAATTGCATGACTGAAATAGTTGGGAGATCAGAAAAATATTGTAAATATGAAAATGATTAAAGAGGCAGAGGATGGAGCACCAGTGTTATGTTTTACTTAAGGAATATTAAAAAAATCAAACTTATTAAAAAAATAACTTTTTATATAAAGTTTTGAACATTTTTATATAAATCTCCACTTTTCCAACTGTTAGTTAAAACAGACGAAGACAAATGTAGAAAATAGGAGTTAATTAAAGCTGGGAGACTCTCTTCAGCCCACTGGCATCATCAATTACTCTGCCTCAGCCAATCAGCACCAGACTGTCGCTCCGCTCCAGCCAATCACCACGCAAGAGCTCCTTTAAAACGCCAAACAACCACGGATCCAACGCTTCGACCCACTTC
>VMRM01000072.1:0-13174 GCA_010277075.1 Poeciliopsis retropinna | reverse complement strand
CTTACTAAAAATTTCAAAATAAAAGCCTGAATATTCCTCTCAGGGCTTTCACAAAAACTAACTGCTTCAAACAGAATTATGTCTCTCCTTGTGTGTCTCACTCACATGACAATTGAGCTGCTCTTTAGAACTACAATGAATGAATTAAAGAACTACAACATGGCGGAACTGTCACTTTCTACTGAGGAGGACTAAGCCGTCCTTTACAACTACTTGTGTTTTGGGAGTTTTATAACTGATTTTAACCAACCGTTGTTACACATGGGATTACTGAAGCAATTTCAAATGAAGCTTAATGACAATTTCAAAATAAAAGCCCTGACAATTTTTAAATCAGATAATTGCTCTTTGGAGCAAAATATAACTGATTAAACCCAATCACTGTTATACATGGGGTTAGTTGGGCCCTTTGAAATGATGATTACTGAAAATTTCAAAATAAAAGACTTGACACTTTTTGAATCAGGTAATTGCTGTCTTTGGCATTATGTGACATCTTTAACAAACCCACTATTACACTTTGGATTAGTTTGGCCCTTTGAAATGAATCTCACTGAAAATTTCAAAATAAAAGTCTTGACATTTTTTAAATAAGGTGATTGCTGCTTTGGCCTTTCTGTGAATGGTTTTCATGAAACCACTGTTACACATTTGTTATGTGTGGCCATTTTAAATGAAGCATACTGAAAATTTCAAAATAAAAGCCTCCAAATTGCCCTGAGGTTAGTGCACTGCCGTAGGCGGTGTAATAATATTAGCGTGCATTATCTTTGTCTCTCAGGTTAGTTCACTGCCTTGTGCAGCCAGGCAGAACATTAGCATTAGCCTTTTACTTTAAATAATGTATGACCTATTTCTCATACTTATTAGCCATGTTTCGTGTACTGAATGGAGTGTGTCAATTACAGACAACATGCTAGTGATGCCCCACATGCTTCTGACAGTATTCACGCTAACATTAGCATTTTGGCTAATTTTAGCATATACACTCATTTTAACATATTGAATGGTGCAAGTCCATGTTAGTAAACATTCTTGTGATTCTCCACATGCTACTTTGTAATGTTGTAGCATTGATGCTAATTTTTAGCATCTGAACGCTGGGTCCAAACCGACGGGCACACTTTGGCAGGCCCCGGTTAAATTTCTTCAGGAATTTTCTAATTTTAAACTAAAATCTTCAGAACCAAACAGCACTGAAATGTAAATTCTCAAAAATATGTTGTGTGGCTCATTTCATTGCTTCCATAGAGAATAATCAATAAAAAATAAATTTTGTTCCAACGGTTGGTTAGCCATTACTTTGTTTAGGACCAGGAGCGTTCCTGATCTGTGAATCTGAGAACTTCAGGTTGCTGTTGGATGTTTCTGGGTTGCCTGGTTGCAGATGTGAATGTTGCTGCTGCTTCATTATGTTTCTCATCCTCCTCTTCTTGTCTGTCTCCTCAGCTGCTCTGGGAACGCTGGAGTTCGAGCTGCGCTATGATGTGAGCTGCAGCGAGCTGCACTGCACCGTGCTGCGGGCCAAGGTGAGGAACCGCACAGCTACTGTTACAGACCAGAACTCCACCATCTGCTCCACCTGCAGCTGCTGTGGTTCTGACCCAAACCAACCTGTTCCCCTCCTGGCCTGTGGGGGCGCTGCACCAACAACCACTGAAGGAAACGACACAAAAACCTCTGAAGACGCTAAGAGCAACTTCTTGTTTCACCAGATGGAAACAAGATGGAGGCGTCAGATTTTATGTTGGAGGATTTCTCTTTAAACTAAAGACCAGGAGCCATTTCTGCTGCTAGCGCTAGGCTAGCACGTTAGCTTTGGTTGGATTTACCCAGAATGCCCTGTGCTGTAGTCCACTTCCTGCTTTTGCAGCGGTGTCCGGTCCGCTTGGCGTTCACATTCAAACCGAACCCAGACAACATGTGGAGGACCAGAGGTCAGAGGTCAACTAGCGTTCACACCTCACTAGCTGGACCGACTCGTCCTCAGCTCGACAGCAAACCGCCTGCAGTGAGACCACAGCCACAAAGCTGAGTCGCTGCCAATCAACGCTAGCTGCTCCGCCTCCTGACTCACCACCAGGGGGCGCGTCTGAGCGAGACGGCTTCAGACCAAATATTACAAAATTAAAAATATCTCATAAAAATGTGATAGATTGAACAAAACCATGAAGAAATAACCAGAAAGAGCAATTTCTACAGATTATCGGCTAAAAGGAGTTGATCCCTAATAGAGCGATGCCTTCAAGAACAGTAAAAGTTCAGGAAAAAGCAGTTCTCTGATCTCTAGGTTCCTGAACTTCCTTCCATCAGCAGAACCAACCAGCTGTGATCTCTGACCCCACATGAGCTCTTCAAGCTTTTATAAATTCAACTGTTTTAATTTACAAGGATCATAAATAGTATCTTAATCATCACAATTTATCCTGATTCTGATTTAATTCTCTTGATTAAAATGGAAAATCTGCAGGAAAAAAATGAACTAATCAATGATTTAATTCCTGATCAGGTTATTTTCCCAGGACCAATGAGAAAAGATTCATTTATTAACTGTAATGCTGCTGCAGCGCCCCCTGCTGGCTGAAAGGACAGCCGGCTTTGGTTCTGTGGGTCCAGAACCTCCCATGGTCTGAATGGGACCGAATGGGTCCTGAGGACAGGGTTAGCAGGGATTAGCGCTGTTTGTTATGAACCAGATAATCTGATCAATCTCCTCCTGCTCCCTGATCGGCTAGTGCTGTCTGTAGAAATTAAACGCTCCCGACCAAAAACAGTCAGTCAGAAGCAGGGGGAGGGGCTTAGTGATGTCAATCAACCTCATGTTAAATGCACCAATGGCAGAGAAACAACTTACCAGGAAAACTGTTTCTCTGCTGTTATGGGTGGCTATGCTAAAATAGCCTTAGCATTCACAACAGTCTCTCTTAAATGAGCAGGGTGATTGACAGCATTAAGACCCGCCTCCTACCTCTGATTGGTCGGAGCAGGAACTGGCTCTGTCTTCACTCAGGTTTCCATCCAGTGCCGATCAGACACAAAGCGGTCCATTAAAGGACAGACGGAACCAAACGGTCACAATCTGACCAGAACCAGAAAGTTTCAGCTTAGAGCTTCAGTTTTTGGATCGGAACAGGAATGAAGTCGAGTTCTGGTCCGTTCTCTCCCAGGAAACCAGAAAGGTACGTATAATGGGTCAGAACCGGGCCAGCTCGACGCCTCCAGGCCTCGCTGACCTCACAGCTGTGAGAGGTCATCAGGTGAGACAGGAAGCAGCAGCGCCTGGGCAGGTGTGAAGAGCAGCTGGTGTCAGCTTCCTGTCCCAGGACACATCGTTTACAGGACCGTTTAACCAATTTAACCAGTTTAATCAGTTTAAACAGTTTAACCAGTGGCTCTGTCCGTCCCCGTTAGACCTCCTGCTGTCTCCCCGTCCCTCGGCTCTTTCAGGTGCTGTTAGTCGGGTTTTCGCTCTTTGGCTCATTAAATGTGGCGCTGCTCCGTCTCCAGGTGGAGGTTCCTCCTCCGTTAATGTCGGCTGCTGGAGGCGCCATGATGGTTTACTGGAAGAGAAACAGTTTCCATGGTTTACTGGTGATTTATTCCGGAGCAGATGGACACAACATGTGGCTAAAATTATATTAAAACGTTTTATTTCATGACTAGAATTAAAACGGAAACAAGCATCTCCACAAACGCGGAACAAGTAAATCTGACAGATTGTTGTTGAGTAATCTTTGAGCTAACTTTTGGCAAACAGCATGCTAATAGCTAGCAAGTTGTTCACTAACCGTTAGCACACTGCAAGCTAATGGTTAACAATTCATAAGCAAAGGAGCAATAGCTCCCCATCCAGACCTGTCTAATTTATAAAACATTTTACAAACGGATGTAACTGATTAAGACAATCAATCAATCAATCAATCAATTTTCTTACACTAGTTTGAAATGTCAGTTTGGTTTCTGCTCTGCCTGCTGGAAAAGTCAGAAAGTCGTGTAGCGCTGATTCCTCATGAAGCTCTGCTGAGGTCAGTGGACTGAGCCCCGTCATGCTGTGGGCCCCGTCATGCTGTGGGCCCCGTCAGGCTGTGGGCCCCGTCATGCTGTGGGCCCCGTCATGCTGTGGGCCCCGTCAGGCTGTGGGCCCCGTCATGCTGTGGGCCCCGTCATGCTGTGGGCCCTGTCATGCTGTGGGCCCCATCATGCTGTGGGCCCCGTCATGCTGTGGGCCCCATCATGCTGTGGGCACCCGGTGGAGTCGATCCGTCTCTTGGAACTGACTCGGGTCATGTTGTGTTTCAGGGTCTGAAGCCCATGGACTTCAACGGTTTAGCTGATCCCTACGTCAAGCTGCACCTGCTGCCTGGAGCCAGCAAGGTGAGTCGCTCTTAGCATCACTAATGGTCTGTGTGAAGATCAAAGGTCAAACCATCCTGCTTCACTTTGACTGACAGAAAGGGTTTTATTAGCATAAACCTGCTTTCTGCTCTACAGTCCTGCTGCTGGGGATCAGGGGGAAGCTGGTGTCACACTATTAGCATGCTACTGGCTAAACCTTAGCACACTACAGTATAATATTTAGTATGCCATAGGATAACCATTACCATGCTGCAAGTTAACCATTAGCATACTACAGGCTATGCTTTAGCATGCTACAGGCTAACCATTAGCATACTGCAAGATAAACCTTAGAACACTGCAAATTAATTGTTAGCACTCTGCAAGCTGACCTTTAACCTTTCTCGTGTTTTATAATTCTGCTGCTGGAGCTCAATGAATTTGTCTCCATCTGAAGATGGATGGTAAATAATTTCCAGATTGAAGATGGTTCTGCTTCTCGGACCCGGTGGATCAGAACAGGAAGGGGCAATAAAGGTTTTAGTCGATGTGAACAAATAGTTTCAGAAAACTCGTCCTGCATGTCTCCTCTGCCTCTGTGCTTCAGGCCAACAAGCTGAAGACGAAGACGATCAGAAACACCCTGAATCCCTTCTGGAACGAGACGCTCACCTACTGCGGGATCACAGAGGAGGACATGCAACGGAAGACGCTCAGGTGTGTCAGGAATATTTAACGGAGCTCGTCTTTTATTCATCCGATGGTCCAGAAGTGATTCTTCCAGCAGGATCACTATAGCAACTGGCGTTTCATAACTGGGCCAGCAGGCTGGTGTAAACTGGTTTCTGTGGGCTTTACTGGTTTTCCTGCTTCATTCCTCATTGGCTCATTTTCTTTCCCGTTTTTCTTCTTGGTTCTGTTCTGGAAAAGGCTCTGGTCCAGTTCCAACAATCAGAACCTGTGCTGCTTCTCAGCTGATTTAAAGTTACAGCAATAATTTGGATCATTCAGCCGGTCATAAAGAAATGCACTTTCATTTTCAATCAAATATAAATGTCTCAGTTTGAAACTAAATATTTTGCTTCCAGCTAAACGTTTAGTTAGTAAGTTAAATTATATCAGAATGAGTAACATGGTGAAAATGTCATTTTGTTACTCAAACTGTCTCCGTGTCTCAGGTTGACCGTCTGCGATGAGGACAAGTTGACTCATAACGAGTTGATCGGAGAGTCCCGGGTTCCCCTGAAGCGGGTCAAACCGGTCCAGTCCAAACATTTCCACACCTGCCTGGAGCATCCGCCGCCGGTACAACCTGAATCCGACTGATTTTCATAAACATCCAGTGAAGGTTCTGATGGACCAGAACCGAGCCACTAGCAGCAGCTGCTTCCTGTTTCCTGTGAGGACAGACGAGACGAACGGCGTTCTGTGAATTTAAACCAAATAGATTTCTGCTGACAGAACCGCCGATCTGGATCCTTTAGAACCGGGCTCAGAAGGAAAGTAGACGGTTCTGGACGGGGCCGTCTGGACCAAATATCCACACCTTGTCCTATCTCTGTGTCCTGCAGATGCCGTCCCCCACCGCCATGGGTGAAGCTCTGAGGGGAATATCCTGCTACCTGAGAGAGGTGAGTGGGATTAAACTGGGATTGAACTGGGATTGAACTGGGATTAAACTGGGATTGAACTGGGATTAAACTGGGATTAAACTGGGATTGAACTGGGATTGAACTGGGATTAGCTCCATTGCTAGCTCCATGACTAGCTCCATGTCTAGCTCCATGACTAGCTCCATTGCTAGCTCCATGACTAGCTCCATGACTAGCTCCATGACTAGCTCCATTGCTAGCTCCATGACTAGCTCCATTGCTAGCTCCATGACTAGCTCCATGTCTAGCTCCATGACTAGCTCCATTGCTAGCTCCATGACTAGCTCCATGTCTAGCTCCATGACTAGCTCCATGACTAGCTCCATGACTAGCTCCATTGCTAGCTCCATGACTAGCTCCATGTCTAGCTCCATGACTAGCTCCATGACTAGCTCCATGACTAGCTCCATTGCTAGCTCCATGACTAGCTCCATTGCTAGCTCCATGACTAGCTCCATGACTAGCTCCATTGCTAGCTCCATGACTAGCTCCATTGCTAGCTCCATGACTAGCTCCATGGCTGTCTCCATGTCTAGCTCCATAACTAGCTCCATGTCTAGCTCCATGTCTAGCTCCATTGCTTACTCCATTGCTAGCTCCATGACTAGCTCCATGACTAGCTCCATGGCTAGCTCCATGTCTAGCTCCATTGCTAGCTCCATGACTAGCTCCATTGCTAGCTCCATGACTAGCTCCATGACTAGCTCCATTGCTAGCTCCATGACTAGCTCCATGACTAGCTCCATGGCTAGCTCCATTGCTAGCTCCATGACTAGCTCCATTGCTAGCTCCATGACTAGCTCCATTGCTAGCTTCATGACTAGCTCCATGACTAGCTCCATGGCTAGCTCCATGTCTAGCTCCATTGCTAGCTCCATGACTAGCTCCATTGCTAGCTCCATGATTAGCTCCATTGCTAGCTCCATGACTAGCTCCATGACTAGCTCCATTGCTAGCTCCATGACTAGCTCCATTGCTAGCTCCATGACTAGCTCCATGTCTAGCTCCATTGCTTGCTCCATTGCTAGCTCCATGTCTAGCTCCATGACTAGCTCCATGTCTAGCTCCATGACTAGCTCCATGACTAGCTCCATGACTAGCTCCATGTCTAGCTCCATTGCTAGCTCCATGACTAGCTCCATGTCTAGCTCCATGACTAGCTCCATGACTAGCTCCATGTCTAGCTCCATGTCTAGCTCCATGACTAGCTCCATGTCTAGCTCCATGTCTAGCTCCATTGCTAGCTCCATGACTAGCTCCATGTCTAGCTCCATGACTAGCTCCATGTCTAGCTCCATGACTAGCTCCATGACTAGCTCCATGGCCAGCTCCTTGACTAGCTCCATTGCTTGCTCCATTGCTAGCTCCATGTCTAGCTCCATGACTAGCTCCATGTCTAGCTCCATGACTAGCTCCATGACTAGCTTCATGTCTAGCTCCATGACTAGCTCCATGACTAGCTCCATGTCTAGCTCCATGACTAGCTCCATGACTAGCTCCATGTCTAGCTCCATGACTAGCTCCATGACTAGCTCCATGACTAGCTCCATTGCTTGCTCCATTGCTAGCTCCATGTCTAGCTCCATTGCTAGCTCCATGACTAGCTCCATGTCTAGCTCCATGACTAGCTCCATGTCTAGCTCCATTGCTTGCTCCATTGCTAGCTCCATGACTAGCTCCATGACTGGCTCCATGGCTAGCTCCATTGCTAGCTCCATGACTAGCTCCATTGCTAGCTCCATGACTAGCTCCATTGCTAGCTCCATGACTAGCTCCATTGTTAGCTCCATGACTAGCTCCACGACTAGCTCCATTGCTAGCTCCATGACTAGCTCCATGTCTAGCTCCATGACTAGCTCCATGACTAGCTCCATGTCTAGCTCCATGACTAGCTCCATTGCTAGCTCCATGACTAGCTCCATGTCTAGCTCCATGACTAGCTCCATGACTAGCTCCATGACTAGCTCCATGTCTAGCTCCATGACTAGCTCCATTGCTAGCTCCATGACTAGCTCCATGACTAGATCCATTGCTAGCTCCATGACTAGCTCCATGGCTAGCTCCATTGCTAGCTCCATGACTAGCTCCATGACTAGCTCCATTGCTAGCTCCATGACTAGCTCCATTGCTAGCTCCATGACTAGCTCCATGGCTGTCTCCATGTCTAGCTCCATAACTAGCTCCATGTCTAGCTCCATGTCTAGCTCCATTGCTTACTCCATTGCTAGCTCCATGACTAGCTCCATGACTAGCTCCATGGCTAGCTCCATGTCTAGCTCCATTGCTAGCTCCATGACTAGCTCCATTGCTAGCTCCATGACTAGCTCCATTGCTAGCTCCATGACTAGCTCCATGACTAGCTCCATGGCTAGCTCCATTGCTAGCTCCATGACTAGCTCCATTGCTAGCTCCATGACTAGCTCTATTGCTAGCTCCATGACTAGCTCCATGTCTAGCTCCATTGCTAGCTCCATGACTAGCTCCATTGCTAGCTCCATGATTAGCTCCATTGCTAGCTCCATGACTAGCTCCATGACTAGCTCCATTGCTAGCTCCATGACTAGCTCCATTGCTAGCTCCATGACTAGCTCCATGTCTAGCTCCATTGCTTGCTCCATTGCTAGCTCCATGTCTAGCTCCATGACTAGCTCCATGTCTAGCTCCATGACTAGCTCCATGACTAGCTCCATGACTAGCTCCATGACTAGCTCCATTGCTAGCTCCATGACTAGCTCCATGTCTAGCTCCATGACTAGCTCCATGACTAGCTCCATGTCTAGCTCCATTGCTAGCTCCATGACTAGCTCCATGTCTAGCTCCATGACTAGCTCCATGTCTAGCTCCATGACTAGCTCCATGACTAGCTCCATGGCCAGCTCCTTGACTAGCTCCATTGCTTGCTCCATTGCTAGCTCCATGTCTAGCTCCATGACTAGCTCCATGTCTAGCTCCATGACTAGCTCCATGACTAGCTTCATGTCTAGCTCCATGACTAGCTCCATGACTAGCTCCATGTCTAGCTCCATGACTAGCTCCATGACTAGCTCCATGTCTAGCTCCATGACTAGCTCCATGACTAGCTCCATGACTAGCTCCATTGCTTGCTCCATTGCTAGCTCCATGTCTAGCTCCATTGCTAGCTCCATGACTAGCTCCATGTCTAGCTCCATGACTAGCTCCATGTCTAGCTCCATTGCTTGCTCCATTGCTAGCTCCATGTCTAGCTCCATGACTAGCTCCATGACTAGCTCCATGACTAGCTCCATGACTAGCTCCTTGACTAGCTCCATGTCTAGCTCCATGTCTAGCTCCATTGCTAGCTCCATGTCTAGCTCCATGACTAGCTCCATGACTAGCTCCATGTCTAGCTCCATGTCTAGCTCCATGACTAGCTCCATGTCTAGCTCCATGTCTAGCTCCATTGCTAGCTCCATGACTAGCTCCATGTCTAGCTCCATGACTAGCTCCATGTCTAGCTCCATGACTAGCTCCATGTCTAGCTCCATGACTAGCTCCATGACTAGCTCCATGGCTAGCTCCTTGACTAGCTCCATTGCTTGCTCCATTGCTAGCTCCATGTCTAGCTCCATTGCTAGCTCCATGACTAGCTCCATGTCTAGCTCCATTGCTTGCTCCATTGCTAGCTCCATGTCTAGCTCCATGACTAGCTCCATGACTAGCTCCATGGCTAGCTCCATGTCTAGCTCCATTGCTTGCTCCATTGCTAGCTCCATGTCTAGCTCCATTGCTAGCTCCATGACTAGCTCCATGACTAGCTCCATGTCTTGCTCCATTGCTAGCTCCATTGCTAGCTCCATGTCTAGCTCCATGGCTGTCTCCATGACTAGCTCCATGTCTAGCTCCATGACTAGCTCCATGACTAGCTCCATTGCTAGCTCCATTGCTAGCTCCATGTCTAGCTCCATGGCTGTCTCCATGACTAGCTCCATGTCTAGCTCCATGACTAGCTCCATGACTAGCTTCATGACTAGCTCCATGTCTAGCTCCATGACTAGCTCCATTGCTAGCTCCATGACTAGCTCCATTGCTAGCTCCATGACTAGCTCCATGTCTAGCTCCATGACTAGCTCCATTGCTAGCTCCATGTCTAGCTCCATGACTAGCTCCATGACTAGCTCCATGACTAGCTCCATTGCTAGCTCCATGACTAGCTCCATTGCTAGCTCCATGACTAGCTCCATTGCTAGCTCCATTGCTTGCTCCATTGCTAGCTCCATGACTAGCTCCATGGCTGTCTCCATGTCTAGCTCCATGGCTAGCTCCATTGCTAGCTCCATGACTAGCTCCATTGCTAGCTCCATGACTAGCTCCATGGCTAGCTCCATGACTAGCTCCATGGCTAGCTCCATGGCTAGCTCCATTGCTAGCTCCATGTGTGTGTCACTGACGTTACACACATAGTTGGTGACAAAAAGCCTTGTACATTATATACATGAGCTAAATGATAGAAAATCAGTTGATATATTAAAACAGCAACATAAAACATTAAATGTTTTTTAACCATTTAATTGCCAACATTCAGACAGGAGTTAATGAGGCTGATCAGACCAGGTGAGGCTCGGCTCAGACCAACCGTAAACTCTCGGTACACCGGCCGTACCGCTAACAGACCCCAATGTCTTAGGGCTCTATGAGAGAACTGGGTACTGGCAGCCAGTACCCAGTTCTCTGAGGCTCAGAGGGTACTCAAAGCAGGGCTGCGTTTTATTCTCTGGCCCCGGTAGACCAGGGGCCATGACCAGTTGAGCCCCAGCTCAGCAATGAGTGCGGTTTCCTCACTGTCCTCCGACAAACATCTCGTTCATGGAAAACCAGTCGGGCCAGCATTGTATTTACCGTGTGGTTCTGCAAACCTGGCATGTAATTAAATAAACATAATTCTGTGCTTGTGGGCTCCACCAGGCGGGACTAAATAAACTTTGTGGGTACAGTGATTCAGCAGCCACTGCTGGTGACTGAAGCATTGTCCCTGCCGACTGTCCTCGGCTCAAGCGTCTCTCAGTTCTGGTGGCAACGCTGCCATCCACACACAGCTTTAGACAGTCGTGGCTCTGATGTCATCACCATGAGGCTGGCAGAGAGCGATCCAATCAGTTGCTTCAAAACAGCCCAGCAGGGTTTCTCGTGCTTCCTTCCTACCAGGTGGCCTCTACACCAGAGGTTCATGTTCAGAGCAGAGACAAATGAGGCTGTGATCTGATTGGTTTGGAGACATGAGGCTCCCTGATATTGGTCTAAATCGAACCAGTGGCTTGTTTTCTCTGGGAATGAACTGTTGAAACATTGGCAGCGTAGAAGAGAGTGAGGCATGATTAAAATGTCATCAATGCATCAGGATGCTCTTCCTTTCAGACGCCGTCTGCTTCTTTCCAGCAGCGCCACAGCTTCCTGTTTCTGGAGGAGTTCTGGGATTCTGTCCGACTCCATGGTTTCCCTTTAAAACGTTCATTTGGTCTGATGTGCTAAAAACGCAGAATGTCTCTGTGATTTTTTGTGTTTGGCTTGTTAGCTGGCAGCTTTTACCTCAGAACGGTCCAGGTGTTTGGACAAAGGCGAACAGCAGAGCCGGTTTCATGGACGCGTTTTCAGACAATTTGACCTCAGCATGGAGACAAACAGGAGTTCACCTGCTGACGCCCGTTCAGTTCAGTGTGTGCTGCAGAAGCTGCTGCAGTTTCCTGCTGATTCAGAACGAGCTGAAATCGAACAGAGGCAACGTTTCGCTTTTTTCAGGAATGTAGATCTAATTGTGAACCTGAGTATAATTTATACATGATGAACAGATGATCAGAAAACAAACGCTTCTGTGACACATTCATTCATTCATTCATTCATCGGTTTCATTTACATCGATCTGGTCTCTCAGGCTCAGAGCTCCACTCTGAACACAGATGCTCACCTGATGGGAAATCAGAGCCGTCTACCTGGAGTTGCTGAACTGAACTTCTTCAGACACAAAGAGCTTCTGCCTCCATCTGGATTCATCCTGTCAGCAGCTGTGGAGGCCAATAGCAGCCGCAGGTCGGATCCGACCCGACGGCGGCTCAAACGCTGATCTGATCGGATCGACGCAGAGACACGAGCTTCAGAGCCCAGCAAGAAGAAGATGCTCCCCGTTTGACCTTCAGTTGACCTTCTGTCAGGTTTAACTGGAACTCATTTTCAGTCCTGGAGTTTCAAAGGCCCAGGGGGAAATGTCCCGTGCTCCCAGTTAGTTGGGCTCTTTTTAACTGGAACCGGTTTAGATGAACGGTTTCACTGGTGCTGTCTGCAGGGGAGAAGGAGCAGCTGCACAGCCTGGAGGAGCGAGGCCGCCTGCTGCTGTCGCTGCAGTTCCTGCCCTCCGCCCGACCCTGCGGCGCTGATGGAGGGAAAGGCGGCGCCCTCTGTGTCGGCGTGAGGCGCTGTGTCACCTGGCGGCCATGGCGTCAACGGATTCTCTGACCCCTACGTCAAAATGTGAGTGGGCGGGTTTCCCCGGTGGAGGCAAAGGGCAGAGGTCATCTGGGCGCCGTATGAACACTGTAAAAAATGTTAAGTATTCATTTGGTTTATTCAGCCTGACGAATAAAAGTCCTGAGGATTGTTGATGTGAGCCTCTGGTCACGTTTGGTTAATGACAAAAACCTTCATCCTTTCAAAATAAAAGACGATTTTCTCCGCAATACCTGAAGCCCGACATCCAGAAGAAATCCAAACACAAAACCACCGTGATGAAGAAAACCCTGAACCCGGAGTTCAACCAGGTCAGCTCCAACACACCACACACACCCACACACCCACCACCACACACACACACACACACACACCACACACACACACCCCCACACACCCACACACACCCACACACACACACACACACACCACACCCACACACCCACACACACACACACACACCCCACACAACACACACACCCCACCCACCACACCACACACACACACACACACACACACACCCACACACACACCACCCACCCACACACACACACACACACATCTGATTGATGACTGTTACTGTTCCTGCACAGCTTCCTCTCACTCTGCTTCCTGATCTCTTCACAAAAAAGCCTCTCTGTGTGTCTGTTCGCTGCAGGAGTTTTTCTATGACGTCTCGCTGTCAGAGTTGGCCAAGAAGACTCTGGAGGTGACGGTGTGGGACCATGACC
>VMRM01000071.1:0-13657 GCA_010277075.1 Poeciliopsis retropinna | reverse complement strand
AGATTGTTACTGTTTTTGATAGAAATCCTCTAATGAGTAGATAAACATATATTCATGTTTAAGTTTATATATTGGTGCATTGTCTCTTCAAAGTGTCCCACTGTGCATGGATGCACAAGAGACACAGACTTCCTTCTGCAGCTGGACAGAATGTTAAATAGTAAAGCAGTAAAATTCATCTTTATGTTAAAATTGAAATTGGATTAATTTTGTTTATTGTGTAATTTTATAATAATCTTTTCAAACTCCTTGTTGCCTGTAGTTCTGTCCTTTAAGGTTGGAGGCCCAACTATAAAATTAATCAGTTCACACCAAACACATAAGCATGTGTAAAATAAGATAGTTCCTTCTTTTTTCTCTAAGAAAAACATTGATTTGAAAGAACATACATTTTTATCGTTTAACAACAGATTTCCCTCCCTGTCTCCTCAGACTGAGTTACTGTAACCTCTCAGAGAGAAGCTGTGAAGCTCTGTCCTCAGTTCTCAGCTCCCAGTCCTCCAGTCTCAGAGAACTGGACCTGAGTAACAACAACCTGCAGGATTCAGGAGTGAAGCTTCTCTCTGCTGGACTGAAGAGTCCAAACTGCAACCTGGAAACTCTCAGGTAACTCTGGGCTCTTGACAAATTGCTGCATCTTAGGTGCAAAAAGAAGCATAATTACAGATCCCAGCAGTTGCTTGGCTTCCTTATTTATTCCACATGTTACAAATCCATCCATCCATCAGTTCAGACCTTGGGCTCTACCCCAATGTTCTCATATACTCATTGTTACAACCCCTCCCCAAGACCACAAAGGGTAAAATAATGGCACTGGGTGTAACACAAAAATCTAAACAGTTGATGTCAATAAGGAATTTATTTGCAGTGCAGGTCAAACCAAAACAAAAATAAAACACAGGGAAGCTTTTAGCGTCAGGGTCGTCAAGGCCAAAATAAACAAAACACCCCCTTTTTAACTATTAAATTAAACAGAACTCTCTAAAGGTGAATTGGACAAAAAAAAAATTACAAACCTAAACTCCCTGGGCTAACCAACAAAACAGTAGATAAGCAGTGAAACAAAAATGGCAGAAAACCCCTACCGGCTTCCACTGTGGAAAGAAAAGAAACAGGTTTTAGTTAAAACACTTAATTTGTACATGAGGCTCACAGCCAAAAACACTCACAACCCCACAACCAGTCAGAATCACTCCAGAACAAGGCCTAGACAACAGGGATCTGACATCTCCTGCATTAAGCTCTTTGTTGGTGGCTGACGAGCTCCAACCCACTGCACCTGTGGCAGCCAGGAAAAAACAAACACAAAGAGAGCTCTCTCTTGAAGAGAGCCCCAAGAGGTCAGTGACCGTAACACTCATTATTTGATGAATTGTGTGTCTGCAGCTTATCAGGCTGTTTGGTCTCAGAGGAAGGCTGTGCTTCTCTGGCCTCAGCTCTGACCTCCAACCCCTCCCATCTGAAAGAGTTGGACCTGAGCTACAATCATCCAGGAGACTCAGGAGTGAAGCTGCTGTGGGCTGGACTGAAGGATCCACACTGGAGACTGGAAGCTCTCAGGTATGGAGGAACCTGCTGCAGGAGCAGAGAGGGTCTGATAGAGGAGGAAGAGGGAGAAATGTCTTTAGTCAATCTGATGGGAAACATTTAGTTTGATGCTGAATGTTTAATTTGATAATTAAATATTTAGACGCCTCATCTGGAGGCAGAGATCATTACCCAGTTTTCTGGAATATTCTCCAGACTAAGAACGGCAAATCTCAAAACTTTCAAGATTTAATAAAAATATAAAATACTTAAAAATGTGAAGAAAAGTATTCATGAGGCAAAGAAAGAAAGTAAGAATTTTAACAGTATCATTCATTTCATTTCATTCATTTAGTAGTTTTGGACTCCACCAGGGAGACTGTTGCTGCAGCAGCAGAGATGTTCTGCTTCATGGACTAAATCAGGTTGGAAAGAGGAGAGACCTTTAGAACCAGTTCAGGTCAATAATTCAGTTGTATCTGTGGAAGAGGAACAGATTTGATGTGAAATGATGAAATTTTTCATTTCTATCTGATGTTCCAGCAGATCTGTAGAAAATGGAGCTGCAGCTCTCAGATATTTCAGTCGTCATGTTTTCTATCAATGAATCCACTGATTAAAGCAGGAATCTCATCTCCATGTTCTCCTCAGAGGTTCCCAAGGTTTGTTCCTGGAAGCTGCTGCTGGTTCCTCCAATCCAGGCTCCGCCCCCTTTAGAGGAAATCTGTCCATATATGGTGCTAAGAGTCACCTTGATGCTGCAAAGCTTTGTTCAGGGATGAGATGTCAGGATGTTGGTGTCAGTCTGTTCCAGGCTTTAGTTGTTCTCCTCATGAGGAGCTGAAGTCTCTGACAGGAACGTGGAGCTGAACAGGAGAAGAACTTGAAGCTTCTTCTTGGCCTCTGATTGCAACAGCAGGACAATCCAACATTTTAGTCTGACTTCATCTGGAAATATTTCTTTGACCCTGAATCAGTTTGAAGGCAGGCCAGCTCCTCATCAGAGCTGAGATCTTCTCTGACCTCCATGCTGGAAATGTAGAAGTCCAGCAGCTCCTGATCAGTGACATCAGAGCATGACATCATCAGTAGAATGATGATGTAATTTCCCTCTCGAGCAGCTTGGAAATCTGAGATGCAAACAAAGACTTTCTGGACTGTTGGATCTGCTGGTTCTGGTTCCAGATGCTCCTTGGACACTTTCACAAGCCATTACTGCAGCTGCTGGATTCAGGATGCTGCTTCTTCTTCTTGGTCTCATTGTAAATGTGTGCAGCGCCACCTGGCGGTGTTGGTTGGTAGAGGAAGTGCTGAAAGGTTGCAGGTGTTTGTCAGAGGTGTGTGATGATGGAAGCCTCTCCCTGGTTTGTGAGTCTGAGCTCAGAGATCAAATCTTTGATTCTTGTTGAATCTTTGTTGAATGTGATGCAGCTTCTCCTTTGTAATGTTTGTATTTCTGGATATTACAGTGAGGCCACAGCAGGTTTTCAGCAGCAGGGCTGTTTAGTGTTTCATTCCTCCATCTGTGTGTGGGAGTGTGGATGGATCAGGTATCCAGGTGTTGATCAGAGTTTAGATTGATTGTATTTTAATGCTGATTATTAAATCAGGTTGAGCTTCCAGAAATGTTTCCTTAGTTTCCTGATGTCCTTTTAGGCTTCAGTGAGTTTCTTCAGGTTGTTACTGAGGATTTCCTTTCTCCTCTCTGTTGGAGCTTTTCCTGTGTTTGGAGAAATGAGTTGTGCTGCAGCAGCACCAACTGTCCTTCCTACATCCACTGCAGTTTGCAATCCAGATGTTGGACTGTTCCTGTCTCAGTGGAGGACAATGTGTGTCTGAGAGACATGTAATGTCCATGTTTGCTGCTGAAAGAGACTGATGGTCTGACCCCCCTCCTCCTTTCAGGGTGGAGCCTGCTGGAGGCCCATTCTTGACACCTGGTCTGAGGAAGTGTAAGTGTGTTTTTCATCTGATTCATGACAACAAAGCAGCTCACATTCAACCATCTTCAAACTGTCACATCACTCATTCAGGAGTCATAATCAAAGTGTCAATAAATGATCAATAACTGCAGCTGGATTGTGTTTGTTCTCTCCATCAGATTCCTGTCAACTCACCATCGACACAAACACAGTGAGCAGAAAACTCAAACTGTCTGAAGACAACAGGAAGGTGATGCGTGTGAAGGAGCTTCAATCATATCCTGATCATCCAGACAGATTTGATCATTATTCTCAGCTGCTGTGTGGAACTGGTCTGACTGGTCGCTGTTACTGGGAGGTCGAGTTGAGAGGAAATGTTGATATATCAGTGAGTTACAGAAGAATCAAGAGGAAAGGAGACAGTGGAGACTGTGTGTTTGGAGGGAATGATCATTCCTGGAATCTGAGCTGCTCTGATAATGTTGGTTACTCTGTCTGGCACAATGACAGACGAATTCGTCTCTCCTCCTCCTCTGTCTCTAACAGAGTAGCAGTGTATGTGGACTGTCCTGCTGGCATTCTGTCCTTCTACAGAGTCTCTGACTCACTGATCCTCCTCCACACCTTCAACACCACATTCACTGAACCTCTGATTCCTGGATTTGGGTTCTGGTCCAGGTCTGGTTCCTCTTCAGTGTTTTTGTGCTGATTTGAGTCTAAAGAGTCTAAAGTTTTCCCTCCTGTCAGAGAAACTCTCTCACTGTTGAACAGATAGTTCAGTCTCTACAATCTATTTCTTGGTGAAACAATTCTGATTGAGTCCTTGGAAACTTTTTCTTCTTCCAGTCCT
Organism: Poeciliopsis retropinna; assembly: GCA_010277075.1. Classification (NCBI taxonomy): domain Eukaryota; kingdom Metazoa; phylum Chordata; class Actinopteri; order Cyprinodontiformes; family Poeciliidae; genus Poeciliopsis; species Poeciliopsis retropinna. The sequence continues at coordinate 9,358 of VMRM01000071.1, read as the reverse complement.
TTAAAGATGGAAGCTGGGATTATTCCAGGATTATTCCAGGATGATTCCAGGGTTATTCTAGGATCAATCAATCAATCGATCGATCAGTCAACCGCTTTATTTTGGTAAATTGTCCACATCAAACACAAGAAAAAAAGAGACAATGAACAAACCCACAGTTTACCACAAAAGGAATAGACTGAAGCAAAGCTTATTCTTGCCTACCCTGATCTTTATACCCTACAACCTTCCAGGATATCGTCACAATACATATATAAATCTACATAACAGTGTAAGATTTTATCATTTTACCTTTTCAAGCTCTTTTAAAGTTCATCAAAAAAGGACATGACTTAAAATGATCATTCAATTCATTCCACAGTTTCACACCAATAACTGAAACACAAATATAAACAAACCTCGCAAATTATATTTATTCTCTCTTAAATAAATTCTGAATACCTGAAGGAAGACTTTTGATCAATGCTTTATGCATTATTTCCAGTATTTTTATATGAACAATATCTTTAAATTTTAATATATTACTTTGACTAAAGAGTTTATCAGTTGCTTTACAGTACTCCAGCTTATTAATAAGCCTTATAGCTTTTTTGCAACTTAACTAATATATCAATGGTTGTTTTATTTACATTTCCCCATTTTTCTGAGGAATAAGACAAATGAGGAATAAACAAAGAGGAATTTATAACATGCAAGCCTTTAACATTAAATCTTTTATTTTAACCAATATTCCGATAGTTTTTGCAACTTTATTTCTAACATATGTGAGGCTTCCAACTACCTGTTGTCTATTATATTCCCCCAAAATTTTGCCTCATAAACTCTCTCAATTTCATCTCCATATATGGATAACTCTACATTATTATACATCCAATTACCAGAGAATACCATGAATTTAGTTTTTCCCTCATTTAATGACAACTTATTGTCGTCAAACCATGTTTTCAACTCAGCTAACTCTTTTTCTACTGTTTTCATTATTTCATCCATATTTTTTCCAGAAAAAAAGAAAATTGTATCATCTGCAAACATTAAAAACTTTAAATTACTGGATACTGCAAAAATGTCATTTAAATAAAGTATAAATAATTTAGGTTCTAGGACTGAACCTTGAGGAGGACAAAATTTTACTTTGTCTGTTTGTGACTTTGTGTTAATTTGTACAAATTTTAATCTATTACTCAAATAGCTCTTTAACCACTGATATGTAACCCCCTGTAGTCCACACAATTCACATTTACCTAATAATCATGCATAGTCAATAATATCAAATGCCTTGCATAGGTCAATAAACACACCGATGGTATTAAGCTTCTGGTCAACTGCTGCAGCAATGTTTCCCACAAACTTCACCACAGCTAAAGTTGTGGAGCAGTTGTTCCTGAAACCGTACTGGTGCTCGCTCAGAATATTGTATTTATTAGGAAAGGAGTCCAGCCTTTTTATAAATAATCTTTCCAAATTTTTTGAAAATTGTGGTAGCAATGATATCGGCCTGTAATTTGATAATATTTGCTTGCCACCATTTTTATGGATTGGAAAAACTTTTGCGATCTTCATTTTATCAGGAAAGGTTCTAGTTACACCCACATGTTTTCCTGTCTGTTTCCAGTCAAAGCTTCACACTGAATATCAAGATGTTGAATATTAAATCTTCCTTTTGTAAATTTGCTGCAGTTTTTCTTCACGTGTTTTAAATAAAAACATTTTTCTTCTGCATTTGGTTCATTTGCTACTTATTTTTGTTCTTTTCCTGTTCAAATTTAAATATTTGTATTAAAAATATTTTTTCATCAACTCTGCCTTTCAGAAAGTCCTAATTAAAGTAAAACATTCCCATCCCATGAAGGTCAGAGGTCAATGCTTTGAAGCATAAAGTGGGAAAATCTTAATATTTTCTGTTTCATTCAGAACTTCTACCTGAAACTCAGAACCTGCAGAACATTTTTCTCTTTGGAGAAAAAATCCCAGGAACTGGAAGATCAGAGCAGAATGAAAACTGGAGATCAGTGTTGGACAGAAAAGCTCTGATCGCTGCATCTCTGATATATTTTACATTTACATTTGATGACAAAAAGTAAACCTGTTTTTAGCTGAGAATAAACCAACATGGATATGACCTGCCACAGCGCCAACGTGGGCCACACCTGATTCAACCCAAAGCAGAAAATAAAGGATTTAATTGGAAATCCCAAAACACAGTAAAATCAGCAGCAGCAAATTTTCCATCTGAAAGCAGGAAAGTGTAGAAACAGGAACACAATCAGGAGGATTGTTGAGCCTCCTGTCAGATCAGTGATGGTTCAAATCTTCACTCTCCACTTCGACCACTGGACCAGCAGCAGTTCTTTGGCTGGAGAGTCTTTCAGAAACATCTAAACCAGCTGTTGAACTGGACGATGTCCTCTTCGGGGTCAGAGGTCGTAGTACTTGATGCTTGGTAGAGTGAAGTTTTCCTCCTCACTCTGTTGTGGACCTGCAGGTCTGATCCAGATGCACGTTACAGAGAGGCTCTGGTTCTCCCTCAGTGGCTGCTGGGGATTCAGCTTGTTCCTTCCTGGACTTTAGCAGTTGTGTTGGTCATGAGCAGCTGGATTGGCCTCTGGATTGAACTCAGCCAACATCTGGAGCTCCAGAGCTTCCTCTGAAAATCCTTCATCACGACCCGTCGCCTGGTCTGATGGAGGCAGCAGGCCTTTGGCACGAAATGGCAGGAAGGTTTTCACTGTCTGTGAGGCTCCACAAAGCCTAGTGGACAGGTTTTAACAATAAGACAGGAACAATCTTTTATTATTTTAGCCTTAGTTGGTGAGATTTGACAAAAGTCCAATATTAAGTGGTCACAATGTGTGTCAGGTAGAGAATGTGCAAAGGATTGAAGCATCTCAACGTCAGCAAGTGTGAAAGAAGGGGCAGTTACTGCCTGAGGCCTCTGGGCAGCTAGCTTAGCAGCAGCATCAGCTCTTGCATCGCCATTGGCAACCGAGTCATCCAGCATCCTGTTAACAAACAGAATCTCCATTCATTATTTTACCCATCTACACTGTAAATTATAACATATTTATGTGAGAACGATGGAGAATCAACTGAATTTGGTCCAGATTTATTTTTGTGGTAAAACTCCAATTAAAGGTTTAAGTTTATTGTAAAATCCAATTTTAAGTTTAGTTTTAAAAAGTCAGAGATAAATCTGTTTTCAATTAATTTAATCAATCCAAAATATTGTGTAACATATTATGTGACATTGGGGATCAACCAGCAAAGCATCCCATGATGCATTTCATCAAGAGGTTCATACATTATATTGTACATTATTTCATAACAGAAGCCATTTGCTATTTCCATTAAGTAATTTCCAAAGAAAGAATTTAAAAGCTTCAGAAGCTTTGAGTTTGATTGTTTTGTTTTTAAGTAAAGAGGAAGGAATGGAATCTAAAGCAGCTAAAATGTTGGTTTTCTTAAGTGTTTTATGTCAATATGAAAAGTAATTTCTACAAATAAATCCCTTATTATTCTACAAAGTAAATAAAATATTTAAAACCCATTTAAACAGTTTTATTAATCTTTAATATGTAAATACTAACAATAAAAATTAATGCTCAGTTTTTCTGTCTTTCTTTTCGTTTTCTCTCTTTCATCCAACCTTCCAAACTTTCCTTGTGTTTCACAGTAAAAAACAAAGTGTCATTTTAACACCTATAAAGTTGAATTTAACTCCGTTTCAGATAACATTTGGTCCCACTTGAAAATAGTGTAAAATGTACTCTATAGCCAGAGTTAATTTTACTCATTTTGGTATCAAAATCAACAAGTCATTGAGTCAAATTATTTAACACTATTGTTTGTTTACACTCTTCTGAGTAATACTGTTATTTTATGGAGGTCATTTTACATTAAATTTAATTTAAAATTTACACTTTATTGTGTTGTTTTTTTCCCCTTTCTCCAGTTTTTTAAATTTTACACATATACCATATAATGCTAAATTTTTAGCATTTTATATAGCATTATGCTAAATTTTTAGCATTATATGGTAAAAATAAAATCTACCAGTCACAATAATCACAAAGTTATAAGTTCACAGTGACAACATTTATTCAACTTTATGATCCAGTGACATCATTACTGTAAATTGTCAGTTTAATCATCTTCAAAACAATGTTCACCAAAGATAGCAATATGGGACAACAAACAGAGCAGCGTCATTTGGCATTTGTATGTCAAAGGGCTTCGGATAACATAGATGGTCAAACACAACAAAACCTTGCATCATTTTAGGAACTTCATAAGCATGAAAATGTTCATGAAAATTTACTGCAATATGTCACACTAATGGAGCATTCTTGCTCTCAACTCTGGCTGTTTCCTTTGTTTCTCCAACATCTATGTTGTAAACAGTTGTTTGGCGAAAGGTGAAGAAGTTGGTCAAGGGAGAACTGTATGACGTACCAAACACATAATGGTTCCCTAAAGAGCTCATCAAGAGCTCCAACTGAACATGTTATTACATGGAATAGCATAGTTCTTGTTCTATCTGAAATGGATACATAAAAGCATTTCACACAGTGATAAGTCAGTAAATGGCCTGTACTTGTACAGTGCTTTATGAAGTCCAGAGGACCCCAAAGTGATTTACACCACATTTAGTCATTCACATGCTGACGGTGGTGAGCTACATTGTAGCCACAACTGTACAAGGGAAGACTGATATATGCAATGCTGCCATGTGCTTGTGTCACCAGGCCTTCTGAACACCACCAGCAGGCAAGGCAGGTGAAGTGTTTTTCCTAAGGACATAACAATTTAGAAAGAGTTGTGGTTCAAACTGGTAAAACACAGGTTACAGGACAAACTCCTATGACTGTTTCCACTGAATATTTTAGTATTCAGAGATAAAGCTGTCTTACCAGTGCTGGTGTGTCTAGAAACCGTGGAAAGACAGAGAAGACATTTGCTGCTTTCTTTTCGTCATTGACCATTGAATGTCGGTAATGGAAGGTAGCCTTCATCTTCTCACGGAAAGTGTCATCATCAGCAGACTGTTTCAAAACAGCGATAGCTGCTTCCACTTCCTCATCTGACAGCACTTTGTCAGCAGTGAAAACCCTGGGTTGACCACGGCCTGGTCTACCACCTTAAAAAAAAGGTTTATAACTCCCAGCCACAGATTTTACATTACTTTACATATACTCACTATTGAGAAAACTTACTTTTGGGAGATTTGCTACCTGAGGCACCCCTTTCTGCTGCAGTTTTTCTTTGAATGGTCTCCAAACGACATGCAGGGAATCCTGAACCGCTCTCTGGATCATAGTAATGCTCCTTTGACAATAAATACAAGAAGACTTACCATTCCATAAACATCTTTGAAGGTAAATATATATGCTTATATATGTAAATATATAATGATATAATGAAGCAGTTCATTATGATTGGAATGAAAAGCTCTAACAGGCAGAGTCAACATGGAGGTTTATATCCAGGATAAGGATCCAAAACATGGAGAGACAGTCTGGTTCCCAAGCAGCTGCAGGAAAACAACTTCAACCTGGTGTGTTGGACCCAAACAGGTTCTGTTGATGAGAGTTCACAAGCATTTAATGTAACATGATCAGCAGATTTAACTTAGAATAATTTAACCACCAAACAGACACACTTAGTTTGTCATTTTATTTGTATATTTTTGCTTTAGTGTGGCCCTAAAACTCTGTTTTAGCAAATAAAACTGGACATAAATATATAATCTTATACATATTTTTAATGTAAAAATTACAATCTTTATATATCTGCAATGCAAGATGTTAGCTTTGTTAGCTAATGTGGTTATGGCTATAATTATGATATAAATGGTAATTATCTTGACTGAGGCATGTTTGTTCCTCCATACATCAGGTTTAGTTTATATTAGTTTGCCAATAACATAATTAATAAATTAAACTAATGATAGTTGCTTCAGAATAATAAATGTAATCAGTTTGATTTGTTATAAAGAGCAACAATTTTTAAAATACAAGATGGCGTCTTTACTCAATTAACAGCAGAAGTGTTTGGTTTTATTATTACCACTATTACTGGACAAAATTCCTGATGTTTCCAACTGATTTTAGTTTTTAAAGTTCAGAGCCTGAACATCACTGAATGGGAGGAGTGAAGATTTCCCAGCATTCAGTCTAAAGAAGCTCAGCTCTTCTCAGCTCTGAGACATTTTCTGAATAAATCCCAGTCAGTGAATCTGCAGACCTGCTCAGATCCAAACGTCCCATTTTCCAGGAGTCACTGGTTTCATCTGTGTCGTTGTTCCAGCTGCTGAGGTCAGAATCCAGCTGTAAAACCTGGAGGTTGAATGTTCAGGTTCTCTCCTCCAAACATCCCCCCTCCCTCCAGCTGTGGAGGAGAACAGCTGGAAAACAGCTGCATGTGTAAATAATGAGTCTGGAACAAGCTGCCACCTCTCTGCTGCTTGATCTGACTCTGACTTTAAATTCAGGTTGATGATTGAAATGAAATCAGGGTTTCAACCTGGATCAGCAGAACCTCCTCAGCTGATCCTGGTTTTAACCAGAGACTGTCCTCACTCTGCTCCCCACACTAACATCATGATCAATGATTATATAGGAGCTTTAGGAATAATCTACATTAGAACAATGTGTGGTTTCAGCTGCAGTAGTGTGGTGATGTTAAGGATTATAGTTTAAATTGTTTAATTTTATGTTCATATTCTGACTGTATTCACAGACCAGTTACTGCAGCAGGAATCAACCAGCTGCTCTTTTCTCTGGACTCATTTCTCCTCAAATTATGTTGCATACATGAAAACACAAGATTAAAAAACTTAAGAACATAATAAAACATTACCACAAAGAAAAATAATCAAGTGTTGGCAGCAGCTTTATAATCATGAACCATCATGAAACATTTTCATCAGAACTTCTCTCCTTCCTCATGAAGACTTTATCAACCTGCCTCTGATTTTACAGCAAACCTTCTGCTGCTCTGAAAGGAGAAACTACAAACTAGGTGAGCTTCACATAATCATTATTAAACATTTATAACACTTTGACTTTGAACTCTTGTTGTTCAGGTAAAAGTCCAGTTCTGTTGTGTCTCTGTACAGGTGTGGCATTAGTCTGGTTCTCCTGTGGTTCTGTTGGGTCTCAGTCTGTTGTTCAGATTTTCTTCTTCAACTCTTTGGATTGTTTGAATAAACCGTAAGTCTGTTTTGTTTTCTACTTGAAGATTGTCTACAGGAAATTTTCTACTTTTTTCTGTTCTCTGACGTTTGGAGAAAATGTTCACTTCTAAATTCAGCTCAAAGTTTAGTCTTCGTGCTGTTTGAAAGTTAATCTACAGGATTATTACATTATTGATAAAGTGGAAGAAAATAAAACATGATGATCAGCTGATGGTTCTGTTCTTTAAACAAACTGCTTCATGATTTTATGTCTAGAAATCAAAAGTCTCAATTCCAGTTGAGACAGTTCCTTGAGAACAAGAAAATGTCAAACACAACAGTTTCTTGCTGCTTTGTTTCAAAATGAAATATTATTCTCAAAATGTCTTTGATTCAGTCAGATTATTAAATAGTTACAATTTGAAGGAGCAGATAATTCACTTGTAGGGATTAATTAACAAACTGAAATACTTCCTGTTGTTCCAGTTGAATCAGTGAATGTAAATGTTGCTCCATGCCTCCATCTAGTGGACTGATAGTAGAAGTGCAGCAGCTGATGGCAGCTTCCTCTGCCTCTCTGCTGTCTGACTGCATTCACCTGACACTGATATGAAGCAGAGAAGAAGAGCCAATCAGAGGAGGAGCAGCTGATCTTTTTCCAGCACTAATGATGTAAAGGATGATCAGAGTTGATGTGCAGATGAATGATGTGTGTTTCCTCTGCAGGTGAAGGTAGAAAGTGTGTGTGAGCTGATGTGGATTCAGCAGCATGGATCAGTGTGAGGACAGAGAGGAGGGAGTCCCTCCCTCTAAAACCACTCTGTGTGGGGAAGATGAGAGCCAGAGCAAAGGTCAGAGGTGAGGTCACCATCTCTAACTGTCCACAGCCCTTTTCACACAGCGTTCACTATATCAGGCCAGAACAGACGTGGTGATGAAGCTGCTGCTGCTCCTCTTTGCTGATTAAGTTTGAATCATCATGTTTCTGTCAGGATCCATCAGAGACTCAAACCAGAACCAGAACCAGAACCCAGCTGTGTGTCCTTTAAGAGCTACGGGTCAAACCCTCGTCTCATTAACTTTAAATCTCCTGGATCTCCACCATCAGAGAGGTGAGATGTTTCTAACTGCTGTAACTGTTCTGTTTATATCTGTTATTGTGAAAATCCATTATTAATTTAACACAGAAAGACAAAATGCAGAAGTAAATTTAATTTCTACATTGATTTTTGGATTGTTCTCTAAATCTAAATTTAATTTATTTTCCAGACAGTAATGCTGAAAGAAAAAGGCTTTTATGGATTAATTTTATGATTCCAGTTTCATCTCTGTGGTTCAAACATCATCCAACATGGTGGATTATTAACTATTTCCACAGTTAAGCTAAATAAATATCTCTGGATATCTTTCAGAACCAGATGATCTCTAACTGGCACCATACATCAGCAGTTGGGTCATTCTCTGAATTCGCTGCATTTTGTCTCACAGGTTTATCTCAAATATTTTCATATAATGCAACCCACATTTTTTGAGACAAATCAAGTAATGGAAATATCCATGTGTCTTGGTAATATAACATGCAAATATATTTTAAAAATTATGTTTTGAAAGATTTGATGGGTTGTTGAAGCGAAGAGATCGGCCAAATGAGCATGTCATGTAACCAATGTTAATGTTTCACTGAATATAAAACTTATGAAACTACCCAGTAACTGCAAGTTATTTGTACCATTTTAAACATGTTTAGTTATACTTTAATCTAAATAAGAGAAATATGAGAAAATACATGAATTATTGATAACATATCACTTTTTAATCTTGTCCCTCCAGTTTGCTTAACCCTGTAACAGCAAACCAATCCCTCCTTTTTATAAATAATGGCTCAGTCCAAGTTCCTCAGCATCCAGGAAGTGACATCACTTCACACTGTAAAGAGATTTAAGTCTTAATGTAGTTTCTTACCTATATTTGAATATTTTTTATCCAAACATCGTCATTGTGAAGCTCAACCTGTCACACCGTTAAGCATGTAAATGATAATTATTGTTGTTTGGGAAAAAGTAAAGAATGGTCTTTGAAACACATTAATTTCTTGTTTTCATCACATCATATGTTGCTCCATACCCCAGCTAATGTGGACTTATGGCAATTTTTAGTGAAAATCTTCAACCCCGTTACTGTCTGGTC
>VMRM01000070.1:0-14494 GCA_010277075.1 Poeciliopsis retropinna | reverse complement strand
TCTAGTCAATCAATGTCCAATCACATTGGTATGAGATTATAGTTTGATTGAACAACTTACTTCGTCTGCTGAAGTTCATCTGCACTACACCTAAAAAAAAATCACAAAAAGTTACATGAAAATTTATACCACTATAAAAGTGTTATTACAGTGGCAAGAGATTTTAATCCCACCACTTTAAAGTTATGAAAATATGAAACATGGATGAAAAAGTAGTAAAGTCTTAATTTCTCCAATGATGATGAACAATGAATGAACAATGCCACATTTTGTGTCCTCATCCAGTCCTCATGTACTTTGTCTCTGACATTCTCTTCACTTCCACAACTCTAAATTGTAGTCATACCTCTGCTGTAGATAGGACTGTATCATAGATATATATCATCATATATATATATATATCATAGATAGGACTACACACCCAGATGGGAGTCCACAATAACCTCTTAACCCTCCATTCCTTCTTTCCCTTTAATATTTAAATGTTGTGTGTGTGGGGGGGGTGTGTGTGGGTGGGGGGGTGTGTGTACTGTCATGGAAATCAGGCATGAAGAAGCTGGTTGTCTACATTTATTCAATGAAAAGAATAATTGAGATCTAACTGTGTAACTGATGTTATAAAATTATGACAGCATCTGACATCAAAGTAGGCAAGTCACATTAGTGATCTAGGAACAAGAGTTTGTTTGACCTTTCACCTTTTTGGTTATTCTTGGTTTCTACACCTAAATCATAAAAATCTTCTTTTTTTCCATATCAGTGGAGTCTAGACTTATTTCCAACTGAACATCTGAAATATATCATGAATCTCACTTCTTTGCTGTGTGTTAATTTTACCCAAAATGCATTACTATGAAATAGGACATCTGACTTGAAATTGAACCATAAACTATGGACAACAGATTTAATAAAATAAACACAGAATCTATCTCTTTTTTTCAAACCAATATTTTTTTTCTCTCTTTAACTCAAAGAAACCTAAAGAAAAAATATGTCACTGGTCAGCTCATTAAAGAAATAAGTTTCTGCTTGGACAAACTTTAAAACTACAGTAATTCATCATCAGTAAATCTGACAAACTAACCTGAGTATGAATAACAAACTAACATGATGAAATCTGTTTACAGAACGAGTGGAAGTCTAAAATCTACACAGCCAAGAGGAAGTGGATGTTGGCTCTCAAGGTTTTTACAGAAGTTCTGAGATTCCTGAAGGATGATGCTCTGAAAACCATCAGATCTAATCCATAAGGTGGAGAGTTTGCAGCATCTGACTTCACCTGGGTGTTGACTGTTCCTGAACTCTTAAAGGGTTTTCGTAAACAGTTCATTAAAGAAGCTGCAACTCTGGTAACATCATGTTTTTAAAGACATCAGTTCTGAAATGTTCAGCAAAATGAGACGTTTGGTTTCTCCTCCAGGCTGGTCTGACAACAGAAGAAACTAAAGACAAACTGATGTTTGTTTTGGAGTCAGAAGCAGCTTTGACCTGGTGTTTGAAGCTTCAACCTGATGGTTTCATCACACAGAACCACAGCAGAGACTCACAGGATCAACCTGCAGGATCAGCAGAACCTGATACCAGCTCTAACGGTACACAGCAAATTTGAAAGTGTCTATATTGGTCCCCTCTTGATCATGTTAAAATAACACTTTTGAAAGTGTTATTTGTGATTGTTGAATCAACACTCTCAGCAGTTCAACTTTAACACACATCAGTGTTGAATTTACCGAACACTAATCAAATCAAATTTTATTTGTGTAGCACATTTCAGCAGCAATGCATTTCAAAGTGCTTTACATCATAATAAACACAAAAACACAAACATAGAATCAACAATCAAAACATGACATTAAGTCAAGTTCCATCACTAAATTTTTAATTGATTAAGTTTCAAATCCAACTCTAAACAGGTGGGTTTTTAGTTGTGATTTAAATGAACTAAGTGTTTCAGCTGTTTTACAGTTTTCTGGAAGTTTGTTCCAAATTTCTGGTGCATAGATGCTGAATGCTGCTTCTCCTCGTTTGGTTCTGGTTCTGGGGATGCAGAGCAGACCAGAACCAGAAGACCTGAGGGGTCTGGAAGGTTGATACAACAACAGCAGATCTTTAATATATTGTGGTTACTAAACCGTTCAGTGATTTGTAAACTAACGACAGTATTTTAAAGTCTATTCTCTGAGCTACAGGGAGCCAGTGGAGGGACTTTAAAACTGGTGTTATGTGCTCTATCTTCCTGGTTTTAGTGAGAACGCGAGCAGCAGCGTTCTGGATCAGCTGCAGCTGTTTGATTGATTTGTTAGACAGGCCTGTGAAGACGCTGTTGCAGTAATCAATGCGACTGAAGATAAATGCATGGATGAGTTTTTCTAGCTCTGGCTGAGACATTAGTCCTCTAATCCTGGAGATGTTCTTCAGGTGATAGAAGGCCGACTTTGTGACTGTCTTTATGTGGCTCTGAAGGTTCAGGTCAGAGTCCATCACTACTCCCAGGTTTTGGGCCTGATTGCTAGTTTTTAGTTGTAATAACTGAAGCTGTGCATTGACTCTAGATCGTTCCTCTTTAGGTCCAAAAATAATAACTTCAGTTTTGTTTCTGTTCAGCTGGAGAAAGTTTTGGCACATCCACACATTTATCTGTTCTAAGCATCTGTTCAATGATTGGATGGTTCAGAGTCACCGGGTGACATCGTAATGTAGAGCTGAGTATAATCTGCATAGTTATGGTAACTAATATTATTGTCTGTTATAACCTGAGCTAGTGGGAGCAAATAAATATTGAATAAGAGGGGTCCTAGGATTGAACCTTGGGGTACCCCACATGTGATCTCTGACTTCTTTGATGAGAGGTTTCCAATTGAAACTTTTTCTGTATGTTAGATTCAAACCAGTTGAGCACTGGACCGGGTACGCTAAATAAGAAAACATAATTTAACAATGCTCCAAGGCAGGTAAATGTTCCTTGAGGAATTTTAATAATCAAGGTACTAGAATAATTCAAGGAATCATTTCAGCCCTATTTGAAAGTTCATCGAAAGCTGCCCTGGATAGTCAGGGATGGTCTTGTGATCACTGATGGTGAAGTGTCTTTGGTGCTGCTCTTGTTTTCACAACATGCTGCAGGAAGGGCTGTCATGGTTCTACACCAATGAGGAAGGCTTCAACACTGGCTCCCATCTTTGACAAAATGCGAAGAAGTAGAGGAAGAAAAATGACTAACTATGTATAGCACAAATACATTCAAATAGCAAACTAAGTCAATGAGAAAGTGCTCCGACAAAGAAGTAGGATCATTAGAAAAACCACATACCTGCACATATCTGACAACATGGTCCACAGTTTGATATGAGCTGTTTTGGATTCTTCTTGTGGCCTTTGGACATAGGAAGAAGCACATGAACCAACAGAAGAATGCCTGTTTTTCCAGGTCTGGATGAAAAACAGGAAAATTAGCAAAAACATAATAATAATAAATAAATATTTTTAAAAGAAGTGTGAGCAAAACTGACCAGACCCACCTGTGCGTGTCACTATCATATTCATTCAAAATACTGTCCACCAGGTTTACCCTGGAGAGCATTTTTTACCACCTACAAGATAAAGCATAAGAAAGTCAGAAATAATTACCATGAACGCAACTCAGATATTAAGTATCACATAATCATAAGGTATTATAGAAATTAGCCAGCTTACAGAGACATTCTGGACAGCATTAAGTTATTTCTGAAGAAATGTGTTGAAGTCATCATAACAGGCTTCAGTCATCAACATAAAGTACTAATGAAGAAAAAAAAGTATGTCATAATTCATTGTATGTATAGAGACAAAAACACTTTGGCTTTACTTTAATCGCATAGATCAATCCACCGGCCTATGCGGTGCACAGCCACTCTACCCATTATGCTGTCTAAAGCGACAAACTTCAAGAAAACGACTCCACAGCTAATTAATGTTAACTCAAATGGCCTTCAAATTTTTCTGACAGTTTTAATATTCAATTAACAACCCAATACCTCATGTTACACCTGCTTGGCTAGCTTTAGCTACTAACAAAAATAATAAACAGTCGAATACCGCCAGGGTTTCCCCCAGTGTATTATAAGCCTGGCAGCATGCGATGCTTTACTAGCCCTAGCTCAAACTCAAAGATTAAACTCACAACATCAGAGTTTAATCTGATAGCTACATAGTTATGTTATGTATTACACATGTACACATGAATATTCACAATCTAACAATCTAACTATGAATATTGTTCTCTGAACCTTTACAACATAAACTTACCAGCTCCTTAAAATCTTAAATTTAAATGTTAAACAATTTAAAATATTTTAATTTATGCTGAAACCATTAAGTCAAATTTAGCAGCATTGATAATCAGAATAAACAAATGTTACATCTATTTATCTGTGGTCTTTGTTAAAATATTAGCAGTTATGGGGCTCCTGAAGCCGTGGGACCTTATGAAGCCGCTGGCTTAATCTGGATTAAACAGAAGTGCAAACAATTAATGTTCATTTTAATTGTATTTTTTAATTTGTTGTTTTTGAGACAAGTTGTGGGTATAGATAGCATTTCACTGGCGATGTTTTCCCGTAACACATAGTTACCCAGTAATCATCTTCTAATACAAAAACACGGTGGACTGCCTTGGCGCCCCAACAACCGCGCTTCGTAGGTTTTCTGGGGGAATCCCTGTTCTCACTACACTCATCACTTTGCTCATCTCGTCCCTTATGTTCCTCCACATGTTTGCAGTTTTGGATTTTGCTCTGGATTTTGTTGTGCTCCTTTGAATGTTCCTTTGTAGTTGGATTCTGATTTTGTTTCATTAAACACTCAAGACCATTCTACGTTTTTGCCTGCTGCTTTTGCGTCCACCTTCAACACATCATGACATTTTATTTCTGTTAGTGATGATAATTAATGAAACAATTTATATCAGACCAATAAAAAACCTTTCAGTACATAAATTTGTGCTTAATGAAAAATCTACTTAATATCTGCTGTATGGTTTTTATTTTCAAAAGCTTCTTTTAGTCTGAAAATGAGCCTCATCAGAATTCATATTTTGATTAATTATGACTGCATAGTTGCTTTTTCATCAACTCAAATAACTTGCATCATTTTAAAGTCAGGCCTTGATGTGGACACACCCACTTTATACTAAACACTTCAGACCTTCACTATCAGAGTGACATCACTTCCTCTAACAATGAATCCTGACATTTTCACCATCATTTCTACTCAGATTTCTGTTAAAGTCTCTCTTTTCATTTTATTATTTTTTTCTCTTTCTATGATCATCTGAGGATCTGCTTTAACTCTGGATCATCACTGATCTGGAAAATTCTTCTTTAGAGATTTCTAGCATCACCATGGCAACAGAGACGAGGGATAAATGAACTAAAAACCTGAATCTACCTGTAAAAACATTGATCATTGTTCAGAGCAGCTCAGTGAGTTTCTGTGTTTCTACAGATCCAGCAGGACGTCAGCAGGCTGTAAAGTTTACTGTGGAACCAGAAGAAACCAAAGTTCTGCAGGAGACCCAAAGAGACGGGAAACGGTACCTTGTTGTCGACTGTGGAGGTAAAAGTTACTCACCGTCATTTAAAGGTTTAGAGAGAGGCGAGTTTTAAAACTATTTGTGTTCACAATAAACATGTTGAAGAGATGATGTGTTGCGCAGTGGATCAACTGGTTTCTCTGCTGCCTCGCAGCAAGAAGGTTCTGGGTTTGAATCCCAGTCTGGGGTTTTTCTGCATGGAGTTTCCATGTTCTTCCTGTTCATCCCTGGTTTCTCTCTGGGTACTCTGACTTCCTCTACAGTCCAGAAACATGACTGTTAGGTTAACTGGTCTCTATAAAAGTGTCTGTCCTGTGTGTCTCTGTGCTGACCTGTGATGGTGACCTGTCCAGGTGAACCCCGTCTCTCGCCCAGTGATCACTAGAGAGATAGGCACCAACACCCCATGACAATGAAAGGATAAATAGGTAAATAAGTGGATGGATGAAGTGATTGTTTTGGTTGTTTGCTAAATGTCAGATTCGCAATAAGTTGTTTTCTGAGATTTATGATTTAATCTGTTTTATTTTCTTCCTATTTGTCAACAGATTATAGTCACTTCACTGTTCATGAAGTCCTGGAAGGAGGAGAGATGAAGAAACTGCATGAGACCTCTGGAATATGTCAGGGAGGAAGATCTGTGAAAAGAAAATTCAAACAGTTCCTGGGAGAAATCTTCTCTAATGAAGTCTGGGATGAATATGAGAAAAATTTCCCCAACGAGGTTCAGAATATGTATGATTTTACTCGTTTCCAACATTTGGATGAAGATGTTCAGATCAGTTGCCCGGGTAACCTGGTCATGTTGGTCAGAAACAGAAAGAGATCGAAACATTCTTTGATTCAGTGGAAGAAGCTTCATGGGTTGATGGATCTATCAAAATCTCCAGAGAGAAACTGAAAACTTTTTATGATAGGAGTCTGCAGGGGATTACCAACACTCTCAGAGAAATATTAGACAAAGATCTGAACATTGGGTATATTGTGTTAGTGGAAGGCTTTGCAGAGAGCCAGGTTCTCCATCAGCACATCACTGATCAGTTTGGACATCAGTATAAAGTTCTGTGTCCTCTTAGACCCCAGGAAGCGATCCTGAAAGGAGCCGTATAGAGTTGGGGAGAAACCCAAAGTTAGTGGAGTCTCAGAGAAAACGTTCAGCTTGGTTCAAATGTTTTTCATGAGATTTAATTTTCATTTTTTGTTCTGAATAATTCAGACAACATGTATATTTTTGTTTAGTTTTATTTTGTTTGGTTTGTTTGTGATTGAGTAACTTTTTTCATGGTCCAGGTTTTGCTGTTTTGTACCAGAAACCAAGAAATCAGTTCTAAAGACTTAAATTTGTAAATTGAATTAAAAATAAGGGTTAATTTTGATTTAGCCTGGTTCTCCTTCCTCCCTTCTGCTAGTTGTGTTGTTTGTTGTTGTTTTGGGGTTTTTTTTCTTTTTTGGAACCGTTTGATTTTTTTGTTTTATTTTGGAGTTTATACAACTAAAGGTTTAGAAAACTGATATTCTCTATTTGGTTTTTGCTTCAATTGTTTACTAAACCCTCTGAAGAGGCTTAAGATGGTTTATTGTTCATGTCTTATTTTTATACAGTTGTACATTGATTACAATCTCCAAGTAAAATTTTATTACTGGTAGTAAATCTGCAGTAACACATTTACTCCCACATTTGAGGTTAAATGTATAAAATAAATACTTTTTTAAAAATCATTGATCAAATATGTCAATATTTTTTCTCATGCCACCTATTAACAGCTGGTTTTATAATTTTACAGTCATAAAATGGACTTTCTAACTTTCATTAGACACATTTTTCCCAAGAGTAAAAATCAGGATCAATCCTGCAGCATTTCTGCAGTGGGCCTTTAAATATCAGAAAATGTCAAGTCTGTTCACTGCTTATTGTTTTAAAAGCAGAAATAACCTGTAAAACTGCTTCTGATTAGCAATAAATACCTAAATTCTGTTCAGAATTCAGAGTGTATTTTCTACAGCCTTGCATCAGTGCAACAAAATCACCCAGTTAACAGAATGAGTTTTATTTTTTCCTTGGATTTAAACAAATCTTAATCAAACGTGATTTACTATTTTATTATATCCAACAAATAATCTTTAAATAAGTTATTAGTAAGAACTTGTAGAGTTCATCAAGTCAGGGTTTGACAATGAGTTGTCATAGTTTGGGGAACATCAGAGTGGGTGTGTGTCTTTGCGTAGTCGTGCGTGCGCGCATGGGTGGGTGTGTTGGACCTGCTGATCCAGTTTCTGGCATTCTTTTCTTGTTGTTTTTTGTGTTTCCAGAGAACGTGAACCTAAGCAGAAACTCACCCGATGATAAAATGATCTTTGTCTCCTAAACTTTAACTGATTTATCTGTAAACACTCACCATGTACTAAACCTACTTAGTCCTCAAATACTTTAGTCACATTGTTCAGTGACTTTAATGATTTTCAGTGTCCAATAATTATTCTCTGATAGTTTTTCTTATTTGGTGGTTGTTTTTTATTCATTTCCTTTCTGATCTTGTCTGGGTTGTTCATTATTGATGATAAAGTTTTACCCTACAGTTTAATTTGCTTGTGTCATTTTTTTTTTTTACATACTTGTGTGTGTTCTTGTTAGTCTCTGTTTTCTTTAGGTTTTTAGATTGTTTGTATTTTCAGATCCCTCTGTGTTTGTTAGTTTCCTTCTTTCTCTGCTGTTCTGCATCTCTCTGATTAGACTCACCTGGTTTCCATGTCTCTCTTTCAGTATTTCAGCTCCTTGGTTTCCATTGTTCAGTTCTGGTTTCTTCCACTGTGGTCATCTCAGTTTCATGTCCTGACATTGTTATGTCCAGTTTGCTTCTGGTCCTCCTACAAATCTCACTATATGAATCTATATTTTACCTTGAAATAAATCATCCTGTAGTTGCCAGTTAGACCTTTACCTGTACTATTATCAATTAGTTAAATGTTTAAACAGTTTATTTCTAGAGTATTTGCTTATTTCTGAATATTTTATGAAATTCCACTCCAGACTAAAACTCAGCAGTGAGTCGAGATCATGCTAACATTGTTCATGAAGAACCAAGACAAATGTTTTTGCAATGATCTGCATTCTTTATGCCACATAGGATGAAAAGTATGTCTGGATCTCAGAAGCTGAAAAAAGATCAAATCAGTCTGTCGATACAGCACCAACATCTGTGTTACAATTTTTACCAGTTGATCTAACCATCATTTAATCTGACATTCTTGTCCAGCCTTGGTTTGTTTATGTTCCACCAGCCGCTCTGATCCAAACTGGAACAATGAAAACTGGATTAACTGGTCGACCGTAGACTAACTGCAGAGTAAACTTTCAGTTTGTTTTCAGTTTGTCGTTAGAAACGGTTTGAGGGAGTTATGAAAAAATCATTTTTGGTGTTTATGAATATAGGCAGATGGAGCTGTTTGCTGTGGCTTTCCTCCTACTTTACGGTAAGATCTTCCTCACTAAATTTAACTTTATTCTTTTTTCACAGTCAATAGAGCAGCTACCAGGTACATTTAAGCACACAGCAATGTTTTAAAATGTAGAACCTTGATGGTAATCAGGTTATTGTAAACAATGTAATTCTCAGAAGCATCATAAATAAAATAAGGCAAATAAGGAATCTCTGTTGTTAATGCATTATTTAGAGACAGTTTAAATCAGTCAACATAGAACTTTGTCTTTTTTTCTGAAATAAATAAAGCACCAATTAATGATGGGGTGTAACATCTGTAGAAAATATGATGGTTTTAACATCCAGACTTTTTCCTCTGCATGGCTGCAATCTCTCAGTTTCTCTGGAGTTTCTGTTTGCCTGCTCCCCCCTCCCACACCTATTGCTCCTTTAAAGATGAGGCCAGCTTCAGATTAGACCGGCTGTTGATTGGCTTTTATCTCTTACTGCATTTGTTTACTGGTGAAAAAATGGCTAGGTTGATTGTTCAGAAATGTCTGGAGTCAAAATTGTTATCACCAACAGAGTCTGGTTCCCCTTCATCAGGAGAAGATGGGATTTTCACCTTAAATGATTTATATAAAGACTTATATCAGGGATCTTTAAATCCAGGCCTCAAGGTCAGATGTCCAGCAACTGTCAAATGTTCTCTGCTTCAACACACCTCAGTCAAATAATAAGGTTATTAGAAGGAGTCTGGAGAACTTGACTGAACACCGAGGAGGTGATTCAGCCATTTGATTCGTGTTGGACCAGGAACACATCTAAAAGTTGCAGATGCTGGACACTGACAACTGAAGTTAAAGATCTTCTGGGCACCTTTTCAAAAAGCAGAATTAACAAGTAGAAGTCTGAGTAGAAGGCAAATACTCTGAATAAACCAACCAGACTCTGTGATAGCCAGGGTTTTAGGTTTCAGAAGAGGAGACATCAAGTAGGTAACTAATTTCTGAGTTAAATCAACCCTGAGCAATACTGTAGCTGCTGTAAAAGTCTAGTCAGTTTCTATAAACAAAGGAAGAGTTAGCAGCAGCTATGAATGGCTAACAGCTAATCTTTGGAAATCTGGGGCATCTTCTGAGCTCTGACTTGAGCATCAGTGATGTTTAATGAAGTTGAATCTCAACTTTGAAGCACAGCTGATTGGCTGCTTGTTTTCTCCGTCTGGAAGTGGTAATCAGCATCAGTTGCTAACAGCAACCTTCATGATCTGGCATTGAATTGGAAACTTATTCAAAAGCAAAGTCTCTTCTTGGCCTGGAGGAAGAGGGATGGGACATAAAGTTGATAAAGTTGGTTTGGAAGCGCACTGTTTATCTTCTCCAGTGTAACATGGCTACAAAAGAGACAGTTTAGATGCCAGAGACCCCTTATATAAATGCTTCCATGACATCTGAACTTCTGTCTGAAACTCTCTGTCTTCCTGCTGCTGAATGCTGAAGGGTTACTGCAGTGAATTGTGGGATTAATAGTCCTAACATGGCTGGTGGCCCAACCATGTTATCACCACAATACCACCTGCAAGTTGAGGCAGAAGAAACATTGACATTAGAGTTGACTGTTGCATTTGAAAACGGCTACAGATTGTCAGGTTGTTACCAGATGAGTCTGTTCTCTCTGTCTCTATTCTCTCCAGCTATTTATACTATTTACATATGAAGAACTGCAGTGAGATGATTTTAACTTGATGAACTGAAATTCTGAACATGATCCTTTTATTAATTTCAGTCACTGGTGTTTTTTTATTCAGTCATTACAGTGCAATAGGAATGCAAAGAACTGGAAGGAAATTGTGATTCTTAGGTGATTAAATGCTCAAACGATAAATGTTTAAGATTAAATTTGTATTTATTTTAACACATTAATTTTAAAACATGTATTTTCTTTATTTGTCCTTCCAGCCTCTCAGATTGATTTGACTATCACAGTGGATGTTTATCAGGGGGAACCATCTGTTGTTCTGCCCTGTCAGTACAGTCAGAGATTAGAGGAGATTGTTACGGTGAAATGGAGCCGATTTGATCTTAACCCCAACACTGTCCACCAACGGCGAGAAGCCGACGATCTGCGTGGACAAAATGAGCTTTTCAAAGGACGAACGTCAATGAGAGCTGATGCTCTAGACTCTGGTGATTTCAGCCTCACTCTGAGTGAACCTCAGCTCTCTGACAGTGGGATCTACATCTGCAGCCTGCGTCATGAAACAGAAGAAATACTGCTGTCAGATGTTCAGCTGAATGTCACAGGTCAGCAACACACTCGCATACATATAGCTGAAAGTATTGGGTCATAACCCCAACTATTGATTTCATGTCTTACGATACATAGAAAACATCTTCACTCTGTTCCAGGACTCTAAACCAACTTTTCCCACTGGTGCGCATAACTTTTTTTTCTTGAGTCCGCCCAAATTTTTATCTGCATTGCATTTAATATTGTAGTTTTAATATTCATTTTAAATAACAGTCACTGTCCACAAAGGTAATATATGCTTTATTTGAAGCAGAATTATACAAGACAATATTATTAATAAAATAATATTTAAAGTGTTTCAGTGAACTGAAATTTAAACTTATGAAGCTGAGCTTTTATTGCCTTTCTGTATATGAATTTGATTTTGATTTTTTTAATTGTTCCTGAATTAATTTTATTGTCAATCAAAATTATATTAATTTTACTAACTATATAATATAAAGTCTGCTTTTGTTTTTCACCATTCAATACTGCATGTGAAGGTACTTTATGTAGGAGACGAGCAACAAGCAATGAATTCACTCACTGACATCAACAACATTAGTACTGAAGATTTTCACAAGGTTCAAAGACAATTATATCCTAATTTTTAAAGGAGACTCTGGGACATGTTAACATATTTATCAAACCATCACATTTTCAGACAAAAACAAAACTGCACCATCTCTAAGCTCTGACTGGTCTTTATTTTTCTCTATAGAAAAGTTTCCAACTTGGGCCAAAGTTCTGCTGGTTCTGCTGGTTCTTCTTGCTGTTTCTGGAGGCCTTTTATTTCATTTCCGACATTATTTGATGCCAGGTAAGTTCCTTTTACCAATGTTTTACATGCTGATATTTTTAGTTTTCCTCAGACAGATTGTGACCATTTCAGACAACAAACCATGAGCTGATACAGAAAGATGAAGAGCGCTTCAGAATTTAAATGATTTGATGTTTTCTAAAATTACTGGTTGGATTGCTAAACATGTTGAGTATTCAGTCTTTATTTGTGTTGTGGCCTCAGGCCTGTACTGTCTTTCTCCTCTTCTGGTTTTCCTTTCTTTTTTGTTTCTGTTGTGCTTTCCATGTTAGAAAATTACTAATTTTATGATCAACAAAGTGATGACTTTGGAATGGCCTTGTCAAAGTCCTGACTTGAATCATATTGAGATTACCTTAAAAAGGCTGTTCATGCTTGAAAATCCTCCAATGTAGACGAATTAGAACAATTCTTCAAAGATGAGTGACAAGAATTTCTCTTAAGCTGGGAAAGAGTCACTGTAATTTATCACGAATGCTTGATAAAAGTTGTTGCTGCTCAGGTTGGGCCAATGAGTTATTATGTTTAAGGGTCAATCATTTTTTCACAAGCAGATGTAGATTTTGGATTTTTCTCCCTTTAACAATAAAAACCTTAATTTAAAAACTGCATTTTGTGCTTACTTGTGTCACCTTTAATTAAGATTTTAATTGATTTGAGGTTCTGACCACATAAATGTGGCATACATGCAAAAAAGGAAAGGAAATCTGGAAACTGGCAAACACTTTTTCATGCTGTTGTCTGTGAACAAGAACAAAGAGAATAAACAACTTCATTTTAATATTTTGTATAACAATATTTCTCTGATATTACACCAGTAAGACTTTTTGTGGAAATGTCTCTATCAGCTTTGCTTCATTTAAAGACTGATTTATTTTTTATTATTATTTCTTGAAAGAGTAAGAGTTCAGACACACTTAATGGACAGAGAATGTAAACACCAATTTATAAAATGTGCCACAGAATCCAAGCAAGGTTTAGAACTAGACTTTGACTAGGCCTTTCTAACAGATGAATCCGTCTCACTGTTGCGCCAGCTTTAGGTCTAGAGTCGTTCTGCTGAAGATGGATGTTCACTCCAGTTTCAAGTCATTCTCAGAATCTGACAGGTTTCCTTCTAGGATTGTCCTGTATTTAGTTTCATCCATCTTGCCATCATCTCTAATCAAACACTATGTCACTGCTGGAGAAAAGCCTTTGTCCTTTTCTCCCCTCCATTACTTTCATATTTCTGTCTTTCTCCCTTATAATGCCTTACTTGATTTTCAGATCACAATCCAGCTGTTGAAAAAATGACACAAATCCAAATTTGGAAATATTTATATATGAAATATAGAAACATTAAGCTCACATATATCTTTTAGAAAATGTATGTTTTAGTTTTTTTTATTTCCTGGACAAAATCACATTATGAAATACTTTAAACTCTTTCTGTGTCTGGGTAATATTACTATGTATCACTGAGGCTTCTTTAACATCATCAGCTCTACTGCTCTCAGTGCAGCTCATCTGTTTTGTTTCTCAGTCTACAGGGTGGAGGTGGATTCAGGAGTGGAGTCTGTTCTGCTGCCATTTAAAACTGCAGCCCGTCTGCCTGAAACAGTCGGAGTAAAGTGGAGACACGACACTGGCAGGATAGTGGACTGGTGTTACTGTGATGTCTTTATGTGTTATGTGGATTTTGTGAGCTTGTCTGTTCAACATGATCAGTATAAAAACAGAACAGAGATTGTGAAAAAAGGTAAATTTCGAGACTTCAGTTTGATCCTGAAGAAACCAACAAGCAGAGATACAGGAGCCTACAGCTGCATCATCTATGATTACTGGTCCAAAAAAACCCTGACCAGGAAACAGGTGCTGCTTGATGTCAAAGGTCAGTGCTGTAAATATAGATCATATTTCATAGATAATATATTTAATATAGGAGTTGGTCTTTATTCTGAGTTATTAAAATGAAGGTTAGAATGAGGAAATATGTTGCAGAAATATAATCTATAATAATAAAAACAAATTATGTAATAAACAGCAGAAATACTAATTGTAATAGAAGCTATGAAACAAAATGTATTTCCTGGGTTTTATGTAGAATTGTTACATTTTTAGGAAAACAAGCATCCAGCCTTTCATCCATCTATTGTTCAGACTCACTTACCTATTCAGGATGACATTGAGGTTTTGGTTCCTATAACCATTGACTGAGACTGGTGTTCAGTCCAAACTGGCCACCAGTTCATGATAGGACAGGTAGACCAGTATAATCTGTGCAAAATAAATATTAAATTACTGGATTTTAATGTTTCAGTTTAGTTTTTCAATTGCAGGATTAAACTAAATAATGTAATTGTATTTATGCTTTTATTACAGTAGCACCTTCTTATAAAAACAGAATCAAAC